>JAZFAU010000024.1:1927500-2527500 GCA_037178615.1 Dione vanillae
ATTATATTGAAGAATTTAAAATTGCAAATACACAAAACATTTTATATTGAGCTGAATTAAGTAATTTATATACTTAATAACTAATTACTAAATGATTAGTTAACCTTAATCTATTAACTATTCAAATAAATATACCTTGCCTATAATAGGTAAGTCCACTGCACCCCATGTATCTGCAGCCCAATGAACTATTCCTGATGCAAAATCAGCAGTTAGCACACCAGCTATTGCTGCTAAAAGTAACGAAGCATCTGCCCGAATATATTTCGCCATCAAAAGTCCTGCACTGATGCATAAGGTGCAACACACCATTACACATACACCTTCTTGCAACCTTTTCCCTAGTAATAATAAAATACCATACATATTTATTTAAATATAAATATTCAGCACAAATAACTATCATTTGCATATTATAGTTTTAAAAATATATAAAATCAATAAAAATGTTTGGTTCTTATTTTATTATTTTAAGCACAATTACATCTTGGACTTAAAAATAACAGGTAAATATATAACTTAACAGAAAACCACAGTAACAGGCTTTTGAATATAATATAATTTTATATTATATTCAAAAGCCCGTTACTGTGGTTTACTGTTAAGTTATTAAACATTCATGATGATGCGATATATACTTATTAATGATAATAGCCTTCATACGTAAGTTTATGGGAAATAATTCACCTGGACTATAAAGCTCGGCGAGCTCCTGTGCCCCTCTGTGTCGAGGACCCCAACGAGGCTGATTTCCTACTTCACTTGGCAGTTGAACGTTAGCATTAGGGTCATCTTCAAACATAGAGTGTTCAAATATCTCTCGTTCTGTTTTAACAGGAGCTAATAAAGTTGTAGCCATGGTACTTGCGTATTCGAATTGTTCGCAGCCTAAACCACTTAATCCATCTCTTTTAGCACATGGTGGTATCGGTAACGGTAAAGCCATATTTTATTATTTAACAAAAAAGCGATAGTTTTTTTAAAATTATTTTTTGTAAAAGATATTTTTTTTGCTTATCTAATATGTACATTAACATCGTACGTGATTGATAATCACGAATATGACCGATGTGAGGTATTTGACAGTTTGACATTAGACCGTCAGTCTAGTGCACAGAATACATTGACAAAGTCATAGACAATATTAATGTTTTTATATATATCAAAACCACAGACACTATGTTTTTATAAGTTATAGTTAAACCAGTCAAATGAAAAAAAAAATTCATTTAGTTCATGTTATAGAATAATATTTTTGACATATATAGCTAAAAAGTAAATAATTTACTTATCTAAAATATTGTTTTATTTTGTTTTACTTAGAAAATTCTTAATCCTAATTTTAGTAATAGTCAGATATCTTCTGATATCTGACCATAACTAAAATAATTTCAACACACCATATAAATAAACAGAGAACTATTTTTTATATATTATATAAATTAAAAAAATATGTTTAATAATAAAGAAAATTCAACAAAATCGGATACTACTTTAAAAATCGTATTAGGAGCCGTCTTGTGAATAGAGGCATATAAGCACGTTTGTGCCAAATGCTATTATGAGAGTCTAAATATTGAATCTCGATTCTCTCGGCTATTAATAGAGACATGATGTTGGCTAGTGTTATATATTGAAAATATTCATACTTTTAGCAAATAATGAAATCGTGGTAGTCCAAAACATAAGAAATTTTATAATATTCAATGTAATTCGCTCGTAAATATTTATTTATAAGACAAAGGTGTTTTAAATCAAATTGTATTTGGATATAAACTAAATAAGTTGTGAATTGAAGAAACGTAAATATGTAAGTGATGTTACTTTAAAAATATTTGCATATTTAAAAAAAACCAAAATAGCATTTATAGTATCAACGATGTCCTATAAAATACATTACGTATTATAAAAGTTTTATAGTAAATAAGAAAATCTATAAATATAATATCTAATCAATTTTATGCGACATATATTTTCGTGTGGTAATAATGTATACTTACTGATTTGATTTATGTTAAAATTTCTATCTTTATCGTTAATTTTTCTTTATTATAATATTGCAGATTCAACATGACCAGATATAAAGAACCGAAATCTCTTGAAAAGCTTTCTCTTGTTAAGTTAGGAGAGTGGGTAGCTAAACAAGCAGAAATCCATATGCTTCCAAATGCTTTATTAGCTCAAAATAATCCTGACAAAGCACAAGTAACTCTTAATTGCAATATTGAAAATATTCGTCAATATTTAGACATTCACGTGCCGTGGATGCTTTATGATAAATTTGCTACTGAAGCAATTAAATCTTTATCTGATTTATTAGAGAAAACTAAGCACTCATTGGGTTTTCGTGGCTCCATGGGAAAGTTCGTTAGTCAAATGAACGTTATCGTAAAGATGACTGAAGTGCTATTAACAAAAAATTTCACATTTGTCTCAATTGATTCTATACCTAAAATGATGCGATCTGTCTTTTATTCTAAGCTTCACATGCTAACCGGTCTAGAATTTTTAAATCTGGGTTCCCTTTCTGGTGGATGGAAGACTGCTGATATGGAAACATCTATAATACAAGCATTAAAATCGTTGCACCAGCTTAAGTATTTATTCATTAATTATGACTGCACGGACAATATATTAAGATGTATAGCTGCAAATTGTATAAAATTAAGAAAACTCGACGTATCTTGTTCTAAATGTATTACAAATGAAAGTATAAATATTATAAGTAAATTGAAAGAGTTAAAAAGTATTCAATTATATCATACATTTGTTACGTGGGAGGGATTTGTTAATTTGTTGATAAATTGTCACAATTTAGAAGATATTGGTAGATGTGATGAAATTGGTAAAGTACTAGAATTCATCCATAACAATTGCCCGGAATCTTGCCCTCTGAATTTAAAAATATACGTTAGCAGATACGCCACAAGCTATCACTTGCAATTGGCTGTCGAAATGTGTCCTTCAATTTGTAGCATGACAGTTTTCCATAATACTCTACAAAGTGATCTAATGGTATTAGTTGGATTAAAAGACTTATGCGATCTAAAACTCTTATCGTGTGATTTTTATGCTGATCAAATTAAACAAGTCTTGCAAGTGAAAGGTTGTAATTTATTAAAATTGCACCTAGAACATGTGGATCAGATAGACTTAAACGCACTTATGTATATAAGTCAAATGTGCCCTTTGCTTGAGACCCTAACATTTTATAATTGTACTCTTATACAACACACATCGTTATATACAAAAACTTTAGAAATATTACCTTTCCGTAATCTAAAGAAACTTACATGTGTATCTACATTTAGCGATGAACAATTACTATTTTTATTAACAAACTGTCTGAACGTAGAATTTATCCAAATTGGAACAGCGGTACAACTTACAGATGAATTTATGTTAAAAATTTTGGATAAAAATCCATTGATTTACTTGAAAGAGCTGCGCATAATGCAGTCGGATTTCTTAACTATATTATCTGCAGAAAGATTGATTCAAAGTTGTATGAGCCTAGAAATATTGGTTGAACTAGAAAGTTGGTCTTTATTGACAGAAAGTGATCGTGAATATATAAGAACCTATATTAAAGTTAATAATTATAACGTTGATACTTCTCCTATACGGAGATATGATAATTAGTTTGCATGCAGTATACCTGAGAAACATGTTCAGTGGAGATGTAACACGATGAATGTGGAAAGGCCGAAGATGTAGTGTTACCAGTAACAGATGCCTTAGCTACATTGTTTAGCCGTATGCAATACATTGCTAGTAATGACGCAATTAGACGGCATTGAATCGTAAATGTTATGGAAGAAAGACGAATGCGATCCTTGTGGAGTATATGCGGAGTCAGTTTAAATGGCCAAATCCACAATTAAGAGATATACTAACGAGAATATCACAGTAAGTATGAAACACAAAGTGCTCAGGTGGAAAAATCTTTGGCAAGAGAGATATTAATGTGAGTGTTAAGTACTTAAAAAGGTCAAGTAAAAAGCGTGACAAACTTCTGGAGTAGTTTAAAGAAGATTAAAAAATGTGATGATTACAGTGAACAAGGCGAAATGGACGGAGAATAGATTTTCTCGCTGGATTATTAAAAAAAATAAAAATAAAGTAAATAAATAATACTTAATATTTATTACGAGCATAATCTATTTATTTATTAAAAAAATATGTTATATTTCCAGATATAGTACATTAACCCTATATATTTGAAATAAGTACATTAATGGCCAATTTGTAAAAAAAAAGTAAAAAAAATTAAGGCAAGCAAATGTTTTACATATGTCACATTATCAATATAATGATAATTAATACAACACTCTGCCAAGCATTAAATATGGAAGTACGGTTATATGTGCCTTAAAAATTGTAAAGGAATCGAGTTCAGACGCTTATATGTCTGATATCTCGCGGGTCTAGAGTCTATACTTCAAATCATACTATGAAGCTACTCAAGAATTTTTTGCCCGTACAAGCTAAAAGTTTAATCGTCAATACGCTGCTGCTAATTACTATAGATTATGGTCATATGTGTTGCTTGGATTTGAATATTTACCTTAAAACAAACTCGAACGGTTGCTTAACACCTGCATACGCTTTATTTATAATCTTTGCAAGCATATTTCGCATTGTAAAGTAAGTAAAGCAACTCTAATCATATCTTTCACCCGACTTCTTATTCCTTTATAAGTGTTTACGATCCCAAATCAAATCTTGCACTTTCCATTCTAGCTATCAATACACTTTATGTCGGACTCATTCGCGGTTACTACCGCTAGGCTATGTTATGTTTATGTAGTTAATATTTATCTTTTTATTAGTATTGTTATTTATTTTTGTATATATACACTATTTATATATTGTGTATATAAATAAATAGATTTTTTAGGAAATTTATTGTTAGGCACCTCAACAACTATTTCCTACATGATTGCATGTTTAATTGTTGAATTGTAATATGCAATAAAGTTTGATTTTATATGCAATAAATGTTGAGTTAATTGATGGTTATCAACTACAGTCTTTTTCTCATTCCAAAAGCGGACAGGCCCATTTTTTATTTATAATAATAACATAAAGAATTCGACATAACGACAGCCAGAATAAAACTCTTATCTTGCTCTACTGAGCTACTGACCTACATTTTTCCGAAACAAGCATAGCACACTAAAACGTAGATGAAAATTTGAGTCTTGAAAACAAAAATTTATTTCAAAAATTATCTTTTTGAAACCTAAGAAGCATATTCTTTGTTCATATTTGATAGAGCTAAAATCAAGCCTTTTAGAAGCTTATTTAGAATTCGATTAAATTTGAAGTTCCTACACAGAAACCAGTAATAATTTCAGTATTCATTTTTTTAGATTTGTTTACTCATATAAGGGACTGGAAATTGCTTTAAACTGTAAACACGACTGAATACTGCTACCATAAAATATTTCGTAAAACAAAAGAAACTAACATACGAAATGTTAAAATTTTATGGGTCTAAAAAATTTTATGTGTGCATGTGTGTGTCCTTAACAAAGCATTCGAACTTCTTCATCCAAATTCTATGTTTTTATGTCTAGTACAATTACATAAGGCCTATGAGTAGTATTTTACTACAACTTGTTTCAACCAGCTTTTAGGGTTCCGTATTTCAAAGGAAAAACGTCACATGTTCTGTCGGTCAATACCATATTTCTAGAGATCTTTTTAATATTTTACTACCGTTCGTTTTCTAAATTATTTAAAAATCCATAATTTACTGTTGACTTTGAATTATGAAGCTTAAAAATAAAAATGGATACATACACCACATACATATTATATGAGAAGAAGTCCGAAAATTGTTAATTTATAGATGTCCTCAGCACCCGGATCTCATCTCACCCAGTATCTTGCACTTGACCCAGGACTGTAGGTAGAGTCGAGTTTGAAGTAGGGCAGCATTGGTTACAAGTAGGGCGGAAGTAAAAAAAATATTATAATTGAACTGCCCTCGAAGCACAGGCTCCTAAATCGATCACCTAAAGTGATATAGGTACATATAGGCACAATAGCTATGCGTAGACAAATAATTTGTTTTATCTTAGTTTTGGTTGCTTGGTTGGTTGATAGTGTTTAGTTTGGTTTTTAAGGTAGGGCATTGCCCCACAATACCCCCCCTTAGCTACGGCCCTGACAAGACCAATAAACTAAATTCAATCACTAATATTTCATGTATTTTACTTACGAAGTTTCTTCATGGCTTACTAATATCTCATTTAAAATATCCGGCTCGCTGTTATACATTCATTTTTTCATTCATTAAGACACCCCGTTCCCCATTTCCTGCTTTTCGAAACATTGCGTGTTGAGTGGCTGAAATAAACGCCGTTCTTGAGCGTCAGAACGAAGGGAATGGAAATAAAATAATCTACCCTCCACAAGTGGGAATCGAAACAAGAAACCGGCGCGTTTAAAGGCAGATGTTGTTCCTCTGCACTACGACGGTCCATTAAATCAATGGCCCGCAAATTTAGCTTAAATAATTGAAAACAATAAATATTACAAAATGATTTAATATTATATGTTTTGAACACAAACATGTTTGACACATACATATGTTGTAATATTTCATTTATTTGTACTGTTAGTTACCATTTGCAAAATTTAATTATATGAATATCAATGGTGAGTAAATTTCTCAACATGTGGCAAAGATAGAATAGATAGTTCTGTATCTGTGTCAATTTAAAATTTTTGTTTGCAAGTTTTGCAATGCACTGCCAATTTGAATACTTTATATCAATTTCAGGTTTATGAGTCTCCTGAAAAAAAAGCTCACATTTTTTATATAAGAGACATAGAAAAACGTTTGTGCATTTTATATTTCATACATACAAATAATAAAGTGTAAAATCAAACTCTTTTAATTACATACAAATATATTAATATAGCAAAGTATATATTGTCTTAAGTAGGGACAAGGGCAAACATGTAAACAGGGTATATTCCAGCAGGAAAATTTGTTTGCTTGCACTGTTTAATCCGTTTTAACTTGGCAGCTTTGAAAATTTTTAAAAACACTTTTAAAGGCCTTGTGACAGAAGAATCGATTTCATCAACTTCTGTTTTTCCTGAAGAAGTCACATTTTCTTTTATTATTAATACACCATTGCAGGATAATGCATCCCTAAAAGAAATAAAATATCGTAAACATTTGTTTTAAAAGTATGTTTAAATAATTTTATACAATATGCTTGATATTTATTCAAAAATTCAAGAATTTCAAAATATAATACTATGCTATTAAAAAGATTATGTATATAGACTTTTAGTGATAATACTTTTAAATCTAATTGAAAGAAATGCATCAGAACTATTAAGAATATGTAATAGTAAGGATATGTTGTAAAATATAGGAACTTGTTCACCTGCATTTCATAAGATATGTAGTTAAATCAGTATCTGTTAAGTAACCTAGGACCCATTGGTTCCAAATAATATCATATTTTCTCTCAGGTTCAAATTTTTGTAAGCTTTCTTTGTATAACACTCCCAATTTGATTTTATATTCACCAACAAAATCGGATATTGAATTTATAAATTTTTCATCAGGTTCAACAATATCAACTGTGTCAAAATGAGGAGCTAATAAATATTTAGTTATTCTACCAATACCAGCCCCACAGTCAAGAGCAATGCCAGTTCCAGGTCCATTGTCTAGATTTAGTATTGACTTTAAAAATAAAGTTGATCCATCAATGTCTATGTCTGATATAAACCCAAAACCCCCAAGGACTCCATCAAGAGTAGGTGGAATTTCTGCCCAATATTCAGAAGCTTTCTTATAATTTATATTTTTTTTGCTCATCATCAAAGAATATATTTATTTATAAAAAATGTTGGAAACCAAAATACAGAATTTGTTTTACTTATATTGTAATTTTTTATTTTCAAATTTTAAGTGTAATTTATTAAATATGTTATAATTACTTTCTATTAATACAATTTCTTTAAACATATTATTAACCTCATTTATAAAAAAAATAATTAGTATTGTTTTTGTAGTCTAAACATAAACAAAGAATCAAAAGAAAATTTAGTATTTCAAGTTCAGTATTTCTTTTTAATTTTTCGAATGGTGGGGTCAAAGTTAACCACAATCACAATTAGCACAGGAATTTGCTTTAACTAATAATAAAGTTTAAACACATGAGACAGATGTCAGCATAGAAAATACAGATGCACATTAGATGCTTTAAAAATTACTCAAGTTTTACATAATTGATTAATCTGTATAATATACATTAATTATAATCTATTAATTATATGTATATTGTAAAAGAACAATGTAGATATAATATAATGTGTTACTACTTATTTGTCAACATACATTTGTTTTCTACGGAATTACAAATTATACTAGTATCGCGCGTTTTAGGCTTTAAGAGCAATGGAAATTATACAACTTTAATGACAAAAAACTAATATTCTCAGGGATTTTATACTAAATCTCATAAATACCCAACATAAGAGCCCAATTAGTCCTAAAATTGTTACATTTTTTTTTGAAATAGCCGTCTTTCAAAAAAGTCAATTGATTGTTTGTTAGTTGTTATGTTTCTCTGTACTCGTGCTACTGAAAGATGACCGTGCGACGGTAAGGCATAAGATTTCTAGTATTTTGTCAAGGCCTCGCGAGTATTGACTACTGTCTACGAGTACCCTAAACGTCACTAGCAAATGCTAGCTGATCCTACTGCCTCCTTATAGATGTAGCTAGATTTATCTGTAGCTTTACCCGATTTTACTAATTTAATCAGGAAGTACTACTCAGAACGCCTTTTCCCGTCCCATCCGGTGTAGCTATCAAGGCAAATAGGGCTAACAATATTAACCACATAAACAAAAAGAAATATCCTAGTGTGTCATCAAAGATATTTCGTTTCCCAAAATGAGTATTAGAACCCAACATCGCGCTTTGCCTTGCCTATTGCCTATTACCTAACAATTCGTTTCTCAGGGCACCACCATCGTCCTTACAGTCTAACATCACAGTATGCAAATTTATCTTTGTTCACCATTTAAATTCCATATGCCAGCCACTCCGATCCCAAAAAAAAAAAATTAATATTTCACTACAATTAACGTATTACACTCTATACTATATTCATCACCACCAAGATTTTAACTTACTAGATTGGTATGAATAAATTATATTTAGTTTAATAAATCTTATTATTAGTGTAAAGAATATTTATTATAATGTTATACATAACGTACGGTAACTTAATTAATAACTATTATTTTGAGGACTTTTAGGAGCTGTATGTCAAAATACTTTAGTCTTTCTTCAAATAGAGAAAAAAATGACGCATAGGAGTTGTGAGTTGTCCTTGTCAAATGACAAATGTCAAATATCAGATTGTGATTTGTAAACTGAGTGAATTATAGCAATAGTAACATATTTGGTAATCATTTTAACTTTTATTTTTAATTCTTTAAAATAAAAATATATTGAGCGCTATGGATGAAAGAGCTGAAAAATTAGCAAAAGCTCGTAAAAAGGTAACGTAAACATTAAAAGTACTTTTAGAATTAAGCTTTGATGTAATATTGTTTTATTTTTCAAAATTACTGTATACCTTCGAATTTCAGTTAAGAGATCATCAAGAAAAAAAATCTATAGCCAGTCACAAATGTGAAGTAACTGCTTACACATCTGAAACACCAATGGTACAAGAATCTATCAATCATAATGTACATAGTACTGATAACATTAAAGTAGATCACAGTTCTACTACAAATGGAGAAACTGAAGATTTATACCTTAACAAAAATTTAAATGACAACAATGTAAAATCTGACATTAATGTTACTGAAATTTTAATTTCAAACAGAACTAATCTTGAATCACAAATTAGTGATTTAAATGGAAAACTCGCACACCTTGAACATATACATAGTTTAGAAGTAATGAATCATAATATCTGTAAGCAAAAAGTCACATCTCTACAATCTGACCTTACAGATGTTTCTACTAAACTTTCCACTGCACTGGAAGAAATTACTTTTAAAAATGAATATATTAAACAAATAAATACCCTTAATCAGTCTTTGAAGGATGAAAATAATAATTTATCTGAACAGATAGAATTTACAAAATCAATGCTAACTTCAAAAGAATTTGAAAATGCTCAGCTTCAAAATCAAATATTTAGTAATCAAAACCAATTAGATTTATTGCAACTTCAAATTCAACAACTAACAAATGATTCTCCAGTTAATATAAAGCAAGAAAATAAAGCTTCAGAAGAGAATAATGGGTTATTGCAAAATATTCACAGATTAGAGCACAAAATTGAAGCATTACAGAAAGAAAGAGACAGTATACAATCTCATTATGAACATTATGTACATGAATTAAATGAACAATTAAAATCTGAAATGTTCAAAAGTGAAAATCTTGCAAAAGACTTGGAAAATTTATATAATCGAGAAAACAGTTTAGTTGAACAAATAAGTGATATGGAAATACGCTTACAAAACTATGACATAAAAAGCAAGACCGAGATGAGTAATGAAAATGTTGAATCTACAATGGAAAAAGACTATCAAGAAATTAAAGTAGGTATATTCTTTGTTACCTAAAAAATTATTGACATACATAATTTTTCAGCTTTTGAAATTTTAAGTAAATTTAAATAGAAAGTATATATTTTCAATTTCGATAAAAAGGTATTATAAATATAATATTGGCCATGCAGTTTGACAGTGTTTTGACAGATTGTATGCCAAAGAATTTAATTTCTATTAATATATACATATCTATTAGATACTGAATATAATTTTATTTGGATGTATAATATCTTAAAATACAATTCTGAATTGAAATGATTTGAATGACTTGTGAGGACTGTCGTGGCGCAGAGGCGCAACGTCTGCCTTTAACACGACGGCTTCTGGGTTCGATTCCCAGTCGAAGAAGATGGATTTTTCTATTTCCATTATCTTCGCTCTGGCAAACTAGGCAAAGCGCGGCGTTGAGTTGCGCCACTCAACACGCAATGCCTCGAAAAAGAAGGAAAGCAAGGACGGAAAAAGCAGGGACTAAGCAATGGAGTGACACTTAACACTAGGTTCCCACGGTCCCTATCATAACACAACTACCCTGTGCTTATTATGCTAAATGCTAATCAGGTCTTTTTTCATTACACTACTAAATTCTTTGTAATAACATAAACTATAAATAATATTATTACAAATATAATTTTAAAAAAAATGTTTATACTTAAAGAAAACATAAAAATTTTAATGGAGCGGGACTCTTTGGGGACTGCGGGGCGTTCTTGAACGCATGGCTCAGTGGTGAGAGCGCTTGCACGGTTCACAAGAGGGCGCAGGTTCGAGTCCCGCTGCGTTCAAACTTTTATAAGTTTTCTTTAAGTATTTATTCTATCCTCAATGTGCATTAACACTTTAAAAAATCGTAAAAATAAGAATTTTAATATTACATTTTTAGTACTTTTAGTATGAAAATTCTAATATTTATTACCTTTTAATTGTTGTTATTTTTATTTACTATTACATATATATTTCAGACACAACTTGAGCAAGTGACCAGCAACTACAACCAATTACAAATACAATATACTGAAGCGCTTAAAAAAATTGAAATTCTACAGCAACACAAAGATAACATCAGTTCCAATGAAATGACTTGTAATCATGACAATGTTGACATTACTAAACTTTCTGCAGATATAACTAGTGATAAAATAGCAGCTCAAAGAGCGACAGAACAGAATAAAAAATTAAAACTCAATATAGAAGAACTGGAACAAATAATAGTCAAAATGGTTTGTTTTTATACTATATTTTTTAATTTTATTTCAGTTTGGTAGGTTCAGAGACCCAAAATAAAATCTTATCAAAAATATTTTTTTTAGGGAAAAGATAAACTAGAACTAACGGAAAAGTGGACACATGAAAAGCAGCTCAATAAGGGGCTAGCTCTTAAATTGGCAGAAGTTGAAGAAAATCAAAAATATTTGGAAAATAAGCTAAAAGCCAAGGATGATGAAATGATAAGATTGCAAAACGAGTATCGAACGAAAGAAGAGACATTTGAAAAACATTTACATGATGCTAAGGAAGTAAAATCAAATTTAGATCCGACATCAATACATGAGGTTGAATTATCAAATGATAAAAACCACAATCACGTCGAACACACTTCTGAATGTACAGAAAATTTTCCAATAATGTCACCTCCAGAAGTTTCAATAGATTCGAGCACTGAATCCAGTAATGAGATACGTATACAAAAAGAAGACGCTATGATTAAGCTTCAGGAACGCTTTTTAAATATCATGGACGAAGTTGCCAACCTGTCAGATGAGAAACATAGACTTGAACACATAATTTTACAGTTGCAAAATGAAACAGACACGATATGTGAGTATGTAGCTCTCTACCAACAGCAAAGAAGTTTATTAAAAAAACGAGAAGAAGAGAGAAGCAATCAACTAAAAATTTTTCAAACAGAACGTGATAAATTAGAAAAACATTTAGATGAACTAAGTAATTTGCTTTTGAGGTTAGCCACTGACGAGCAATTAGCGCCCTACTTTAAACAAGAGTCTAGACACAATGATTTAGTTCGTGTTAAAGAATTGCTTCATAAGTTACAAAATTGTTTGCTAATCAACCCAAAATTCAAAAATTTTGATCTGAATGTTTTCTACCCGTGCGGCTGTTGTTCCGGTCAACTTATTGATATTTAAAAATTAACATGATATGCCTTATAAAATTATATTAAAACTTTAATTTGGCCATAATAATATTTCCATTGATTAATATATGTAATAAGGAGATTTATATTTTTCAAAATGATGTAAACACATATAAAAAACGTATTTATGATTTTAAAAAATATCTCTATTTGTCTGTTCGGGCTTATCTTGGGATAAACTGAACCGTCCTTTTTTGGGCTTACACTGTACGATAAGAGGAGGTTGTAGAGGAAAACACTGGCTACTTTAAATTGTTGAAAATTCACAAGATCAGGATTTGTGTAGGAAATACCACTTTTACCGTACCTACTGTGTTTTGCATGCCGCAAAGAAACTACAATAAAGTAACATTTTTCCTTATTTTTATATAACTAGTATTGTTCGAAAAGAAGCTTTACACCTCATGCAAATTGTATTATAATATTATAATCAAAAACATCATTAAGTTTTCATAACGAACGTTATGAACAATAAAATACTGTATACATGTCCGGAAAATTTCAACTTTTTATTTATCTTCTACTTCATATAACTAAACACAACACAACAATAACAAATATATATTGATCCATCTTGATATAAAGGAACTTCGAAAATAGTATAATTTATGATAATTTTGAAAACTTTTAATTAACAGACATATTTAGATAGATATATCGCATTAAGGGATATGCAAATGAATATAAATATTGTTGAAAACTAATATGTTACATATGTAATGTGGTAATCGATAAATTGACGATTTTACGAAATCATTGAGTGATATAAGCTGTATCGGTATTTATACTTTACGAATTGCCCATGGATTTAACGAAAACTTTCAACAATACAGCGTCGTAACATTAGTTCTACTGTTCACTAAATAATTTTGATTTTTCTTTCATGGTGTATTTATTATCCTAAAATATATTTTTAGTATTTTATCAAGGTAAACTTGTTAAAAAGTAACACAACTTAAACCTATGATTCAAGAGGCTAAGAGTAATTATTTTTCACTAAATACTTCATCATTATATTATAACTTCGTAATATATGTACCTAAGTATTCACATCTTTTATCACATTCTTTATTGGCACTCCATTTTACGATATGTCTAAAGTCTAAGAGTGGATGACTAAATCGTTAAACATTAATGACTTAATGATATATTCATTTCATTTCATAAAATCGTCAATTCTACGATATTCTTAGTTTTGTGTTATAGACTAAAAACATATCAATTTAATTAATTTCTTTAATAAATACCCTAAATAATTATAATTATGTTTAGTAATATTGTGATATTGGCTTTGGGTTCTTATTTTAAGTAATCGTATACTTATCTAAAGCCTTCGCTCCTAATTTATTGAGCAAAATTATAAATAACATCAATATTTTAACTTCTTTTTAAATACCAAATCATAATTGTATCTAATATTTAAATAAATGTGTTTTACATTTTTACTCTGTTTTTCATATTCTACTATGATAATATTGTCGGAAAATGTTGACAATAAAACATAATTATGTTTATTAAAGTTTTTTATTCACGATCACAATAAAATTCTATTAGCATATATATTAGCCATTTTTCTTTTTAAATCCTAGAATACTATCCATGACTATGACATTTACATAACATTAGCAAGCATTAACAATTTATGGAACAAAATTCCAACAACCAAATGATTTATTTATCTACTAAGACGTTTCTAAGACTACCGAGACGTTCAAAACTTAAGATCCAGTAAGTTGATGTTGAAGCGTCTCCAGAAGGAAAGGTCATTATTTTTAACATTTTGTGAATGTAAAAGTATTTTTATGTTATCGATTTACTTGTTATAAATAGATATAATATCTATTTACGAGATCGTTATTAAAAATTATACACATGTTACATTTTTATATATTATGGACATTTGCAACGTATCGTTTCTATACAAACAATAATTTATTAGTATAAATAGTGCAACTTTTAAATCATGTCGGTAATCCTAATGACTAATAAATATTAAAAGTAATCATGGTTAAGAATAGGGAGGTTTGGTGATCTGATTTAAAAAAATGTCAATAATTTCTTTACTATATTGTATTTTTATATTTGGAATTTCAAAAACAATTAAACCTGTAAATAAACAACTGTATACATATTTAAATCACGGCCACTTTATCATTAAATCACGTCAATTGCTGGTAGCCAGACTTCCCCAGAAATATCTCTAGATATTGTAATTATAAATACTAGTAGGTATATAAACGGAAACATGTTACTTCTGGAATTTTATCTCAAATATATAATATTAATAGAAAACGTTAAAAATATGTTGCCTTATAAAGGTACTAAAGATAGACAGATCAAATAGTACTTAAATAGATAGGTAACTATACTATTTTTCATACATAAATCAAATTTTAGAAAGTAGTGGTGTTTGAGTAAGTTATATATGTGTAGTATATATGAAATATCAGTGTCATATTATATTATTATATACATACGAAACACACATAATATACACGAAATTTATATTTAACATTGAAATTTATAAATAAACTGATCGATAAATAAAACTACATACATTTACCCATACAGGTATATAAAATACTTATGTATTTTTACACGAGTATATGTGTTAATACATAGTTTATAAATTTGTTGTGGAAAATACTAAATATTATGTAAAAAATGTTTCTTTCAATATAATCATTAATGCCGAATGTTTGTAATATAATACGCACGTGATAACCTATATTAAATTAGAACATAATATAGCTTATCATCATCATTATTAAACTTATTAATTTGACTGTCCCTTATTCGAAGCTTTATTAAATGAGATAGGCACATCCGTTTCCCGCTTAGCTGTTTCCTTCTTAAGCCACGCCTTCTCTGTGACGTCACTTCCACTAGGCAGCACCGGCGCTTTTGGTAGGGGGCGCAGGTATAATAGCGCAGGCGCAGGTGATAATACTCATTGGCGTTTTTCATTCCCGCCGAGTCGGACGTCTATAACGACGTACAAATCCGACTCTTTAAAGGTATTTTTCTTAAAATATCAACCTGACTTGAGGATTTTTCATGTAAGTTTTTTACATTTTCCTTCTTTAAATAAATTTAAATTACTGTTGTTCAATCTATGAAATAAGTAATTTCAGACTGATATTATTTGCAAGTCTACCTTCAAATTTTTATTAAAGTTTAAACTTTGTAAATTTGTCACGCTGATAATGGTGATGCGATTTGTTATTTATACATAGTATTTGTTATTTATATATGGTATTTTTTACTCCTTTCGGGGACCTGTGTTTTTGTATTTGGTATGGATAATGTATTCGAAGTTCTAGGGCCTTCGTCTACGTCAAGTCGGTAACGACGAAGGTCACCGAAGACAAGTTTAAGTTCCAGCTCTGGTCACTACCAGACACTCCTCGTTAACAAGCAATTCATGACATAAGTAACGTAAAAATAAAGAGGAGAAAGCTATATGAACGTATCTAATATTTCAAGAAGTCTTTGAAAAAGCTTGAAGAGGAACTTGCAAGCCAGAGAGGGAACCACTGTCTTGTGAGTACCTACAAAATTTTGTAAAAGATGTTCGATGCGTCTGATCGACTATTTATAATAAAGTGTTCATGTCAAATGTGAGTAATCTATTAAGAGTGGGTTCCTACCCACAGTGTAAAATAATTTTTACTCTCTCTTCTAGTACAAAATTAAAAAAGCCTTCAATTACTAAGGCTTCGATTGCCTTTTTACAAATGCTCAGTGTAGTTTTTCAGAGGTTTAAATTGTACAATGTTACTCCAGGCTTTTCTTAGCTTTTAAGGAGTGACAAAAAAGGTTAATATAAAACCACTCGACATGCTGATACAATTTTTGCTGCTTCATGTGTGTGCTTTTAATCAAAGTGAAGGTTTACATAATAATTTACGAGACCTTGTCGGCGAAGAATTACGACCTTTTGAATTATGAAGCATCAAAAAAAAAAAAAAAAAAAAAAAAAATTTAACGATTTTTGCTAATCTAGTATCTTTCAGAATAGCTCAACAGATAATTGTGGCCACCGTGCTGAAATAATAGAAATGAGATGTCAATAATAAAATGACTCTGCAGTGACACTACGACTTTCTTAATACAATGGCTCTGCAATGAATTAAGCAGTCAACTGAAATGTTTTCTGCAAACGTTATCTTAAGAAGTGCCAGTGGAATTAAAGGCTTAAGGTTAAGCGATTTCTGCCTCGCAGGCAAGAAAGACGCATGGTCTCTCGCAGGGGCCTAAATTGCAAGCCCTTGCAGGGCTTTTCAGCTTTTTGTAAACGCAGTCACGTTTATACCACCAACACGTGCAGTCCTACCTATGCAGAGTGACTTTTGGCTTACTCAAAAACAAAACAATAAACGAGACTGCTGCCTCGCAGACAGCTTTAAAGGAGTTCTTCGCAGCATTTCTGCCTCGCAGGCAAGAAAGTCACATGGTCTCTCACAGGAGCCTAAATTGCAAGCCCTCGCAGGGCTTTTCAGCTTCTGGTAAACGCAGTTATCTGTGAGTGCTGCCTCGCAGACAGCCTTATTTGAGTCCCTCGCAGGGACTCGAAATTTTAAGCCCTCGCAGGGTTTTTCAGCTTTTATAAACGCAGTTACTGTGACTGCTGCCTCGCAGACAGCTTTAAAAGAATCCTCCGCAGGGATTCAAAATTTTATGCCCTGGCAGGGCTTTTCTGCTTGATGTAACCGCAGTTACATCCTTACACATTGCTCTCATGATGTCCCACCTCTGCATGGTGGTGTTTTGAACTGTTAGCCAAAAGGTTTAATTCATTTTGGAAGTACCGAATAATGGGTAATTTGCAGGCAATGTTTGATTGATCGCTTTTGGCCTGCTCAAAATAATAGCTGTTGCTGCTACGCAGGCAGCTTCAGGTAAGTAACAAGGCCGTTTTCAGGGCCCTATTCAAAATTTTAAGCCCTCCCAGGGGTTTGCAGCTTGTTGTAACCGCAGTTACACGTCTACATTGCAGTCATATTGCCCCATCTCCGCAGGGTGGCATTTAGGCTGCCAGCCACAAAGCTGAATATTTGGTCATTTTCAAGGCAATGTTGTGCAAAGTTTTTGGCAAAATACGTGACATCAAAGTCAGAGGATGACTGGTTAAAGATGAGCATTATCAAGTCTCTTCAAAGCGAAGATTCTGATTCAGACTGTTGGCTGTTCAAGCAGGTTGCTTGGTGCATTCACGGGAACGTATAGAGGTTCCACCATATTGCCTAGGAGAAATATTAGGGTATCGCATACCCTTCAGCCTGTGCTGTCAATTCAAAAGTGCAGATGCTCGAATGAGTCGATATGAAAAAATATAAAGGAGATGAAAGAACAGTCTTGCAGGAGGTAGCGATCACTCACAAGTTTTCCTTCATCAATGGTTCAAAAACAAACGGCTCATATCTGCAAAGCTATGAGTTCCCTACGCCTTTTGTATATCAATAGGAGGATTCGGCCTGAGTATGGCTCCATGAACATTTGTGGCAATATGAAACTGCGTAGCGCCGGTTCTAAGAGAGAACAAGAATTCTTATATTCTTGGATGAATTCCTGGTACCCAGCCAAAGCTGTCCCATCCTAAGAAATGAAATGTCATAGATTTTCTGAAGCAAAAAGGATGGAAAATCATCCAAATCTGTTAGAAAAAGCCTGGTCTTCTTAGGAATTCTTTGGATTCCTTAGACAAGCCGCAAAAGCCTGCCTGGGTTCGAAATTCCAGCATTGGTGTCAGCCTTAAGTCGAAGGTTAACGGAATAATGAACAAATTATTGAAGATAAACAAGCGAGCAAGATGAACCACGCTATTTTCCAACTTGCAATAGACAAATTGATGTGGTGGCTACAAAATTGCAGGTGGTCGATACTTATTTATTTCGAACCGCCCTGATATTTTCTCACTAACGTCAGATGTTGCTTGACAAGCTTGACTAAAAACCTGCCACTCGCCGGTTCTTGGGTATACACAAGATACTGGTCACAGGTGCTGATGTCATGTCATGATGCTGTATACACAGAGATGTGTCTGTTGTTGGAGCACAGCACTGTTCGATCCTACAAATGGTCAATGGTAGAGCCTGTAGGCCACGAGGGCAAGACGAAACCGGAATCTCTCATGGACTTGATATATATTGGGCGTTTCAGATTCTAGATCAATGCCACATCCATATAGAAGCTGGTTATATCTATCGAATTAACAACAGTCACACTGATGCTGCAAGGGAGCAACAAATTGTGTCTGACTCGCACGCACAATCTCGGCGTTTCTCTTATGGGGAGCTCCAGTGATAGACCTGTTCGCATCTTGTCGACCTCGCGTAGTGACTTACGCTTTTGCCTTGGACTTTCATTCTCGCTTCAGTTTTGCTTTCACCATTATCTCAATAATGTTTACAGAATTTATTTTCTTGTCGCCCTCTTATGGAGAGACAAGCGTTTAGGTGTTCAGATATGAGTGAATGCGCGCTATCAGATCAATTTATGATCATTTATGATCTTGGCTTGAACAAAGTGGGTGTAGACATGACAACAGGATCACCTCCTCCAAAAGTGCTGGAACTGACAATGGAAGTATGTAAATATGGGGATAGTCTATAAGAGTCTAATTAAGACTCCTCCAGGAGTCTTGCTGACGTCATCCCATAAATTGTGTGTCATTCCATGAAAAAGATGCATTGTTTGAGATGGATCTTACAAAATATATCACCTTGAGCCAAAATCCAGTGAAATTGCCGAATTCTATTTAATTTTTAAATGGTAATTTAATAATAATAATTTCCATATTGCTGTATGAATCAGATTGTCAGTTGTGTATATATGTGGTATACATAGCACTACGTGAACTTATTAGTCGTCGAAAGATTCTATCTGGGATATTGGCGAAAAAGTGTCAATATTATATGTATAGTTATAATATTGTCATGTGTAATCATTTTCAAGCGCAACGACACTGTGCTATCTTGCTGTCTCTTTGTTTAAGAAGAAGATTTCACCTTTGACGTTGCTGACGGTGGACATGGACAGCTGTGTTTTTAAAGGCTATTCCGTATTATTTTTTGGCCACTGCTTGGTTCAAAGACTGGCTTTATTTCATACAGACAGTAAGGATGGAAGGTTCAATTAATGAAGAAAATGTGAAACTAAATACAAATTTTTGGATCACATTAAAAAGGCATAGCTAGAGGATCGAATATTAAAAATAATAATCGATCGAAAATATAAATCATTTAATCTTTTTCTTAACATAAGATGTGAGTTCAGACTTGCATCTTGTACCTTGATTGGTTGCTGAATCAAAACCCTTATTGTTGCTGGTATATTAACTACTCTTGGCGGCGTTCGATCTGCTGTTGCCTCTAGAATTGGTAATCAAGCCCTTGACGAGGTTCTGGCCAGAAATAATTTACAGAATGGGAAAAAAGAGGAGGCGTTCACAGGATACTTTTACAAAGTATTATACGCATTGAATTAAATCTGGTCATGAATCGGTAAGTGACCTGATTTTTTACTTCTATTATTTGACTTGAAGTGTTTACGTGATCGTTTCACTTTTATTGTGACTTGAGTATCTTTGCAATATCAATTCTATTATTTTATTTATTTACCAAGTTATGTCTTATTTGGTTACCGTTAATTGAAATTTAACTTGTCTCGAATACACTTTCGACCATAATTAATATCAAACTCGAGCGACAGGTTATGTTGTCCTTGTGCTATTTTGTGTTAATCTTTATAAACAATCCGTATACCAGTACATACTGTCACATTGGCGTTGATCACTTCCACCAGGCGATAACAGACACGTCTCATTTAATAAAGCTTCGAATAAGGGACAGTCAAATTAATAGCAGCGTTTTACCTGAAATAAAACGCTTATTAATTTACTTACCTTATTCGAAGCTTGCGGTTTACCGCTGCCTGGTGTACTAGTAAAACGCAATGAGTATTATCACCTGCGCCTGCGCTATTATACCTGCGCCCCCTACCAAAAGCGCCGGTGCTGCCTAGTGGAAGTGACGTCACAGAGAAGGCGTGGCTTAAGAAGGAAACAGCTAAGCGGGAAACGGATGTGCCTATCTCATTTAATAAAGCTTCGAATAAGGTAAGTAAATTAATAAGCGTTTTATTTCAGGTAAAACGCTGCTATTTAATATATATAGAAGATGAATATATATTATAATACATACCAATTCCTACAATAATTGAAATATTAATTTCTAAATGATTGATGTATATCGTCGCAGGTTCGTTGTTGAATGATAGTTTTCATTAACTACTAGGTACACGTTTAATTTGGTATAATATCGAAATTTAGGTAGACTCAGGCTTAATACTTAAAGTATAATTGTATATATTATTATGCAACGAAAATTCATTTAAAATTTACTACAATTGGTAAAATATTAATTACTTAAAATCTATCAGAAAACATAAAATAATAGTCACATTTATTAGGCATTATTTCTGAAACATAAAATAACGTCGCTTCATTTCGGTCTTCATTTTTCACCCTGACGTGTTATAAATGAATTGAAACAGTTTTATCTAACCAGAATATTGAATCAAAAATATTAAAAAGTTTACGCAGTTAACCACCACCTACTTCGACAAAATATCTAAAATATAAGGAGCGTAGAAGCCCTTACGTCTCCAACTCTGTATCAATATTAACTTTATTTTTCTGACAAACGAACTGTTGCTATCACTACTTGATACCTATTTGTAATAGTTTATTTATTATATAGGCATTGAATTTAAAATTATTTGGAAGCTTTATTTTTTTCAATCACATTGTTAACAAACTTAAAATATTTATTGAGCAATATTTAAGTAAACATAAACATAATCTAATTGTAGGAAATAATTACGAGGCAGCATAGATTACGGTAGTGACATGTTTGCACCTAGGCATACACTACGTGCCACCGCCAACTTTAACAGACCTGCTACATTTTACACTAGAACCAATCCCCGGAGCTGATAGCATTTGGTATCGCGATCAAATTCTATATTCTGCCATTGCGGTCTCACAGGTACGAGAGACCAATATATGCAGAATGAAATATGTAATACAAAATTTAGGACAGCCACTGATATGAAATACAAGAGGAAAGGTGAAACACGACGGTGATAAGAGAAAAAGAAACTCTTCATAGAGTGGCAGATACAAGTGAAAATGTTATATTTGTAAAATGTTAAATGTTACATGTACTATGGTTTTTTGCATTTGCATGTGGAGATCATTAAGTGTGAAGGGAATCGATGAAAGAACTTGAGAAGAAGGAACCGCGACGGCTGTCGATATGTACTTCTTTCATCTACCCACCAGAGGACATATCTTAAAAAAAACTACGAGGTAACTTGTTTTGAAGTAATCATAATATTTGGTGTTTAATATTTTCTACAGTAACATAATTAGCTTCAGCCCGATCGTTAAACATGTTTTTGTACTTAGTCCTGATGTGAGAGGAAATATCTGTTTGCAATATTTCTCTCTTAATGTTAAAAAGGTTAAAAATGCCTACTTGTTTTAAAATTATGTATTCAATGACCACCATTCATAGTCCATGTGAACTACAGTAAGTAGACAATGTTCTGTCCTGCGATCACACTTTAGCATATTTTGTTACAAATTAGCTAATAATAATAACAATTTATCTTCAAATTAATCTGAAACAAATAAAGTAAATTCATTAAGTTGTTGCTGATTATAAAGTTACAAAAAATGTATAATAGAAAATAACAATGTATATAAAGTTAATTAAAAAAATTGCGAGGTTAATAAAGTTGGAAATTGTGTTAAAAGAAGTGTGTTAGATAAACGTTTCACTAAATATTCCAATATATAAATTATATTCACCTAAAAACATTTTATTTTTCTATTGTTCTTTCTTCGGACTATCTGCACTAGCTTCTTTACTTGGCTGAAATAATAAATCATTATATTTATGATGTAATCTAATGAAGATATTTCACAATGTACAGTTTTAAAATAATCAGATGATATAAAACCTCGCATTTTTAAAAATGCAGAAACAACCTAGACCTTTTTAAGTTAAGAATCTCAAACAAAAGTGACACTTGCTCATTTTACAATATCAAACATAAGTAAGTATTAATAGAAACACTACTAAATAATATTAAAATTATAATATTAACATAATATAATGGCATGATTACCTCAAAATATCTATGATAAAGCACAACACCATATACACAACCAATAGAGACTAGAATTTGTATGACTAGCCACACAAAAACATTGGACACTTGTGCTTGTCCAAACAGTTCTTTTCCATTTTTAATGCATAGCATTGATTCAGTCACCATTATGGCGCCATACACCCAACACTGGGTGCCTACTCGTTTACATCGTGGATCCGTTACATAAGTATAATATTGCCTGAAAAAGTTACCAGAACTAAATATTAAATAATAAAACATTTGATTTTTGCAAGAGGTACATAACATTTATTTTATGATAACTAAATATGGTCATACGAGGGTCAAACTGAAAGTTCTTAGAAAATCAAAAACTAAGCATTCTAGCAAGTTATTAGTTTTATTGTAACTTTTCAAAATAGCGTCCATTTACATCAATACATCGCTGCATTCGATGGAACCATTGAGAAAAGCACCTTGCCCACTCGGCCTTAGGGGTCTCTTCAACGGCGTTTTGAAACGCAGCCACTGCTTCTTCGGCGTCCATAAAATGTTTTCCTCGAAGTTTTTCTTTTATTTTCGGGAATAAATAAAAATCGCAGGATGCGAGGTCGGGGCTATACGGCGGGTGACACAGGAAATTCCACGTCTAAGGTCGCCAAATAGTCGATCGTTTGCCTGGCGGTGTGCGACGAGGCATTGTCGTGATGAAGGAGGATCCTGCTGCGAAGTCGTTTCTCTCGAACTTTTTCCAAGACAAGTGGCAAACAGTTGTTGGTGTACCACTCTGCATTAACCGTTTTCTGATCCTCTAAGACAACTGTCGCGTAATGACCTGTCTTTCCGAAGAACGCGGCCATTATCTTTTTTCCAACACTTCGACCTCTCTTCACTTTAGTTGGCAACTCTTCGGAAGGAAACACCCACTGAGCAGACTGTCTTTTGGTTTCCGGATCATAACAGTAAATCCAGCTTTCATCACCCGTTAGTATGTCGAACACAGCATTTGAGTCACCTCCGTTAAATTTTTGGATCATTTCTCGGCACCAATCAACACGGCGGAGTTTTTGAGCCTCGGTCAAATTATGCGGTATCCAGCGGGCACAAAGCTTCCTGACCGCTAAATGTTCATGGAGGATTTTGTGCACTTGACTCATACCTATGCCTAGACTTGTCCGAATCTGCTGATAGGTCACTCTTTTGTCAGTCTCTATCATACGCCGCACAACACTGATATTATCTTCAGTCGTCGCTGTAGAAGGTCGTCACTCACGCAAATCATCGGTGAGATTAGTTCGACCACGTTTGAATTCATTAAACCACTTGTAAACTGTGACACGAGATGGGGCTTCATCGTGAAAAGCCAATCGAAGTCGATCATAACTTTCTTGTTGACTTATATGACATCGAAAGTCATAAAAAATCATTGCACGAAAATTTTCTCGGCTTAAATTCATTCTGACGTGCACAGACAATTTTCAATTTGCCGCCAAATCGTAAAACAAATGACAAATGAATGAAATGTATACTCAATATTATTGGTAAAGAGTTCTATTTTCAAAATTTAAACTTATTTTTTTAATATAATGCTTTTAAGTTGCCAGTTCTAAAAACTTTTAGTTTAGCCCTCGTACATATACAAACAAGTAGTAAAAGTATTTTAGAGCACAACTATGTTCAGTAAGATATTAAACACTTCATTATAATAAAAATTTTCATCTACATTTCAAATACATACAATATATATATATATATATATATATATATATATATATATATATATATATATATATATATATATATATATATATATATATATATATATATATATATGAAAGTATGAAGGTAGATGTAAGATATAATGGTGGGAAGTGTATAAAAACGGGTGTTGACGGCAGACACTCTCTCTTTCAGACGTTTCACTTGTGATTAGTTGATTGGTGATACTATTTAATTACTGTTCGATTATAATTATTATTTGTTTAGTATAGTCAGTGTTAAGCTGCTAGAGTTCATTTTGTATTTATCAACTAGGAATAGTGTTATATAGTTTGGTTTGTTATAATTGTCAAGTTATTTGTATTTTTGTAAATTGATTAAATTTATTGTCGAGTCATGTGTAATATTATTTTTAAAAAAGCTGCTTCTGATCTGTTTTCTAAGAATATATATGTATAAGCTACAAATATAAATTCATGGTAGTTTTTTTATGTAATAAATAGTATGTAAAATATAAAAAGATTTGTAAATTTATTTGTGGATACCTCACTGTATATTATATACCCAAAAAGTGACAAAAGCCTAAAGAAACTATTTTACATTTTATGCAAAACATTAATTTAATGAGAAAGAATAGTGTGAGGAGATCACAATAAGCTTTGGCACAAAACATTTTATTTAGGTCTAACATGTGTATAAGAATTATTTTTAATAAAAAAATTAAAGTTATAATACTAACCTTACTGAAGGTGCAACAATTACTCCAATCAAACACAATCTAACAATAACCAAGGGGTGTGATGGTGGCATTTCAAAAATATGTTTTAAAAAGAATGTGTTTAGTTCTGATATTTGCCAGAATACAACAAGTTGACTCAGTGCAAAGAATCTCATATAAGTACAAGTTGGATCTAGCCACCGAACAGGTGTCCAGTGGACTGGAGTAAATTGTAAAATGGCCCTTTTTATTTTTCCTGTAGTAGATGATATATCTCTAAAAATAATTAATTCTATAATATAAATAACCATTACATATTAAATTTATTCCATTAATAACTTACCTAATGCTGACCCACTTATATTCTCTCATCTCCAATACCTTGCATATCTTAAGACCACACCATATACCAAACCCATTACAGATGAGAACATCTAATATAATGGAATCCCACCAACATTCTAAAAAGTTTGGTAGTAAATGAGCAAATGCAATTTCTGTTATTTCCCACATTATTGAAATTGCCCATAATAAGCCAGTATGTCTAAAAAGTATTGCTTTAAACATCCATCCTAAAAAGTGGCCCCAAGCAAAAACATCTACATGAGACCAGATTCTAGGTAAACTGAGATCAGAACAATTAACTGCATATTCCTGTAACACATTGTAATTATAATTAAACATTAATAGAATTTGAATATATGACTCTTAAAATATGTCTATGCACACAAATCTTCAGATCTATAAAACAGATTGGAATGGAACTTTTTTATAGTATAACCATAAGATTTGAGTACATTCTAGGCAATAAGTTAATTTGAAGATCACATCTGAAAATTGTTGGGCACAGAAACAGTATAATTAATATAGTATCATATTAAATAATTACTCTTAGGAAAAGTAATATAATACAGAGACAGTTGTAAGCAGAATTACCTTATCCATATCTATGTGGAAATTGCGTAAGTTAGGATCAATCCAATACATTATTTCATAAACTGTAGAATAACTTTGAAACAAAAGAAAAAGTAATGCCAGTAAATAGAGAACAGACATGCCAAATACAATTCTCCAAACAGCTGGATGTGGTCTGGTAAATGGGCCATTAGGAAACGTAAGTACTGATACTATTAAGAAGAAAAAAATTACACAGCAAATTCCTGACCATATATTATCTTGTGTATTACTTTCATCTCTGAAAAAATAGAAAAAAACTTTTTTTAATAGTCTAAATAATAAATACAATGGTTAGATCAAGTCAAATTAAATTATTTGAAACGTTAAAACAAATGAAAAAGTGAATCAATAATATCGTAATCCCATAGTACCTTACGAATGCGGTGTAAATAACAGAAGCTATAGACACTGCCAATAAGGTTATGGTGTGAGGCTTGTAAAAGAACTCTAGAGATATATCATCCACTGGCCGTTCATTTATATAACAAAAAGCGTCTTTGGATTCGTTCGTAGTAGCAGAATTTCCAGATTCCATTGTAAATTACGCACATTAACAGTTATTGACACTTAAATGTGAATATTTTTTACTTCCAGTAGGACATATACATCTCGTGATATACAAATTCATTCAATCCTTTAGATTATGGCGTTATATAAATTCATAGTATCAATATCACGAAATGTAAAATATTTAAAAATTATGAAACCACAGACATCTGAAAGTCAATTCAACACTGATGTTTTAAATCAGAAATGTGATATTGACATCTGACATTAGCTGTTTTTAAGCAGCCCCGGATACAAGCATTTTTATATGTATTTACTATACTACAAGTAAGTCTCTCTAAAATTATTAAAAAATTAAATGTACAATATGCAAGAGTAAAAAGTGGTATATTTCATTAGGTATTGTAAAAGATTATACAATCTCCTTGAGCTTGGACTTCAAAGTTACTGTAACGAGGCCTTGTTGCAATATGGTTAATTTGTATGACGAATGTCTTTTTTTATTATATTTGACTGAAGTTGTAACCATTTATTTCTTTAACAGTTTTATTTCCACTCATAATAAAAGAAAAAATGTAGAAAAAAAGGCAAAGAAGAATCAAGCAACAAACTAGAAATTTTATATGAAATAAATACCGCCACTTTGCAAAACAAACTAAAAGGCCTCATTCAGTATAGAAATTCATTAATTTTAATTTAGGTACCGTAGAAATTAAAATTTATATAATAAAACCGTAGAACCAGCTGTAAAGTGATGTACTTACGAAGGTTGGGATAAAACTTTAAATATAAAAATATGAAAACACCATAAAAAACTTTGTTAGTGTATTAAAGCCAAACAAGTGCAAAGAATTTTGTACAATATAAGGATAGTAATTAATTTAGTTACCAACACAACTCTACCGGTTAATGCAATGTTTCTGACCTGAGAAGCGCAAAAAAGTCATTTTTTTAATATGGTTTTTTATTATCTTGTATTTTTTAACATAAAATACATTTTCAGGGATATCGAAACCCTACTGTTATTGAACAAATCTTTATTAATTTTCATCTTATGGATTCTTTAAGTATAAAATTATAGATTGAGCAAATAGTACCCATAGTGTAATGCCGTAGGACATAATATTATAAAAATAAAAAATCAAAGAAGCTGATTTAATATAAGTTATCTAATATTATTAACTATGAAAGCTGTTGAGGTCTATTTACCACTCCATCAATGTAGAATTCCTACTGTCATTTAGAGGAAATGGTGGCATGAATGGTAAAATAACAGTAATTTTACTGAACAATAACAAGAGGTTGATGATCACCTAAAACAATATTCACTGCTATTGTCATTTTCAAAACCAGTAACAGTGAAGGAGTTCACAAGATAAGGCTTGAAAACAATATAACCACTACTTTTGATTTTGATACTAAAGTAAGTTTCACAAAACTGCATAGAAAGGGACTAGTAAGTACTGCATTACTGCACTTTTTAATATTAAGTATTATAATAAATTACAGAATTTGGGATACTGTATAGGCAAATAAGTGTAATATTCATATTATTGAAAGTGATTGAGATTCTTCTTTGTAGAATAGCACTGATATTAGGAACACACAAAGTTATTCTGGAACACCAATCCCGCTTTTGGTACACTACTACAAAGTGATTCTATCAAACATCTTGGATTGTAATTTGGCAAAAGATTACATGGAAATAATATATCTAATAGAATGCAATGAAAGAAATATTATATATCTATAACATTTATCTGGTGCATGGCAATTCAATATCAGAGATTATTGATCAACAAAATAGTCCTCAAGTCTGTATAGACATGTGGTATCCATCATCCAAAACGACCTTAAAAATGAATTCTTTGCACATTTCTCTATATTCTGCAAGAATCTATTTTGTAGCCACTCAACTGACCTAGACATAAAAGTGTTATAATAAATGCCCAAAACAATGTGAATTATAGAAAATAACAAAATTAAACAACATTATTATTATGTGATTTATTTGTCTATTTTTAAAATATTTTTTTTTTGGAACTTACTGCTTGCATTTATGGATTTCCACATTGATGACTTAAAAGATTTTAACTATTATACAGATTTATTTAATGAAACAACAAACATTCTTTTATAATTCTTGCTCAGACATAAAATAAATTAAAACATATCCTTAATATATTTATTTTCAAGAAATTTCATTTCATACTACAGGCTGGATATTATTGTTGTAAGAAATTGTCTTGAAAAATAACTTTTCTAATAAACATTTTATATTATATGTTTATTTTTTCCCAGTTATTCACTTTAATGCCAAAACATTCTCCAGTGTTTTTTACTAACATAGTACTGAATCACTAAATTAAAAAGGATCACTATTAACTGACACCATAGTAGTTAAACATCATCAATAGTTGGTAACCAAAAGGCCATATTAGTACAAGCTGATGCCAGTAACATATATTTGGGATTGAACTGAACACACTGTATGGGAGCAGGATGATCTCCATTTAGGACACACACTTTGTAACCTGTATCAGCATTCCAAACATGAACTCTTCCATCAGTTGATCCACTAAATATATATTGTGAATCAGGACTGAATGATGCCTCTATAGGTATCCCTTTGTTGTTAAGATGCCCAGTAAATGTTTGAAGTGGAGTCCCATGGTAAGCATCTACAAGTCGTATTATAGAACCATTAGTACTTATTAACATTGTTTTACCATCTCTTGAAAATTTGAGTCCTGTCCAGTCACACTCTTTTTCTTGGTTTAATTTGAATGTCACAAAAGGCCCCTTATCAAATGAACGCAAATCATATAATTTTATACTTTCAGAGTTAACACCTGCAGCAAAAATAAGACCTTCAGGATCATAAGCTGCAACTGGTCTCCCTGATAGATGCATCAAGCCTTGACAATTAGGAGAGCGTAAATCCCATAGGCGTAATGTTTTATCTAAAGATCCAGATAAAAAAGTATCTTCCACTGGTGAAAGGCAAAGAGTAACAACTTTTTTTGTATGTCCAGGAAAATATCTTATATATTTATTGTCATGGAGTGATAAGTATCGTATTGTATCATCAACTTTAGTAGAACTGTGTATTGCTGTATTTTTTGCATGTGTAAAATGTATTAAGTCTACACCATATTTTTTGCTGTTTACAGTAATCATTTGAGTCCCTTTTTCGCAGTCGTAAATTACAATTTGATCATCTTCACTACAAGATATCAAAGTTTCACCAGTAGGAGAAAAATCTATACTGTTTATTTTGTCTGTATTTTCTCGAAACACTTTTGCCACCTTAAAACTCCTCACAACCTGGTCTACTAATTTCATCATTTATGCTGTTGTTATAGTCCTCGTTAGGATAATATTATTTCTAACACCTTAGCGTTGAAATCATAAATAATTAGTGTAAAATGGAATGGATATATGAAGTATTGAAGTCTCGTTTTATTTACACCTTTAAAACAATACAATGCCAAAAATGAAATCCGCAAACTACGAATTCAATTTAACAAGAAATTAAAGCAACACCGCGCGCTGTGTCAATTGTCATAAACGCTTATTGTGATATTGTTGTCATCTGTCATTAATGTTGTTGATCTGATGAGTGGTTAATTTAATCTGTAATACATAAAATTGTTTTATTATATTTAACAAAGCCAATGAAATATCTACTAAATTTTGAAGAAATAATTTAAAAATATGAAAATAAATCTATTTTTATTTAGTACAATGATCTATTAACACGTTCACGCCGGCGTGTGCCACCGGTGACTCGCGCTAGATTGTGCTATCGGGCGGCGTGTATTAACACGCCGCCCGATAGCACAATCTAGATCCGATGTTGCGCATTCGATTGTGCATTAGACACTGATAATTTAACGTACAAATATAAAAATATTAATTTTAAATAAAATTTATATTAATAACGTATTATAAATATAACTTTTACTGAATAACTTATAAAATTATAAATGTAACTTAAAATCCAAAAATGAAAAATGATAAACAATATTACAAATTAGGAAACTATGGAAAAAATAATGATAGCCAATTGTCGATTTCTTAGTGGTCAATAGATTTCAATGTTTAGTGGCAATTATTAATTCTTTCTGCAGGACGAAGAGACGAAGTGTATCTCGTCCCCAGAGAATGAAATGAGCATTAAGGGCTGCTAAGAAAAAGGTATGTAGGGTGATAATGGACAGACTGGTGCCGCTGCACCGAGGCGCGGTCGTGCCGCTATAAGAGAGGAGCCGCGTCACCTGTTGCGGCAGCGACGGCGAGTCTTTGGGACTGAGGAGTGTAACCTTCCGTTGTAGTTACGATTGGCTATAGTAATTGGGTCATCGGGGCCTAGAAGAACGCTTCGAGGTAGTTTATGAGGGTGGGGAGCGTAATTAGACGTTTCGACGATTAGGGGATTGGGGTGAGAGTCTGCGCGCTCGTATTGGCGCTTGGCTAAGCCTTTGAAGAACTCTTTGATCGATTCCAATTCGAAGTCTTTATGGAGGTCTACGTTGTGAACGTACCAAGGGCATGCGGATGCTATTCTAAGGAATTTATTTTAGACTCTCTGAAGGAGTTCTGTGTTAGTGTGCGGGAACACTAAACTAGCGTATGTCATGATGGGGCGCATGCAAGTTTTGTACAATGTCAGCTTGTTACTTAGTGACATTTTACTCTGCTTGCATATGAGCGGGTACAGCCTGTTCAAGATAAACATGGTTTTGTTTCTCACATATTTAATGTGAGGACAGAAAGAGAAACACGAATCTAGGATGACGCCTAGATATTTAACCTGGTGTTCCCAGGGGATCGATTTGTTTTGTAGCCGAATAGTAGACACGGTTTCGTGGCGTTTACACGGAAAGAGTACCGCTGCGCTCTTCTCCGGGTTGACATAAAACCGCCACTTGCTAAACCAATCGCCTAGGGCGTCGGCCCCAAGTTGCAGTCTTTCGGCTAGGATCCAAGCGGAGCAGTCCGTGGCGTAGAGCGCGGTGGCGTCGGCGTACATCGCGAGTTTTACTTTTGGAACGCGCGGTATATCGCTCGTGTACAATGCGTATAGAAGAGGAGAGAGGATGGAGCCTTGGACTCCAGTGCGGACGGGACGACGCGACGAGAGGGTCCCTTCTATACGGTAGCGGAACGTGCGGTTCTACAGGTACTCTCGAATGATGTGCACGAGAGACTCTGGGAGTGCCATACGGTGGAGCTTCAATGGGTCAACTTCAGGATTAAATTTTATTTATAGTATATATATATATATATATATATATATATATATATATATATATATATATATATATATATATATATATATATATATATATATATATATATATATATATATATATATATATATATATATATATATATATATATATATATATATATATATATATATATATATATATATATATATATATATATATATATATATATATATATATATATATATATCTTCAAATTCTGGCAACACTGATTCGCAGTCTCAAATCTCAAGTTGCAAAGAGAAACAAAATGGACGGAGTGTAGTGGCTACGCTTATAATGATCTAAATATTGTGAGAAAATTTGCAAATTGTTACATTGAAATCTTAAGAATTGATAAATAATCATAATCATCTGCAATATAGACTAATTAAACTATAAAAAGCTATTTTTATTTGTTCTTTAATAGCGTTCGGTTCTTTGAAATATGGTATCCATTTTGTGATCAATCGTATTGTGTGGCGCTTACAGTAAGTATACCTTGTTATGAAATAAAGTAGCATTGGAACGTATTAATTATTGATGGTTTTGTTTTAGATAGTTTAAATTGCTAATCAATTTTGTCATTTGCTTAATAACTTAGTATGTATTCTTATTTATTACGGTATTAGCTATAATATCTATGGTGCTAGAGAAGGCGAAGGTAACATATTATTTACGGAGATTCTTTAGGTTAAATAAGTATTACACTATAAATAATTAGCAATAGAAATCATTTATCTGCAGTTCCGCGTCGAATGTTTAAGATATTCTTTACATGCTGTATAACTGAAAGGGAGAAGTTATAACGCTGTATGTTATGTTATAGCCATAAGCGTATAGCTTTTCCCCTTGGTTGTACAACAAAACAACACGAAGAATTTCTAAAAGAAGAAATGGACACGTTATATATATATTTCTTTTGTAAAATAAATAAAAACACCTTGTTTAAGGTCTGTAGGTCCTAAGGCTTTTTGTATATACTTTTAAATGACTAAATGATATACTTAGCCATTAAAAAAATCATGATTGCAGAAAGATTGTATAAACGAATTATTATTATATAAAAAAATTGAATAACAATGTATAAAGTATAGATATTTTTTGTAAAATAAAAATTTAAATATATTGATCATGGCTTTTATAAAATAATATTGCTTTTCCTTTATTTTATACAAATAAGTAACAGATTATTTTTATTAAATGTTTTAAAATTAACATTGTGTGATGAACTTAATTTAGCAGTAGTTGATAAAATGCAACTTTATACTGTAAAGTCAATTAATAGATTGTTTATATTATTTATATTAAGCAAAAGATTAAGAAAATTTATTTATAAAAATAGTCTTTGCCATAAAAGTTATATTTGTGAATAAAAGCTAGCAATTTGTTAACAAGTTGTCCTACAATAATAATTTTAGTTATACTACTTTGTAAAATAATAGTTAAGTTAGCTTATATGTAATTGATATTTGAGTTTTGTTAATATTTCAGAATTAAAATGGGTGATCTAATTACTCCATGGAATCTTAAATCCAAACTAATTTTAATTCACTCTTAATTGAGTGATGGACTCATATAACTTATTTGGTGATGATGGAAGCGGTATGTTGGAAGGACTTACTGATCTTGGTGGGACAGACAGCTTCGCTGGTAGCTCTACATCTGGAGTAACAGGAGAAAATAAAGACACTTCTGAAAATAGGTAAATTGATGAAGAAAAGTAAATATAGAATAGTTACAACTGTCATTGATAAATTTCTTTAGTTACAGGCAACCATATAATCCTAACAGTGTGGCACAAGAAGGAACAATACAAAAGCTGGCATCTTTTGGGGGTGGGGGAGCTAGTGGTATACCTAGTAGTTCTCAGCCAGTTCCAAATCCAGGAACAGGTCCACCTGGACCAGAATATCACGATTATGGTGGTTACCCTCCGAGACCTAGGTTACCACAGCCCCCACATGCACCACTCCATCCATCACATCATGTTCATCCATCACATTCCTACCCTGGCTACCATCCAGGACCAGAACCAATGTACACAATACCTGAACAAGGTAAGTATTTAAAGGGATAGTAGCACATACTATTATACTATTATTGTCTTATATTAATAATAAAAAAAAATCAGGTATTGGTGACATGGGTGTATGGTCAGGAGCACCAGGAGCAAATAGATATTCAACAATTACACCAGGATATAGGCATTCATATGAACACCAACAGAAGATGCACCAATATCCACCACAACAGGTAAAAATAATGAGTTTTAAGTATTTTTTTTACTTTTATAGTTATTCTAATAAGTGGTTATAATTAAAGGGTGCAGGCATAGGAGGCTTACAAGCACAAAATGGCGCATACCTACCAAGACAACCCCATTTTCCTCAACCATCACAACAAATATATGGCCAGCAACAGGTAAATTTTATTGTAATTTTTACAAAAAAAATAAATTTAAAATAATCTATTATAATCTTCATTATTTTATATTTCAGAATTATCCAAATTATGCTCAAATGCATCCTCCTTCTGCAACGAGAATATCACAGCACCCTACATACCACCAGCAAATGGATGTCAATGCACATCAGTATGGAATACCTCATAATCAACAAAGTCATGGCTCTTTACAGCAACACCAGCCTCATCAAAGTATGCCAGGTCATGCAGGAGGCTTAGGCCCAGGCGGAATTCAAAGTCATCCTAATCCACATATACATCATGCTGGACCATCACCTCTACATCATGTTCCAAGACAACCACAAGTCCCTCCATCATCAGTTGGGCCATCCCATGCTGTACCTTCTCAAATGCCTTATGGGTCACCTCATCATAGTGTACCAATCAGCTATCAACCTCATCAAGTACAACATCCTCTTGATGTAAATGTCACCAACCAGTATGGATCTGTTAAACCTGGAATGGAAACTGGAAGTCCTCAATACAGACCACCTTTCCCTCAGTTATCACCACAAATGTCTCCACGTGCACAGATGTCGCCAAGACAAACACAATCACAGCCTCAAGTGTCACCAAGGCCTGTGATGTCTCCTGTGAAAGGGCCCAGTGCATCACCACTTAGCTCCAGAAATATACAACCACCTTCAACTTCAGGACCACCTGTTTCATCATCTTTCTCTTCTCAAAATACCCTCCAAGCATTAGAACAAATGGTGTTGCCACCTACTGGGGAATATACATTTCAAAGAAATCAATCTTCACCAGCAGTGGGACATAGTCTAGTATCATCCCCAACTCAATGGGCTCAAAATAAAATAACTCCACCAGTAACCAATACAGTGCAAATGGACAACATTGATCAAACTCAAAAAACTTTAGATACTCCGGCTATGTCCAGTTTAAAGCAAGAACAAGTAAAAGTTCCTTCAGTTACAATGGCAAGTAGCAATAATAAAGTGTTGGATAAAAATCAAACTGACAGTGAAAGAATACCTGAAAAGACACAGTCACTTGCATTTCTACCAAATACTCCTAAAGAAGGAATATCTGTTAGTCTTAATAATCCTACAATTACTACATCAACTACATCAAACTCTGGAAGTTGTTCTACTGACCAAGTTGACCAGAAAGATAATTTAAGTCATAATCAGCTTTCTAGTGATGGAATTTTCGAAACCCTAGGAAACTCAAAAGAGGATAATAAGCAAAATGATATTCCCTTGAAGAACGAAAATAAATCAGAAAATTTACAAATTGATACTGATAAACAGAATAACAGTATTAGTAGCAATACCAATGAATCTATTATAAGCCAAACTCCTCTTTTATCAAGTGCTCCTAACAAAGTAGAGACTGTAAGTGAACATGCTTCAGGTACTCCAAAAGTAAATATAACAATGGGTCATACACCCCCAGCAGTAAATACGATGAACAATAATTATGAAAATACAACAAACATCAATGTTTCTAGAAATCAAGCATACCAAAGTGGAACATTTCAAAATATGCAAAACATTATACCCCAAGGTGTGTCACCTAGTATTGTGCAAAGTACTCCAAATAGTATGCAAAGTAATCAAAGTATTAACTCTACACCAAATTTTCAAACAACAACTATCCCACAGGGCTCATCTCCAACATTAAAAAACATGCCAAGTAATATTCTAGTTCCTCATTCAATACAACACGGAAATATAACTAATACTGTGTCTTCAAGTATATCAGTTCATAATTCGCAAAGTAATTTGACATGTTTGCCATCTAATGTTCCAAATATGCTAGGCAATGTTCCTCATTCTGTTCACAACTCACCAGGTAATGTTGCTGGTGCTCAAGTTAATGCTCCTACAACCATGCCAAACATTCAAGTGGGAATACCTATGAATGCTCAAAACATTCATGGTAATTTAGGTCCAAACATACCAAGTCAACCAAATGTTTTGCCTAATTTGCCCCATAATATTAATCCAAATATGATATTGATGGGGCCTAATAATATGCCTCATCCCAATATATATCCAACATCACATCATCAAGAGAGAGCATCTTTGCAACAACAAATTCAAGAGATATATTGTTTACCTCCTTCTAACGAAAATCAGGAGAAAGTTAGGTGCTTACAGGAAAGATTATCCATGCTACAACAACATGAAACAAATGATAAATGTAATGGAGGACCAAATTGCTTGTTGCAGAATCCTATTTATGGTACAAAAATGGTTGAAAGCCCACAAGTCACAAGTACTACAGGTCGTGGACGCGGTAAAGGTCCTACTAAGCCCAGAAAACCACGAGCTAAAAAAGAAAAACTCACAACATTATCACAACCACTTGATCAACTGCCAGTATCTGAAGATTGTGTAACCGCTGGGACGGGCTTACAAAGTAATTCAGAAATAGACACAGAAGTAAGTGAAGATATTACAAATTTAGATAGTAGTTCAATATCTATAGAAGAAATGACTAGTGGAAAAGTTAAGAAACCAAGAGCACCACGTAAAAATAAAGAACGAAAACCTCGTGTACCCAAGGAACTTAAAATTGCAAAGCAAGTAGGTGAGAAACCTGTAAAAGAAAGAAAGAAACGAGAACCGAAAGATCCCAATGCACCAAAAAGAAAAAGAAATGTTAAAAAAGCAAATGAAATTCATGCTGACACAACAACCTTTAATGAGCTTTTAGATAAAGATAATGCAGATAATTTAACTGATGAAAGCCTCAACAAAACTATTGTTGGGAATGAAACATTGAAATCAAATATGTCACTAACACAGGAGACATCAGTATTAGATGATACAAATGTAACTGATTTTGATGACATCCCAGTTTCAAAAATAGCAATAAAAGATTTATTAGAGGAAGCTGAAGCAAAAAAAGAGCTAATTGACAAAGAAGATGAATTTGATCTTTCAAATGTAAAGAAAAAGTCCACCAAGAAAAGGTCATCGGCCGGAGGAAGTTGTAAAAAAGTAATAAATAGAAGAACGCCTAGTGGAAAAAGAAAACGACGCGGTGGATTAATACCCGACTCTGATGGTGAACCTGATGATCTCATGTCTACTCCACCACCATCGCCACCTCCAGAGGGTGATGATAGCTTAAAACGTCGGTCAGCTAGAAATACACAGCGTAAAAAATACACAGATGACGTTCTTCTTCGTCTTTCAGACGATGAATTTACAATGGTTGCACCTAAACAAGATAAAGAGTTTGATGATTTAAGACACGAAACCAAAGATATCAATAGACCGGAAATGATGCCTAAACCCAATTATATGTATGTCAACACTACTGAAGAAGATTCTATGATTGTGCAACACGTTCTAGCATGTCGAATGGGAAAACGAGAAATTAAAATTGAAGTTCCATCTTCTAACGATACCTTAGTAAAACAAGATACAGATGAAGCTACTGAAAATTTAGAAACTGTCAAAGAAAATATAGAAGATGGAATATCAAGTGAAACAGAGCAAATTGCGAAAGAGACTGAAAATTTAGAATGTAACGTTAATAATCCTGAAGAAGATAAACAAAAAGAAGAAATGAATATCCAAGATCCTGAGGTGGAAAACGAAATATCTGAAAACAAAGTTGCTAAACCTGTAATAGTAGATGTAGAAGAATATTATGTGAAATATAGGAATTTTTCATACTTACATTGTGAATGGAAAACTGAAGAAGAGCTTTATAAAGGTGATAAACGAATATTTTCAAAAATAAAACGTTTTAAACAAAAACAAGCTCAACAGATGAATATATTTGAACTACTGGATGATGAACCTTTTAATCCTGATTATGTTGAAGTAGAAAGAATTTTAGACATGTCAGAAAACCAAGATCCCGCAAATAATACCGTTGTAAAACATTATTTGGTAAAGTGGAAGAGCTTGCAATATGAAGATAGTACATGGGAACTAGAAGAGGATATAGATGTTGATAAAATTAAGCAATACAAAATATTTAGTGAATTGCCTCCAAAAGAAAAATGGAAATTTAAAAAACGTCCATCTGCTGATCAATGGACCCAATTGAAAGAATCACCACTTTACAAGGGCGGAAATACTTTACGGCCTTATCAGTTAGAGGGATTAAACTGGTTATTATTTTCTTGGCACAACAACAGAAATTGTATTTTAGCAGATGAAATGGGATTGGGTAAAACAATACAAAGCTTAACATTTGTTAATTCAGTTTGGGAATATGGAATACGAGGCCCTTTTCTCATTATTGCTCCTCTTTCAACTATACCTAATTGGCAGAGAGAATTTGAAGGCTGGACTGAAATGAACGTAGTAGTGTATCATGGCTCTCAGCAAAGCAAGAGTATGTTACAAGAATATGAATTCCATTATAAAAATGAAAAGGGCGAGCCAATTAAAGAAATTACAAAATTTAATGTGTTAATTACCACATTTGAAATAATTGTAACAGATTTTCAAGAACTAAAGTCGTTTAACTGGCGACTATGCGTCATTGACGAAGCTCATCGATTAAAAAATAGAAATTGTAAATTGTTAGAAGGTTTAAGACAACTTCACTTGGAACACAGGGTCCTCTTATCAGGCACACCTCTGCAAAACAATGTAAATGAATTATTTTCATTACTTAATTTCCTAGAACCTTCTCAGTTTTCTAGCAGTGAAGCTTTTTTGACGGAATTCGGTCAGTTAAAAACCGAATCAGAGGTGTTAAAGTTACAAGCGCTTCTTAAACCAATGATGCTTAGGCGATTAAAAGAAGATGTGGAAAAGACACTAGCTCCAAAAGAAGAAACTATTATCGAGGTGGAGTTGACAAATATTCAGAAAAAGTATTACAGAGCCATATTAGAAAGAAATTTCAGCTTTCTGCAGAAAGGCACCGCTTCAGCAGCAAACATTCCTAATCTCATGAATACTATGATGGAATTAAGAAAATGTTGTATTCACCCTTATTTACTAAATGGTGCAGAGGATCAAATACAATTTGATTATAAACAAGCCAATGGAGAAGATAAAGAAGCTTATTACAAAGCACTTATTGATTCATCAGGAAAAATGGTTTTAGTTGATAAACTACTGCCAAAACTAAAGGCTGGTGGACATAGAGTCCTTATATTTAGCCAAATGGTACGATGTCTAGACATTCTAGAAGATTACCTCGTCTTTAGAAAATATCCCTATGAGCGGATTGATGGAAGAATAAGAGGGAACTTACGACAAGAGGCAATTGATAGATTTTCGAAACCCGACTCTGATCGTTTTGTCTTTTTGTTATGTACAAAGGCTGGAGGCTTGGGTATCAACCTAACTGCCGCCGATACAGTCATCATTTACGATAGCGATTGGAACCCACAGAATGATTTGCAGGCACAAGCACGTTGCCACCGTATTGGACAACAAAAAATGGTTAAAATATATAGATTAATATGTAGAAATACTTACGAACGGGAAATGTTTGATAAAGCATCGTTAAAACTTGGCTTAGATAAAGCCATTCTCCAAAGTATGAACACTTCACAAGGTAAAGAGACAGGCCTCAAGCAATTATCAAAAAAAGAAATTGAAGATCTTTTGAAAAAAGGAGCTTACGGTGCTGTTATGGATGAAGATAATGCAGGAGACAAATTTTGTGAAGAAGACATTGAAATGATATTAGCTCGCAGAACTCAAGTAATTCAAATGGAATCTGAGAAAGGTTCCACATTTTCCAAAGCTAGTTTTGCAGCTACTGATCAGCGATCTGATATTGATATAAGAGACCCTGATTTTTGGAACAAATGGGCCAAAAAGGCAGAAATTGACACAACAGAAAAAAAAGAGGATGAAGATTTAATTGTTACTGAGCCAAGAAAAAGAACTATAATAAAAAGATATGGCCATGATGATGGTCCAATGGAAATGTCTGACATGGAAGCCACTCCAGATTCAGATGAAGATGAAGAAGGTAATATTACCCATAAAATGAGGAATATATATTATATTATGTACTAGATTAATGTGTTTTAATGAATATGGTTATTGTTTTTTTTTTTATTTCATTCTGTACTCTGATAAATTGATACTTTAAGGAATACAATACTAAGAATTTCCAACTTAAACATTATAAGTAAAAATTTATACTTTAAGAAAAAAATATGAGTCTGTTATATATACTCTTGATGGCCCTTTTCAATATGTTGTCCTTTTTTACAGGTATAAGTCTTAGAAGTAAACGCAAAAAAGACAAATTAGGCAGAAAAGGCAGAAGGTATGCCAGTGATGATTATGTCCCTCGGCACGAGGGTGTACCTGTTGATGAAGAAGTTGTTTATGGTTCCTGGACCAGATCAGAATGCTTTAAGATTGAGCGTGGATTACTGACATTTGGGTAAGGCTTTTACAATTATTACACTATAATATATTGTCGATCTTGCTCAATAAATATTTATTGATTGTGGAATAAATTATGATTTTTATGCAGATGGGCACGTTGGGAAGAAACACTTGATAAAAATCAATTCCGAAAAGGATGGACCCTTCCTGTTATTGAAGACTGTGCACGAATAATTGTAAGTTATTCAAATTATTTGTAAAACATATGACTAATTAAATTTGAATGATGATTTGCCATGCTAATACTGAGAAAGTATCGATTTTCACTGAGTTGAATACTTTATTTTATACTGATTGATTTTATAACAATATAAGTAAATTTGGTTGCATACATGAATACTTTCATATTTGATAACTCATTTGTAGGTTCTTTACTGCTTACGCCATTATAAAGGAGATGAAAAGATAAGAAATTTTATTTGGGATCTCATAGAGCCATGTGAAAATGGTGAAGTGACAATATCAAGAAATCATAGTGGATTACACAATCCAGTACCCCGAGGTAGAAATGCGAAGAAAAAAAATAGACTGAAAGATATACCTAAGGCACATGATACTCAAAAATGGGAGGATCCAGGACACTGGAGTTCATTGGATAAATATGATTGTGAAGCTTATTTAGAAGGCAGTTATAAAAAACATTTATATAGGCATGCTAATAAGTAAGTTTTGGTTTATAATAAAAAATACTATTTATTCTATCTTATATGTCATATAGTATTCTCTTATGTAAGGTCTGTGGACAAAAAACACAAATATTACAATATAATCATTCTAAGGTGACATAAAAAAACCTACATATCAACATTTTTTAAAAGTTTTTTTTTTTCAGAGTTTTGCTGCGAGTTCGTATGATGTACTATATAAAACATGAGGTTATTGGAGACTACTCTATACAGATAGACAATGGGGCGCATGCAAGGTAATTGTTCAAATGATATTTTTCTATAATTTTACCAGTGACTAAACGTTACTATTCTCCACTGTCCTTGACGTTTATGCCATACGTTCAACAATATCGTTACATTTGCAATATCTCAATTGCTTATTAATATAATTACAACATATGAAAGCAAAGTGATAAATGCAACTATGATATAGGCTGCAGGAGGAACTGGACAATGGTTACGTCAAAATAGCATTGAAAAGTATATAGAATATATTGATTCAGTTATTAAAAGTGTATTAATTTATTATAATACAGTACCCTGGGCTTACGAGTGCCTCGCGGTGTGGACAGCGCGCCCCCGCGCCTCTGGTGGGACTCTGAGTGCGACGTGTCCCTACTAGTGGGCACATACAAACACGGCTACGAGAACTACCTGGCGATGCGCTCCGACCCACAGTTATGCTACGTGGACAAGCTGGGCCCGCCCGACGATGCTGAATGTACTGATATAAAGTGAGCCACTTACTTACCTTTATTGTCGTGATTTGTTGCTCTGTAATATTTTATTTAGAAGTTATTTTTACCTACTTGGAGACTGCTTTGTTCGATGGTACATAAACATTCTATTAACTATCAGTTGGAACTATTTTTTTATTCTGAATGAATTTATTTTCAATGAAATTGAATATAACTATTTCTATATAATATAGTACTTACATTAAATGAGTTATCTAAAGACTTATATATTGTGATAGTATAGACCTATAAATTAAATTTATATGTCAAGAAACAATTCAATACAAGAATATATGTGATTTGTAGGTTTTAATTGAAGATGGTCAAAGTGAAACTAAATAAATCCACGCTGTTACACATGTTTTATCAAGAAAAAAAAATCTCTATATTCAAGTCCAGGTTGTAAACTTTATGTGAGCTAGATGTCTTAAAAATCATTCACCTGTAGTTAAATAGTTAAATAAGACATATTAATAAATAAAAATAAATAGATAGTTGTAGTAAATAAAAATAAGTAATAAGTAAATATCCAAACACACGAACTAATTAAAACATCTAAACACAATATTTTGGATGACAGAAGCGAAGAGAGGAAAGTGCTGGGTAGCGTCGCGGGTGACGAGGAGTGCACGGACGACGTGTCGAGCGGCGCCGGAGCGACGTCGCCCGCCGCCTCGCGCGCCGCCTCGCCCGCTTCGCCGCGCGACGACGACGCCGCCACCCACCTGTGGCCCTCCATGCAGGACCTCAACACGCGCCTGCGCCGCCTCATTACCGCTTATCAGCGTAATTACAAGCGCGAGGAGCTCAAACTGCAGCAGCGGGCTAAGGTGTGTAAGGTGAAAACGTACGATTACTATATTGTTGTATCCATTCCCCACTTACTACCTTTTCGATGCAATGCGTGTTAAGTGGCGGAATTCAATGAAAAACCGAGGACAATTCAAAAAACTTTTTGGGATGGGAAAGTCGTATTTTAACGATAGGTTTAATTTGTATAGAGGTAATGTAAGAAAAAACATTACTTCTATAGAAATCGAACCCATTGTTACTGCATTCAATTAAGAAATAACCTAATTTAATCATTATTTACATTCAAATGTTTAGATGGAACGGCGTGAACGAATGGACCAACTCGCTCGAGATGAAATTTCTCAATGGCGTTGGTCCCGTGCAGATGAAGAAGCTTTTAGAAGAACCGTTGCGTCTTATGGAGTGGAATTTGATCCAGCAACTAAAAGCTTACGCTGGAGTCGATTTAGGTCTTTGGCAAGACTCGATTCTAAAAGTGATGATGCTTTAACTGATTACCTAAAAGCATTTATGGCGATGTGTAAACGTCAGTGTGGCCTCGCTGTAGGAGAAGCAGAGCTACCTACTCGAGCCGACTTGAAAGCAGAACCAATTGGTGAAGAAAGAGCTATAGCTACTTTAGAAAGGTACACTATACTTACTTTATAATTATTATCATTGAACAAGTGATATTGGTAGGAGTAATTATTAAATGTCCTAAAATAATTTTGTAATAAATAAAAAATATGTAGTAACTACAGAATTTGTATTACAGAATTGATTTGCTTCGCGTATTACGAGAGGAGGTGGCGCCCCACCCCGCTTTGGAAGCTCGCTTAGCACTATGCGAGAGATCGCTTGACGCGCCGCCTTGGTGGCAGCCTGCGAGGCACGACAAACAGTTAGTGCTAGGTGTATGCAAGTAAGTATTGTTACTAAACTTCAGTCACAAATATATATTCTACTAAAGGTAGAAACATTTATTCAAGGCAGGCCTTGAAAAAATCATATATTCATGCGTTTTTATAAATGAGGAGAATATAAAATTTTTACTTTATTTGCCCAGAAATATTTTTTGGTAAATTTTTTTTAATGGTATTATTGTTTTTTATTATATATTTACAAGAGGACATATTCAATGCCAAATCAATGAGTGACTCAATAGTTATTATAATAAAATTAACTTTGAAAACATTTTTTGAAATAATAAATGAGGTGGTTTAACTTTATCAGCATAATTACCAAGAGCTTCTTCAATTGTAAAAAAAAATATAAACTATGAAATCACTAAATAATTCTTTACTTACTTATATATGTATTATAAATTTATGATCTATTAAGACTTGACAACAAGAACAGGAATAGTAAATATTGCCACGCATTTATTAATAACTTTATAATTAAAAATATTGAGATTTTCTGTAAAGTTAGTTCTATAACTACAAGTGTGATATGTAATCTCTGAATAACATGAAATATCTATTTACAGGCATGGATTAGGGGACACTTATAACAAATTGTTTTGTGATCCAAAAATGCCTTTTGCGGACGCTGCAAGAAAATGGCACGGAAAATATAAATCTACAACAAAGACTGACACGCCAAAAGCAACATCTGAAGATGAAGAAAAAAATGTCCTAGAATCAGAACCTAGAATGTCCTTACGGCGCAGTAAGCGCACGTCAAACGCTTTGGACCGAGATAACGATGAAGATACAGACGCTCTGTCCGAACTAGAAACATTAGCAAAATTAGGGAGAATTGATGAAACTTTAACACCTGAACATTGGTTTTCAGAGAGAGCTTTAGAAACAAGACTACACCACATTGCACATGCTGTGCAAAATTGTGAGTGGCCCTCTACAAGTGCCAACTCTAAGTTGCCAAATGACGGGAACCAAGTCGCGGAGAGTGTGGAGGATCGCAAACAAAGTCAAAAACGTCACATCGCCATAGACGTAGAAACCGAAAGGGCCAAACTACATGCTCTACTCTCGTCACCTCAAGCAGCACACTCTTCGTCAAGAGAAACTCACAGACCTCCCACAGTTCTCAATTTGGATCGAGACGACGCGTCTAGCGACTCGGGCTCGCGCCGGTCCACGCCCGCGCCGCCGCCCGCGCACCAGCGCGTGGCGCCCTCGCCCGCGCCCTCCGTGCCGCCCTCGCCGTCGCCGGCATCCGTTGCCTCCGCCAGCGTCGCGCCCGTCGACCTCTCGGCGCCGCTAGACCTTAGTGAAGCTCAGGACTTTTCTATGGGTCGTCGAACTCCGCAGGCAGAATCCTCACCTTCCAGCAATACAGCTACTCGCAGCAGATTAGACGATACTCTGACGAGATTAATGAAAAGAAAAAATGTGGTATGTATACATTATATATCATATTGTTTGCTGTTTATATTGTTGTTTTATTGTTTTTAATTTAATTGACTTATATTTGTTTTCCGCCACAGCCTGCACCAGAACAGCTTGGCAGCAAAGAAAAGAAACGTAAAAAGCTAGATGAAATTGTACTTGGACTTTCTGCTGCCAAAGGTCGCAGCCCAAGTTCGGTTAGCTCATACGATACAAATCGGAGTAAAAGTTCAACAGTACTACCCGAAGTAACAGTAACACCCGCAGCGCCTCCAAGTAGTGCGAGCACGCCCCCTACGCAGAAACCATTTTCGGTAACCGTAACCAACGTACCTTCTCCACATTCGTCGTCAAAGGAGCTATCATCCTTTTTACAGCAATCATTAGAACAAAGCAATAAAACTCCAAAGTCAAGTACTCCAACTTCTACGTCAAGCACTCCTAAGCCATACTCTCATGAAGCAAAAGTGAACAAATGGCTTGCTGAACAAGCTAATGTAGATTCTCGAAGACGTGGAGTCGCTCCTCGCCTGGCACCGGACGAGCATGTTCCGGTTGTTCATCGTGTTACAGGAAAGCGCTTAGTTGGCCATAAAGCACCACAATTAAAACATTTAGCTCAATGGATTGCAGAGAATCCAATGTACGATATCGACGCTAAATGGACCGAAGGAATAAAAGAACATGTAAAATTACCACAAGATGTACGTAATCCTAGACATTCTCCAATGCAACCGACGAGCTCTGTACCTGAACGTAAAAAAGGCAGACCTCCTACTTTAGACAGTACTTCAACCAATGTCTTGTCTTCTAATTCTAATCATTTGAATCAAAATCTTTCTGGCCTAAACCCAGCACTGCTTGCAAGCTTGTCAAGTCTTAGTGCTTTCGATCCCAAAACCTTGGCTGCCACTTTATCTAACTTGACTGGATTTGATCCCAAATTACTTTCAAGCTTAAGTAGCTTTGACCCTAAAAATAATCCTCTTCTTAATTCATTTAGTAGTATGCCTAATTTATTAGGCAATATTACCGGTGGCAACATATTTGCAAATTTAGCTGGCTTAGGATTACCTGGTTTTCCTTCTCTCGATATGAATACTCTAAGTGCAGCGACTGGGGCATCTGATAGCAAATCTAAAACAAGGAAACCACCTGAGACTGCAAGTTCATCTACCTCTAAATCAAGTAACTCTCAATTTCCATTTGTATTTCCAAATCCTAACATGTTATATCCTCAGTTAGGCTTAAGTGGCTTATCGCCTTTCGGTGTTCATTCAGGTATGTCTGGATATGATGCTTTAGGGTTATTAAGTGGAAATCTCGCGGCAAGTTCCAGTGCCACTTCTTTACATAGTTCTTCAAGTCACAGCGCCCGCAATAGCACTAAGACGACTGCTCCTAGATCTTCTACTGTTGTTACAAATTCTCCATCTTCCCGCCAACAAAAAGTATCTGACCGCACTCAATCAAGCCATTTACCGCATATACTTTTACCACCAGATCCTTACTTGCTGGAATCCCTTTCGAAACAGACAATGAATTACGAATCTGCGTTGAAAAATGAGAAAAGAATTCGTGATGCCGAATCGCATGAATCTATTGCTACAGATTTATCAAAGTCAGACAAAAAGAAAAACGCATTTGATCCAATCAGATCGCAGATGCCCCCTGAATTTGCTGCAGTTCAAGAAAAGTTACTTAAAGGGGATAAAAAGGACATAGATATTAGCAAAATGTTATTAGAACAAATGGCTTCGGGTGCGTTAAGCGCAAGCCTTGTTAGTTCGGCCGAGGCTAAGAAAACTAAAGATATTGATAAGGATGCATATGAAAAAATCGGAAAACCTGCAGAATATATGTCACGTGCTCTGATAGACGACGGCTCCTCCTCCGTCACTATTGCACACAAAAGATCTATAGATGAAATAAGCAATGAACCAGAAAACCTGGCAATTCAGTCAGTGTCGAAAAAAATGAAAGAAAACTCTTCAGAAGTCTTAAAGAACATTGAAAAACAATCAGATTCTGCTAACACAGGTGAAATGGACTTAGAGGATTTAATAGCACCTTCAACTGTTATAAAAACTGGTATGAAAGCAAGCGATTTTGAAATGCGAACTTCCGAACCAACTTCTTTACATTTAACACATTCTGAAAGAGATGATAAAAATCAAAAAAGTCCATTACGTGAAAGAGAAATACAAATAGACGGCGAAAGTGTACAAAAATTAGATTCTTCTAAACATGAAATAGAAAAGGACGACATCCTTGTTGACGATGCCAATGCAGGAGAGAATTCAAATGAAAGTTCTAGAAGAAATAACAAGAAAAAAGGCCGTAAATCATCTGAGGACTCCTCATTTGGACCACGTCGCGAGCTAAGGTCAAGTGCTGGAAGACAATCTACTGAAACAGCATAAAACCTATGTTATTAAATTTTAACGATATATATGGTACCATAAAAGTATAATTGTTACTCGGAGGAAAGTTTTAAAAAACAGTTGATTATTTACAATCTTACTGGACCATGTAAAAAATTTGACTTATTCTAAAATATATGCAATACTTTTCAAATGTATCATACCGTCAATGATCTCGACATATGGAAGTTCTTAAAGAACTATGTGTAGTTTGAACAATTGTCACTTCACTACATACCTATAAATAATATATTTTACTTATACTATAATGAAATACTAATAAGAAATTTGACAAAATTAAATTTAGGCATTTTGAAATAACAATATTTTGTAAATTTGTAGTTACACGTCTAATTAAAATTGTAAAATGAATGTCAGAAGACTGGTTATTTCAAATTCAACTTAACCCAAGGTTTGATGTTAATACATACTAAATTTCTTTTATACCTGCCGCGATGAAGCTAATGAGGAGTAAAATCCATATTACGGCCTATGGAATACACTGTTCTTTTATACGTAATTTTAATTATTTTTGACTCCTAAAGAAAGTTCTTAAACTAGATTAATTCAAGTATTTACTGTGTTACGATCTCGAAATGTACGCAAATTTGCGTAAATGAACATTTTTTTTAACTCAAATCATTCTAATAAGTTAATGTTAAGAATGACTAGTTATGTATGGTTAATAAATATTTTACTTTCTATTACTGAATAAATGTAGTTGTTAGATCGTTAATAACTATTATGACGTCGACTTTTTATATATTTTTCATTAAAGTCAAACGCTGAATGTGATGAAATTATTTATTACATGTATTCTTATTATTTTGCGTTGCTGTATTGAATTATGTATTGTATTGTAGATAATAGTAAGATGAGAAATCGTAAAAATAATAAAAATCTAAAATAATGTAAGATGTTTTATTTGCTTTCATAAGACAACGAAAAAAGGGAATGTCTGTAAATGTTGCCGACGAGGTGCCTAAGTGAAAAGTTAATGTTTCCTTAATTTTTTTCTAAACCATATAATTATTTGAGAGTAAGGCTGGGTAAATTACATTATAATATTGAGCTCTTTAAAACATCCGCGCCACATTATAGCTTTTAATGACTCGTTATATAAGTAGCTGTTAGCCCGGGGCTCCTCTCGCGGTTTTTTTAATGTATTACGCACACTATATTTTTAGTGGTATGCCCGAGTTAAAGTATGTTAGTAATTCGTAACATTTACCTACACAGTCTTGATAATGCTAGGTATTAAATACTAATATTGTGGCTTAGTTTGAACCAACGATACTCATTTAAATTATTATGAAAAAGAGCGGTAAAGCCGCGCCCGCGCCTCTTGACTTGCACACCCTCCATGCGACCTAGCCAATAATCCGTAAGTTCCCATCGATTTTTTTTTTCAAAGTGGCTTGATTGCTGTTGACCTCATTGATCTTGACAGCGTCACCGGGCGGGGGGAGAGGTAGTGTGCCTCGTCCCCAGAGAATAAAATGAGCATTAATGGCTGCTCAGAAGAAGGTGTGTAGGACGGTCATGGACCGACTGGCCCCGCCGCGCCGAGGCGCGGTCGTGCCGTTGTGAGAGATGGGCCGCGTCGCCTGTTACGGCGGCGACGGCGAGTCTTTGGGACTGAGGAGTGTAACCTTCCGTTGTAGTTACGGTTGGCTACAGTAATTGGGTCATCGGGGTCTAGAAGAACGCTTCGAAGGCGTCGAAGTATTTTGTGAGGATGAGGAGCGTACTTAGACGCTTCGACGATTAGGGGATTAGGATGAGAGTCTGCGCGCTCGTAGTAGCGCTTGGCTGAGCCTTTGCAGAACTCTTTGATCGATTCCAATTAAGTTCCCATCGAGTTCGGTTTCTCTTTTTATTCTAAGAAATAATCTTCGGGTACTGATTTATAAAGTTGCTAGCAATATTAATTAATATTCATACCCAAGGTAATAGTATGATCAGACATATTCTAGCTGTTTTCCAATTCCACCAAGAAAATAGAATCTGCCTTGGTATTCATATTATTTTGGTTTATCTTTAGTCTAACTCTTTTATTTTGGAGGCTCAATGTTTGCGATCATGTTTTCGAAAGTTTTTCTGCTTTCGGCGTATAAGTATCATCATACAAGTATCTCAATAACAACTCTACAATACATTTTTGATCGTCTCACCTGGACGATATTAAAATGTATTAGAGTAAGAAAACGACAATTTACTCATCTAAGATTTATGTATAACATCTCATTACTCATATACAAATCGAAAGAAAAAGATGAGTAAGTTGTCGTGCTCTTACACTAATACCTTCTAGTATCGTCCATGTGAGTTCAAAAACGTGTTGTAGTTGTATGTTTTTCTAAAGAGCCTAGGTGAATGTGGGTCACTTTTACTAGCAAAAATACCAAATTTTTGATCCTATTTTCTCTAATTTTACATGAATAACGCGGCCCTTGTAGACTGATTTAATTACTTTAATGTACTTTCTGTATAATATTTGTTCGGAGCCAAGAGCTTTGGTTTAGTCAGTGTACGACAAATATAAATCTTTGTTCATTTTTTTATATTTCCCCATTACTTTCAGTAAGACGTGGCAGAAATTACTCGCATAGAAGCCTGCCCGAAATCCTGCTTTCTAATTTGAATATTGTATTTATGACTGAAAATACATTAAAGAAATTTCAAGAAAACTATTCGGCCGAATAACAATAATTAATCAATATACTGAAGGTCTCCGTTTTTATATACATGCAATGTCTCATTTCTTCCACTGTGTTAGGGTTTGTCTATAATTTGAATGAAAAGATTTGCTAATAGATAGGCTGAAGGCACACCTCCGACTTTTAAAGCTTCATTCAGTATTTCTTCTGGTCCGGTACTTTTTCTTCAGCTTCAGTTTCGTAACATGATTAACACTTTGGCGGGATCTACAAGATCAAGAGGGAAATCACCTTTACATGGGGCACAGCACTTAATGGAGGCACCACGCCTTCATTAAGTGGCTCCTTTTCAGTTAAGTGGCTCCTTTTAAGTTTTCTATAGAGTATTTTATAAAACTCCATAACGAAGAAAACTACATTTGGTCTCGTAACATCAAGAGAGCTTTTTTATTCTACAGAAAGCTAAAACAACTAACAATCCATGTTTTATGGATGATGGTAAAACCCTTTTTGTACTTATTACTAAAGTTTATGTTAAATGTATTTTTCCTACTCGATTTTTGTCTTTTAGCCCTAAGTTCGTCGGAGGTCTAAAAATTTGTTCATTGGTAATAATAGATGGTGATAAAAACGTTTATAAACGTTAAACCAACAAAAAACCTTAGCTTTTTGTAATTTTGTAGTGGACGTTCATCACTTGTATGAATATGTTCTGTTATAAATATGGTCTGTCACTATAATATAAGAGACATTTCATAGTGATGGGGCAACTCTGGGGACCCCAGTAAATGGAGGACATCGATAATTATATATTATTCTATTTAAAAATTGAACGTTGTCTTATTGTAAATATATATAGCGCATTTCTCGATATCATCGACAAGTAATCATATATCGTCTTCTAAAAAAAATTATAAAAGTAATATTTTAACTGCTTTTTACACAATAAAACAGATTAAACTCGAACTTAAACTCGATTCCATTATATATCGATATTTTTTTACCACAAATTCCACTTGTCTATTAACCATTTTGAAAATGCTCATAAAGTCAAAACGCATCCCTAGTTCTCAGTTCGCGATTGTATGCATTGTCTTTAAAAAATCTGAGAAGTAGATATCTAGTACCAACAATTCTTTAGATAAATTATTGTGTATAAATCAACATGTGTTCTATATTGCGAAATCGACAAATCATAACCTGTATTCCTAATAGATTCAGTCAAATAGTAAGCCGTTGCATAACAAATAAAATTGAAGATGTGAGCACTCACACAGGACAAGTATGTGTGTATTATTGAATTTATTGACATATTATAAGTAATATAATTTTGATAAATATTTTGATAATTTCATTAAAATTTTGATAATTATACGACAGAAATAAATTTAAATATAGAATTTAGAACACAATCAAAATTTACTTTTAATTCTATGTCTATAGAATATATATTTTCTGTTTAATGTTGGTCTTATAGTATAATTGGTAGTAATGATTAAAATTTTAAATAATTAGTAAAGTTTAATAATTATACTGTGTTTAAATTAGTAAATAATATTTTTTTTTCAGAAATGGGACTCTAATGATTACCGTCTTGCACGATTTTCACTTGCACCAAAGCAAGTTAATCCAAATTGGGCTGTTAAATTAATTGCAGAAGTTCCACCTAAAGAAGTAACGGAGAGAGTAGTATGGTGTGATGGTGGAAGTGGCCCAGAAGGTCATCCAAGAGTTTACATTAATGTGGTACATAAATTTTAAAAATATATTACAATTAAATAGTAATTAAATACTTATTATCAGTATAATTAATTTTTTTTAGCTTCACGCTTTATCCTGCACATGGCAGGGTAGGCAGAGGGAACTGCAGAGACAGTGGGAACCTAGTGTTAAGATACTCTGTTGCTTAGTCCTTGCTTTCTCCATCCCCCCTTTCCGCGTTTTCGAGGCATTGCATGTTAAGTGCCTAGTTTGCCAGAGCGAAGAAAATGGAAATAGAAAAATCCATTTTCCCTAACTGGGGATCGAACCCAGAAACCCTCGCGTTACAGGCAGATATTATAATTAATAGTAATATATTATAATTAAATACTTATTATCAGTATAATTATGTTATTAATTAATTTTTATCTTTTTTTCAGGACAAGCCAGGTGATCATGCTTGTGGATACTGTGGGCTCAGATTTGTAAAAAAAGATCATCATTAACATCTTTCTATAAAATTTAAATAATATTCAATTACTTGAAGAAAAGTAAAATTGTTGCAATAGCTTAGAGAGAATAAATTTGATTTCAATGTAATTTGTATAATTTATTAAAGCTTATTATTAATTATTCATCTTGGATGGATATAATATTGGTATTTTATTTAATAATGAAAACTATTTATATTTTGCATACCCCTTTATATATCCTTACAATAACTATGAAAATCAATTAGGTAGTCCTTTAGATTTGGTCAGTTGTTCAATACAAAACTTGTTTTATCAATTTCGTATGCTATTAACCTATTGTGGCATTAACTTTGGAGAAGTGGAGGTAGTGTTTTTGATGTTCCAAAATTTTTAATGAATTTTGATGAATGAAAGCAACATGTTTACTCTTAGTAACTATTGAACAAAAACACATTTACTGTATTAGTAAATTCACAAAAAAAATGTAATTAACATTAAAGCTATTTTGAAATATTTTTTTATTGAAATCCTGATATAGGTGAAATATCATATTAATCATTACATAATTCATTAGCAATTCATTCAGTCTTCCAAAGTATAATACAAAATACTTAAAAATTACATTTTTTTATGGAACAGTGATCTCTTATTTCCTGAATTGTGACCTTCTCTGACAATCATATATCAATATGTTCATTCTTCCTTGGTAAGGGAAGATATTTAAAGTTTTGTAGTTCTTTTTATAGCATAAAGTAAGTTAAATTAATAAATAATATTAATATTCTTTTTTACCAGGCGTAATTATGTTGAATTGTGAACATATACAGCCCAACATAGTTAGAACTATATGTGGTTGTGGATCAATATATTTTTATTCCCTTGCTCCTGTAAATATAGTGATTAGCTCACTTGAACTGTTATGAACAGTTTTCATGTTTTACCATATAACATACAACTTGTTACAACAAAGTCAGAGAAGCAGGGAATGGATTGTCTTAACACATATGTCTACTATATGCATCCTGCTGAATAAAGAATGAGTGTATCAAGTGAATCATAAAGACAAATGATTACATCTAAATGTCTGTTTTACTAAAACCAAACTAGTGAATATTTAAATTATCTTTTAAGGATTAAAAAAATAGCTAAATGTGATTAAAAATAATGATGAAATGAGTAGGAATTTATGAACCTATTTGTGGTATAGATTAATTGCACTGTTCCAAAAGTTGTAACTCATGTCAAATTGTAATCAATTTATTGCAATAAAATAATACAAATAAACATTGTAATTCAGTCATTTATATTTTTTATCTTTTAAACAAAGAACACATTTCTAAATTATGACGCTTTTGAAGTATTTAAAAATATAATTCAAAAAAAATATTATGGGTAGTAAAAATACTTCACAATTTATAAATAAAATTCATAAGCTTCAAGTATTTTTCTAAAATTTAATATAGCAATGGTAATAATTAAAACTAATAATTTTAATTTATTTAGGTAAATTAATTAAAATACACAATATTTTCAATAAATATACAATTTACACATTTTTATTTCTCAAAGCTCTTTACTAATTTGACAGGCTTTGGGAAGTTTGATAAGTCTATTTTTATATACTGTTACTCTTTTGATATTTGTTTATTTTCTGAATTTTCATTTTGTAGCTGCTGCCTAATATCTCTATTTGATTGTAAGAGTTCCTTTAATCTTTTATGAATATCATCATTTTTTTGTTCTAACACATCTAAGGCTTGATTTAATTCCTCCAATTGATTGTCCAATACATCATATTCTAAAAACAAAAATAGTTTTAAATGTTTATTTCTATATTTCAAAAATACAAAAAGTATTAACTCAAAAAAATGTTATATTTCAAGAACATGTAACGTTACGTAGAACGAATTACGAAAATTTTTAATAAATATTTTGTTTATCTATTAAATGATATTAAATCATCTTGTTTACCTTCATGGGCTATATCTTCTTCATTATTATTTTCCACTTCATCGGATACCGATTTATTTTCATCACGTTTAATATCATCGATTCCTGTCATAATGGATGATTAAATTTAACCGTAGTAAGTTTATGATTAGGTAAATTATATTTTTAGATTTGATAGAATATTAAATTTATAACATGCATTAACTGTTTTTCTTTATTCTAAATAAATATATTTTGACATTTTACTATCATTTGTGACTCCTAAGTTTTGTGCAGTTTTCCTTAGTGTTAACCACATATAAAAAAAATAGTGCATTATTACTGTAATTATATTATTTTAATTATTATTTTTGGCCGTTTATGCTTCGAATTTGATTTAAATGCTTAATGAATACTAATTGGGCTAGAATTTAAAAACAAAACTTAATAACCAGATTCCTTTGATAAACACTAAACACCTGACTACAATTAAAAAGCTTTGTATTACTTTGTGCAAGTAAATAATGTGAAAAATATAAATTTAGATTTTATTACTTTTATTCGTACAATTGTTAATCACTTTCTATATTCTATATGCAGACAAAAAGTCACCTTTAGTCCAAGAAGTAGTTTTTTGTTCCCCAATGGAATATTTTTACAAGCTTTTATAAACTGACGTTGGTAATATCGTAGAATTTATAATCTCAATAATTTTAAAATTTAAGGAGGTTAGGGGACCAAATTAATGTGTTAGAAGCTGCAGCAGCTTCTAAAATAGAAATAGTTCTATTTAAAGTAGCGTCATAGAAACAAATGGAAGTAATTTAAAATAAGTTTAGTTTCTATCTACGTTGAAAACAACATAGATAACCAACGTAACGTAACTACTAAAAGCAGTTTTCTAGATTGTATTTACTAAACCATATTTAACTAAGTGTATTTGTTGAGACTTAAAATATTTAATATAATGAACTGTATAAACCAGGAAAAATATAAAATTTTCTGCCCTAAAATTACTTAGCCATTCATTTCCCCTTCTCCCTCTAGCAACTGAAATTTGTTTACAAGTGCGAAATGTGGAAGGCATTTCCAGTATGTTTCCCTTACTATCTTGGTACTTCTGCCCTATATAGAAAATTAAATTCCTGTCAGAGGCGACTGGACGCTTAGGACTGAATGATGGTGGTAACAACGATCCTTGAAATTATAGGAGTCGTTGTTAATAATATAAATCTGATAATCAGACTATGACATGATGTCAAAAGTCCTTCTAATAAAAAAATACACAAATATAGATACTTCTCTGTGTTCCTATTTATAGACACAAATATAGTAATACAAAATACATTATGTTTACACTAGTGATTTTCTCCTCAATTATAGATTCCTTATAATTGAGGAGAAAATCACTAGTGGTAACCCTGCAGTTACGTAATAGTTTAACCATAAATATAATAAATGCATGTCAAGTGATTAAAGCTAATGTCATCACAGATAATAAACACAAAAAACAAAATTTCAGATTTACAATATATAGATTTACTTTTGAACTTTAAGCACATTACAATATGGACAAATATAAATATTGAATGAGTAGCTAACTCATTTGTTAGTTATGTAAGCCTAATTAAACAAATTATCTTTCTCTATGAATTGAACCAAAATATCGTCAATTTTGTTATCGGCAGTATATTTTTCCTTAAGTTTATTTCGTATATATACATCTACTTCTACTACTACTGCTGAATATACTTTTTCGAATATCTAATACAACAATTTTTGTGTGGTTAATATTTTAAGCTTTATTTTAGGTAGTTTATAATTATTCCATGATCATTTATAACCTTAGATTGTACGGACTTTCAAATCACAGATTATTAATAGTTAATGTTTAATGTGGTTAAAAAATTGACACCTTCATATATCAATCTATATTGGTATTGGCCATTGGGTATTGTGTGACAAGTCAGAAAGTAGAATACAAACCCAAACAAAAGGTTTAATTTAATTTGTTAAATATCTACAATCTAACACAATACAATTTTGTAAGTTGTTTCTAATTTCATAATACTTTTTGTAAGTAGTATATTAAATATGTCAGCTTTGAGATTACAAAGTAAAAAACGGTAGATAATTCGTCATCTTTTGTAATGTCTCCTTTCAAAATTATGCGTACAATAATCTGAGTTTAGAATAGTATTTTGATAAGGAAATAGAGTTTAAAAACATATTTTATCAATCAAATTCTTTTATCCTTTTGTATGCAATATCAATATATGCTTTATGATTATAGTGATTAATTTGTCTATTTTAATACTTTTTTCGATTTAAATAAAAGTTCAAATATTGGTTATTATCGATCACAAACAAAAATATCATGCATATCTTGTATATTATTCAAGTATATGAAACATACTTATTTATGTTATTTATTTTATAGAAAAATGACATCTGGACCATATAATTATTCATATATTTTTAAGTATATTATTATTGGTGACATGGGTGTCGGCAAATCATGTCTTTTACACCAGTTTACTGAGAAAAAATGTAAGTTTATTTTTATATTTCAAATATTACTGTAGTATGAAATTTGCTAACAGATTGTTAGAATTATACAAACTTCTATGATAATAATGAGAACTCGATCAAGTTAAGTGATGTATGCATTTTAAACATTTTAAGTCATTTCCTTTTCCTTTCAGTCATGGCTGATTGCCCTCATACAATTGGTGTTGAGTTTGGCACTAGAATAATTGAAGTAGCGGGTCAGAAAATAAAACTACAAATATGGGATACAGCTGGGCAAGAAAGATTTCGTGCTGTGACTCGTTCATACTATAGAGGAGCTGCGGGTGCCCTTATGGTCTATGATATAACTAGACGGTATATTTTAAAAGAATATTTTACTTACTAATGTAACATATACAGTAATGCCCTATATCATTTAATCATTATTGCCAACAGGTCAACATATAACCATTTAAGCAGTTGGCTCACAGATACTCGTAATCTAACAAATCCAAGCACTGTAATATTTCTTATTGGCAACAAGTCTGATTTAGATGGCCAAAGAGATGTTACATATGAAGAAGCCAAACAGTTTGCTGATGAAAATGGATTAATGTTTGTAGAAGCCAGTGCTAAAACGTAAGTAAATATACATATGTAAGAATGTAAATGAGCAATTGTATGATTTAATAAAATGCTTAGCTCTTATTCGGACATACATTACAATATGCTCTTTCACAAATGCTTATCCATCCATCCTCCTAATCCTATCCATTGCTGTCCAAAGTTTACTCTACATTATTTTTCTACACACCCTTAAATTGTCAAATAATGGGCCATGTAAAGTAGCAATAATAAAATAGCATATATTGTAAAGTAGTATATATAATTTATATTTGCTAATGTGCTATGTAAATAAAAGAATTTTGTGAGTTTGGCTGTATCAGAAATATGTACTTTTTTTATAAGACAAAATAAATTAACTTTCCTTTTCTATGCCTTTTATATAATGCATATTGAATGTAAAGTTTAGAATGAGACTGCTTATAAATCTAATCACTCATATAAAATAATGCATATTTATTTGTAATTGCATTAAAAATCATTAAAATGATTACTCAACTGTTATGAGAGTATTAGTGAAGACTTAACTTCAATTAACTTCACTTGAAGCTATCAATTAAGGTAAGATTATCCTACAAAGCTATTTTAATTAGCCTTTTGTGGTACTGTTTGTTTGATAATTGTTTTTTCTTCTTGATCCAAATAAACAGATAATTTTGTTGCAATTTTCGCCAAGAAGGTCTTAATAACGAGAAAATACTACTTAGTATTTTTTTTTTAGTATTGAAAACAATTTAATGATTAATATATGTTTTGGCAACACAAAGTAAGGACTAAAGAAACTATAGCTACTACTACTACCTAATAATTTACTTCTAATTACATAGTGTTACTTAAGTTATGTCACAAATTTTAGGGGCCAAAATGTAGAGGAGGCTTTCCTAGAGACCGCAAAAAAGATCTACCAGAGCATCCAGGATGGTCGGCTGGATCTCAACGCAGCAGAGTCGGGCGTGCAGCACAAGCCGGCGTCGCCGGGCCGCCCGCTGGCCGCGCCGCCCGCCGCGCGCGACCCCTGCGCCTGCTAACCTCCCTCCTCCCGCCAGGTCGCCGCCGCCCTCACCCACACCGCACTGCACTTTTTGCACACTCATTTATATACATATAATGAAAAAATGTTTAATATTTTCTCTCTGTCTTATTTAAATAGTTTATGATATTTAAAAAGATAACACTTGAAAATTAACCAACCATACGAAGCTAGAAAATTATAAGAAAGTTGAATCATGTGTATTTTTTCGAAAATATGGTGAAAGTAGTAGTTCAATTAAAGCAAATGATCTATCAACCCTTAATGAAAACTAAAGGCAAATACCTTTAAATACAGCCCTGGATCTAAGTATCTTGATGAACATCATATGGCAGTTTTGCATGTTGAATTATATCATGCAACTGCTTATACCTACATACCTTTAACATACTTTTAATTTACATTCTAGCTTCGTTTTACATTGAATCACTTGTATATAATTATATATATGTTTTTTTTAAATGAGTTATCCCATTTGTTATTATTTTTACAACAGATTGTATAGTTTAATATTGCTTTTTATGGTTTTTCTAATTATATTTTTTGGGTGCACTCAGTTCTCACATTCCATAAAATTGGGTTCATGGAATTTTATGTAAGATTATAATGTTAGGATTTTACTGAATTTGTATATCAGTAAATGAATAGTCTCATAGAATTATGAATTTAAAAGCCTTTGAATGAATGATAAGTTTTATAAAATTATCTAATTTCACAAAGCTATCTTAATAATTGGACATATTGTTTGTATTACAAATTTTTGTTTAAACATTTTTTGTTTGTTATTGTATTTGTATAAATTGAAAGGAAATGTTGCTTGGTTTTTAAATTACAGTAGAAACCTTCTTACTCTGACTATTTGTGGTGCTAATGTATTGGATGAAGATTATTTTAGTGGAGGACTATTATAGAGGGAATAAATAACCTTCCATTCCATGACTTTTGTATGAGACTCACAACTCTAATATAAATTCGAAACTCAAGTTCATATTGAAGCTAGTCTCTAATCTCCTAACATAAAAATTTTAAATCTTTATACTACTAATGATCCGATTCGTTTTTTAAGTTTGCTTTTCAAAGTCAGGTAATCTTAATAACTGCAAAGTATAGTAATGTGGTACAGATAATTAGGTCTCTACTGTAAATAAATATTATATATGCAATACATATTATTTTGGGTATAGGCTTTTTGATGTTACTTTTTCAAGTTAAAACTGCTATCAACCCCATGTTCTACAAAAATGTTTGGATAAAACATCTAACAATAGAGGTAAAATATTATAATTATATTATAGCAACAGTTGCTGGTGTGTTTTAATATTTGACTTTTAATTTAGGATTTCCATCAAGTAATTATATTAAATGTATGATCTATATTAAGAAAGTAGTGCTAATAAAACTTAAATTATATATTGTATAATAGTAAACATAATATATGAAATATTTTAAAAATTACAAAAAATGATAAATAACATTGTTGTATGTGGAATGTTTTATGTATATTTAAGAAGCTAGTTTTCCTCTTTAAAGCATTTTTTATGTATTACATTTTCCTTATTATTTATATAGACAAGTAGATCGGTATGTAATTATTATTATATTATATTACCATTGATCTAAGCTGTAATCAAACTGTGTCGACAGCTTCATGCATATCCTAATACTATAATAATATAATAAGTTATTAGAACAACGAGATGTGGAAATATGAAGAAAAGCACTAATTACAGGGTTATTTAAAATCTGTAATTCGCAATGTTCAATATAATACATTCTTTTTTTTTAATTCAAATATAAATAATAATGAGAAATCTTTTATACCACAAATACAAGTATAAAATGTAAAAATGTAGGTAACATAAATAATTGATGTGAATACTATTGTTGATAAATGTTGTCTTATGTTCATATTGCTCTTTGTATCTTAAGTAACTGAATAAATGTTGAATATGTTATTTTAATCAAATTGAGTTATAATTTATTGCAATTAGAACTATTTTATTATATCATATTACATATTATAGACTTTTAATGTACAATTGTTTTATTTCATTAAAATAAAATCTATTTACTTTCATTAGAGTATGCATATGATGTTTAAAATATTTCTCATTCAAATCAGTTATAGGTATTAATAGCAATTATAATGAAGACACTTCCCTCTCAATAGCTTTTCTTACTGTTGGGTGGCGAAATCTCTTCTAGCAAAGCCTTGCAGACTGTATCCATATCAATATTATATATCTTCGAACATAAACTTATGATCAAAATTAACATGTGACTGAAACGGTTGTAGATCAGTATCTCAGTGTCAGACAGTGTATACCTGTGGGACCTTGAACTCGTGGTATTTAAAAATACCTACCTAAATTCAAGCTCATGAAAATTCTGATAAACATAAGAATATTTTGGATTGAGTCTATGACACAAACTGAGCAATCGTCTAGTAATTAGTCATTTGTTCACAAAAATATAAATGGCGGCTTTTATTACATAAAATGATCTGGTTTTATGTAATAAAATTGAGGAATGTCGATGCGCAGAGTATACTTGTAAACGCGACAGTGGGTGGATTCGATTCCCACTCGGAGAAGACGTATTTTTCTATTTCCATTTTTTTCGCTCTAGAAACTAGGCAAAGCGCGGTGTTGAGTCCCGTCACTCAACACGCAATGTCTCGAATATAACTTGAGAAATAATTTCTTTTTATTAATTACGTATACTCAGATTAAATAATTATCAACGTTTTATATATTATTTAATCTCAGTATTTGTTATATTCAATGCATTGAAGTTTCATTTTAAGGTTTTAGGAGGTTTCATTGTAGAAGTTATATAGGAGGTGTTAATTAAAATTAATTTATTCATTTTATTATAAATATATTTAAAAATGTTATATACTTTCCTTAACCGAGTTTACAATTGATATATTATTTATATAAAATTTGCCTTTATACAAACACTTATTACCAAAATATAAAATACAATATAACAAAAAGATATTAATAATCATTGTATTTCCTCCCAACTAATACTCGAATAGTAAACAATTAGAGCACCAATAGTGTAATAACTAATAAGTCACTGGATTATTGTACTTAAGGACTTGGTCTTGTAAAACAATGACGTCTTACTTATTTGTTTTATAGGAAATCCATTGAATGTAATGTGCTTAATTTTTATTTTACTTTAATTAACTTGGCAACACTTTTGATTTATATTGTTTGATTTTTACTTACAATTTTTTATAAATTTTTACTAGAGAAGGGAAATATTTCAATATCCAGTTAAGTAAATATTTGTGCGGTTATTGTGCTGCAACACTACAGCTTGGCGGTGGCGAGCAGCACATCGCGCATGTCGCGGAGAGCGGCGACGAGCGCGGCGCGGTAGGCGGCGGCGCCGGCGGCGGGGGCGGGCGGCGCGCGGAACGAGGACGTCGCGAAGTTGACGTCGTCGTCGCGCGGGTTGTAGCACGTGGAGTAACCGTCGGGCACGAGCGGCCCGTAGCACATGAACCCGTCACACTTGCACGCCACCTGGAAACAGCGTGTGTGTTTACGTTTCTTTTTTAATTCCATTCGAACCCGTACGCTTTTTTATATATTACTATTACTTTTATATATTTAAATTTATGACTACATAGATATAATTATCTTACATAGTGCTTAGTTTGACTCATGCATTTACTTTGTATTAGTTAACTATTTCTTGTGTTATTATTATAACTGGTTTTTGATTAGACAAAGCGCGTTGTGGGGCCAGTAAACAGCTATACTGTCATACGTTAAAAATTAACGTACAAATGTCCTTAAAAATATTTTAAATGATTATGTTATTTTTATTGTTTTATAATTAAATATTATTACCATTTAAATTAAAAAATATTTACCTACCTGACTTGTTGATATTCGCATGTGGGCACTTCTCACATACCCAGGGTCAGAGTATAACTTAGGTATTTCGATTCCGTTTTCGATCGCTATTAATTTCAGTCCTAATAAATGTCTGTCTACACCCAGTCCTTGTAGAGCCTGTCAATGTTATTGAAATAATAAGACTATTTAATATATTTTGAAACAAGCTGAGGCGATGCATACGACGTTTATGAAAAGACTGTCGGAAAGAGAACACTTATATGTCTAAACATTAAATAAGAATATGCTTGAAGTTGGAAACTTCACGAGGGTAATGTGTATGGAGAGTAGTGTAGAAGGAAAATAGTAATATTACTAAAAAGTATTGATTGTTTTATTCTTATTATTACTCGTATTATAATTAAATAAAATAGATAAGGAATTAATCATTCCATCTCACTTTCTTTTGGAAAGCTATTTGTGTCTCTACAATGTGGAATACCCTGTCATGTGCGGGAGAAAGCGTGAAGCTAAAAAAAAAATGAGGAGTACCTGCGCGGTGTAGTCGCGGTGTGCGGCGACGGCGGCTCTCAGTGCGTCGCGGCGCGCGGGCGGGGGCGCACGCTGCGTCATGGCACGCGCGAATGCGATGGACTCCGGCGAGCACGAGCGGATGGTCTCCGTCCGACCGCCGGCGAACATGCGCGTCGCTGCTGACTCGTAATGCGCGCCGGGCGTAGAGTGCACGCTGGGAGAAATGTTTTCTTTTACTTGTTACCACAGTGCAAAAAAACATAATTCATACTGCTTAAGTGGGAATTAAGCCCACGCACGATGACGAACGTTTTTACGGACGTTTTTTTACTTGATTAATAATAAATAAAAAGTTTTCAAAGGAAATAAAAAATTTGGAACTTGTATTGATAGTGATAGTTATGAAAAAATATAAGTATGAGTAGTGCTCTTATAACGAGTCATTCCAATGTAAATTTACAAGAATAACTTTGCGTTCGTATGCACTCATTTGGTAATGATCATAGTGTACTATACGACTCCACCTCCCCGCCAAATATCAAAATTGATCGACGAAGATTGGACGATATATATCTTTGTAGTTTGCGTTATGTAAATAAATTATAAATAATGGTACAATATATAATAAAATAACATTGATACAGTTATTTCGGCAAACCGGTTAGATTTTGGAATACAAAATTACACATTAGGAAATTTTAATTTTGGATATTCCTACTTACAAATAATTACGATTTTTTAAGGTATTGCTTTTAAGAAGTACAGCACATCTTTATTTTATAACTTGTTTAATACTCATTATTTTAAACTATCAAATATTTTTTATTTACCTGTAAAAAGCATACTGCATTGCCATTTGAAGGTAGCTGTCGGGACTCATTTTTTGTGATTTAATGAAATTCTTGCCATAATCATCAAATTTGAAGCAATTTAAATCTAAATTATCAGCTAATCTGAAAAAAATGTATAACAATACAGAAAAATATAATATGATTAATGAATATATTAACGGTAGCAAACTAATCAATGATTTTAATTTATATATAAAGATCATGCAAATAAAAAATTAACAATGAAAAATTTTAAATGTTGCACTATTTCAATGTGGGCGTTGCAATTTTACGTCATTCTTGTGATGTCAACCCACTAAGACGCCAACCGAGCGAGCAATCATTATTCAGTATAATTGTAAATTTTGTATGACCGCTTCATAACACGATATACAACATTTACAAATTAGTTGTTGTATAAATCCGATCATCGAGACAAAATGAATTAAAGAAATACAATAAACAAATATTATTATATGAAATTATTTGAGGACCGTCGTGGCGCAGAGGCGTAACGTCTGCCTGTAACGCGACGGTTTCTGGGTTCGATTCCCAGTCGGGGAAGATGGATTTTTCTACTTCATTTTCTTCGCTTTGGCACCTAGGCAAAGCGCGGCGTTGAGTTCCGCCACTCAACACGCAATGCCTCGAAAAAGGCGGAAAGCGGTGACGAAGAAAGCAGGGACTAAGCAACGGAGTGTTTTAACACTAGGTTCCTATGGTTCCTGCAGTTCCCTCTGCCTACCTTGCCATGTGCGGTATAAAGCGTGAAGCTAAAAAATATATTTAATTTTAAAAACATAATTTGTATATAGTATTTAAAAAAAATTAAAATAAATAAGTTTTTACAATAGTCGGCAGTTGGTTCAGTTATAAGATTTAATTTTAGAAATAAGCTGACCAAAAACGTTATTTGCAAAACTTTCAATTCTTTATCAATGTTCAGAACAATGTTTGTGATTAGTTAGTGAATGTGTAGGAAAAAAAATATATTTTTCTGAACTTTTATCAGTGTCAACATTTTAATATTAAGTTGAAATTCCACACCATAATTGAACATGGCGACATATATTTACATTTCTCCATTAATCATTTCAATTCTATTGGTAAAATTGGCTAAATTATTAATATTTGCCTAAATTATTATTTTTTTACTGATCGATTTTTTTATATGAATACGATGTGTCATTTGAACACATTATTGCATGTTTTCGTAAACAAATTGGATTGGGGCAGTCATTTTCAGATATCTAATCTGAAAATCACTGCCCCTCCAATTTGTACTTCAAACAATATATACTTTAATGTAAAATAAATCAAATTCAAATCAATCAAATTATTTTTTTTATAATTTCAAGAATAAAATTATCTGAAAACTTACTTATCCAAATTGTCCTTTGCGTTCTTTATCATGCCGGCTACTTCATTGGTAACATTAAACTTTAGATGTATGGGGTCTTTGGGACTTGAAGATGGCTCTTCTGGCTGCTTATTTTGCTGACTGTTGAGAATATTTAGAGAATACGATATTTTAAATTTATTTTTATTGGCTTAAGCAGAGAGAATATATAATAATGTAGTTTATTTATTATGCTAACAATTAAACATGCTGGCACTAGATAATGTTTATTTTAATCGTATTGGAAATGTGTTATTTATAATACTTAATATTCATTTCTTAATGTTATTTATAATAATTATAATTGATATATAGACGCTGTCTTAGCACAGCGTCAAACTGCAAATGTAGCTGTGGATTCGATTTCAATCAGGGGAAATAAATATTTCATTTTCTCAATATTTACTAAATTAAAGACTAAACGCGGAGTTTGTATTTTGAATACACGCAGTTTCGAAAATTGAGCATAAAATGGGAACCAGAGTATCTTAACACTAACTTCCCTTCATGCATCTTGCTATATAGGAATACAAATCTGAAGCGATACATTTATTATTAACATATTACACAGAAAATCCATATAATATAGCTATGCTTAAAGATAATGTTCATTCAAGGATCAAATAACATAAAAATCGCTATTAATAAGAAGAATGTTTTGTAAAAATATCATCAAGTGCTATTTGTTAAATTACTATAGGTAGTTAGGTTAGTAAATGACGAAGAGTCACGAGTAGTACTGTTAACTCACGAAATAAATTATCATTTAAATTTATAGAGCCTATATACTTAATATCCGACCGTAACCTATAAAATTTGGAACCAATACCGGCATTCATAGTTACTTTGTGGATTAAATGTGAAACAAGGTTTGTGCTAATAATAATATTTTTAAAAGTAGCCTGTTTGAGAGTAAGCTCTGTGATTATATCTCACCTAGATATTGAAGCGCACAATAAACTATTTTTTAGGTACGTTATTGTAAAGTTTCTTTCTATGAATATAGCAAAACTACACCTAATAATAATTAATAAAATCTTACACGTATTTCACAATGTAGTCGGTGAGAACAGCGATAGGTTGTCCTTCAGCTGGAGAGTGTTCATAAGTAAGACCGGTGATGCCATCGGCGCCCACGATAAACTGGATGATTCAATTTAAATATTTATCAATAAAAACATTCTCCTTTGCCATGTTATTATTCATAGCAATATTTTTTGAAATTTATTAGGTAACTTCGAAAAATTTGAAAACAGATGTTACCGACATTCATATGTTGTAACAAAAGTGTAAAAATTTTGAAGTAGCTGAAGAACCCACAAAACTCGAAACTGTAGTGAACTGGCAAAATATCACCAGGTACAGTCGGATCCTCTTCTATCTATAATTATTACTATATTAGAAAAGATAAGAATTTAACATGACTCTACTACAGGAGCCCTGTACACGAGCCTCAAGAGTATGGTAACAGATCTTACCCCAGATTTAAATTCATCATATAACAAGATTTTTTTTATGCCCTCACGCTTTATCCCGCACATGGCGGGGTAGGTAGATGGATCTGCAGGAACCATAGGAACCTAGTGTTAAGACACTCCGTTGCTTAGTCTCTGCTTTCTCCGTCCCCGCTTTCCGCCTTTTTCAAGCATTGCGTGTTGAGTGGCGGAACACAACGCCACGCTTTGCGTTGTTTTTAGAGCAAAGAAAATGGAAATAGAAAAATCCATCTTCCGAGAGTGGGAATCGAACCCACAAACCGTCTCGTTTACAGGTAGACGCTTCGCCTTTGCGCCACAACGGTCCCCTTATTTATTGATATGATATGAAATATCATAAATCACCTGTATTGTCTTGTCAAACCATCTGTTCCCGCCATTGCTGGCTGCGCCTCCGCCGTGTATAGTCTGTTGCGCGGCGAGGTTCCGGCGCGCGTCGTCGTCCTCGCGGCGCCACAGCCCAGTCGCGCTGTCTAGACACAGGACGCCCAGACTGGTCTCGATGTCGGCTAATGAAGACTTGTTCAGCGATTCTGATTGTATAATTTGTACATCGGTTAATGGCGGGTATTCATAAAGAAAAGGCCATTTTGGCGCAGTGGAACAGCGTGTCCAAAGAAGATAAAATGATGCAGGGCAATAAATCTCTTCGATATAATCAACAAACTTTAATGAAACATTTTTTTTTTGTATTTTGTAGTATATCTGTTAAGTCAGGGCAGTAACTAGGCTATAATAGATTTTGAAGATTTATTGATTAGATTACATATAAAAGTCAAATGTCTGGTACACTTATTAAAACTCAATGAAATAAGGTAGCAGTACATAGGGTGGCATGGATCTCAAAGTCAAAGTAAATAAATAATATGTGAGTACTAGGTAGAACATAAAAAGTTGCAGTATTTCTATATCCCGACTTTGTAACAGCAGAACGTGACATTGGTACCTCTAATCCACAAAGTGTGTCGAATTCTTAAGAAATAATATAACCTAATCTGGACACGACTTGCTATGCTATATAGCATCACTAATATTAGTGGTTGATTTCTAGGTCTGTAAGGAGTTATGTTTAAATAACTAATACAATTATAAATTTTGAGTCGCACTAGCTTGTGATGGCCTTTCCATATTATAATATAACACCAAGCTCTAGGGTCATAATGCACTAGTGTTATGATGAAATTTGTTTCAGTAATATATTAGAAAAAGGATTATGAATTTCTAACAGTGTTAATATATATTTCAAAGAGCATTAAGCTTACTTTAAGGTCCAGAATTTATCTTAGGCCAATCCCAGGCACTGATGACTTAATTTAAACTATTCTGTTTTATTATGAATAAGTTTGTTTGCAACAGTTGATTTTTAATATGGATTAAAATGATAAGCAGTCATATAGAAGTTTATATAGATACTATTTGGATATGGATGATAACAAATTTGTTTTTTTTATTACCTTTGATAAGCAATTGATAAGCTTTTGCCCAATTATCTCGGTTTTCAGATGTCAGAACACCGATAGCCTCCTCTGCAGGACTTGGTGACATATCTACTATCTTTTTTAATGCTACAACGATTTGGTTTTCATTTAACCGTCTACCATCACTACCCCAAAGATCCAAATGGAAGATCTAGAATATGATAATTCATTTTTGTTAAAGAATTTAAACATGTATTAATGAAAAACAATACTTTATATATGTGAAAAATTATTACTTACATGATTGTTATGCATAACAGTAATGTGTTTGGTATCATTATATGATAGTTTATCTCGCTTTGCCATTGGTATACGACATGTGCCAAATATCTTTTTGTATTGGGACATATCCAATGGATTTTTTCCCATCATTTCAACTGGAATTTTATCACTAAAATAAATCAAATAAAATTTATTAAGTCAATAATTATGGCTAATATATAGTATTAATAATCATAAGTAAATGCATGTACAATACAAGTACAATATTTATTTACATAGTCTATGCAAAGTTATAGGAACTACAAAATTACTAGAATATATCTTGTAAAATAACTGACAAATAATAAGAAGTTATATATTAATTAGGTAGAATATTTAAAAATTTTCTTGACAATGTTATACTCACTTGTCTATTAAAGCTTTGTAATCTAATGCAGCTAGTAATGTCTTTGCTGCATATTGTAATTGATCTTGTTGATTATTAAATTTACAAAAAGGTAACACTAGACCAGGACTAGAAAATACTACAACTGGATCTCTGTACTCTAAATATGCAGTATTTAGCCACCATTCTTCAAGCCAGTTTTGGCGGCCTTCAGCATGCTTTTCTAATAAATTCTGAAACAAGAATCTTCAGTGTTACTTTGTTTTTTTTAGCATAAAAGATTTTTGATTGAGATTTGCAAATTTTCAAAATAATTTTTTAATTTAAATAAAAATTTTTGAAAATATCTTATGGTGAATATACATATAACTTATATACTTGAAGTTTTGCAACTGTCCTTGTTTTTAATTATTTTTTTTAAATAAAAATATATAATATTTACCTGTAGTTTTTGCCCGACACCATGTTGGAATTCTTTGACAACAGATGAAGTAGTAGCAAACTCTTCATTATTTAAAAATGGCTGAACAGTTTTCAAGTATTTGCTTAAGGTATCACTGAGTTTTGGCACAGGCAGCTTTGGTAAATTTTGAACTTTACCTAAAGGCTTTGCTGAGGTATAATTACATTTCAATTGAAAGGAACTCACATAAGGACCTAAAAAAGGCCCATTGGATTGGCCCTAAAACAAGAATGTATAATTACTTTAAAGTATAATTACTTTTTTAAATGTACATAAATGTGAAATATAAACAGTGACATTTACATACCAATCTCAAAGCTCGAAGCATCTTAAGATCCTATAAAATAAATAAAAGCTATGTTAAATATTATGCAAGGTATATTTAACATAATATTAAATAGCAATATTCTGTTTTAAAGTTATTTTAATTTTGCGATATATTAACCATATGGATTTAAAAAGCACTTTTAGAGGATTTAAAAACTTCCTTTAACTTACTTCGACCTCAGAAGTGGACTTTTGTACTCTGCTATTGATAGACATGAAAGGAATTTCACTATAGATATGTTATCAAAATATTAAAGTTATACAATGAAAGAAAGTGAAAGGAGTCTGGCGGAAGGTCTATGCGTTAATAATATCACCTACCGCTCACTTATTCGTTCACTTCAACCGGTTTTCGCTATACCTACTTAGTTTTAATGCCGAATTCGGTTGATAAATAAATAAAAAAGAAAGGTCTTTGTCACCATCAACTGGTTACAATTAGTTTAGTAAAAATTTTTAGTTCTAAAATAATCATTTATGAGGCATTGTTATTTTAATAATCAAATTTCTAAGTTTACAATCAACAAAGTAGGGAAAACTTCAATTGTGTTATCAAATTCGAAATGCTATTCAAAGATTGACAAAATAACAAGGTTGCCAATATACAGTAAAATACTACGTCACAATAATTAAAATGTGCTAAGATTCAAATTTTGGTTAGGCCACAATTTCTAAATTTTCTATATATTATTTTAATTTAAAATATTTTGTTAAGAATAAATTTATAATATTTTCGTAAATTTGTTATTAATTATAAATATCACGGGAAAGGTTACCTTTCTTATATAATTTTATTAAAGCTGAGATAAGAAATTCATACCATTTTTTAAGTGTTTATTATTATATAACACAGTAAAAACAAAACGATTCTATGAATTTTATTTTTGTAGTAAATTAAATATAAATAAATTAATTACACCCGATAGTTCAACCGCCAGTTTACAACCCCAATGTTCTTGCTAACAACAGAAGCTGTGAAATGTATAAAACATACTAATAGTAATATAGAACGCAGGGCTTAGTAGTCAGAGCGGTTAGATAATTTTCATCAACCGGGGGATCAAATCCCACTGAGCTTTAATTTGTTTTTTTAATGTATTTTTCTATACTTAATCTAGATTAACATTTTAAAATTATTATAATATTAACTAAATCAATATATCGCCGAATATTCAGCCAGACGAACTAGATAGCTTAAGGAATAGTGGAATTCAATATAGCTACGACCAGTAAATCAGTTCGCTCGACCAGCATCGACGAGGTTAAACTTATCGTAAAGGATGTCAATCCATAAATGGCTATAAGGTTGCTCCATCCTGAGTGAAAAAAAGCCATAGTAATAGACTAGTTATCCTAAAAAACATCCCTTTGGTTACAGACCCATTATCATCTCATTAGCTTTTGAAGACATATACTATACAAAATAATAGTTCTGTTTAAAATAAGGGAAGTAGTAGAGCCGAAAGTGTTCATTGACGAATAGATCCGATCCAGACCCTGCTACGTATATCACCATCACCAACCAACGAGCAATAACGAGATACAATGGATTTACAGTTATATGCTATTTACGTTACATGGCTGCCAGTTTCTTAGATATAAACAAAATATGTCATGAACGAGATGTGTCGATTCATTTACAAGTTAAGTAAATGTCAGAGACGACTTGATGACTTCTTTAGAGAGCACAGAATAAATTCTTTCGTGTAACAATCAAGTAACATATGTTAACAACGTGCACAGAGATTACGAATTAGAAACGTTTTTACACTTCTCTTCATGAATTCTCATGAGTCTGCAGTCCGTCCTTCTGAGGGGACGCCCAGCTCATTTTTATCGTCTGAGCCACATCCATTCCATGACCGATCCCACCCGGAGACACAGAAAAGACCACTCCAGGTCAACAGCCATGATACAGAAAGAAAAATTACGTATTTTTTCAGACATATCCTTAGGATAACAGAAAATGAAAGATTTTGTTGAGATTATTTTTTTATTTGCACTAGATAAATTATCATAAAGCTCGCGACATTACAAGTTTAATTAAGAATTGGTATACATAAATACAAATACATCACAAGTATTTATTAGTGAATTTGTATGACATTGAAAACGACTAGCATACATAACGCAAAAATATACATTTTAAATTGTAATATAACTAATTTGAGAGTAAATATATTATTATATAAATATTAATTTAGTGACTTAGATTTATTTAAAATAACATGTATGTATTACACTTTGTATTTAAACTCATTAACTCCTTTTTTATATCATAAAAACAAATCATTACATTTTTATTAAGGAACATTTTTTCTATAATCTTCTTGTTGAAAGTACTAGGATTTAATGTGAAATAACAAATTATTTCAATATTTTTATTAATAGGCAATGTGGTATTAATATAATCTAAAAAGAAACATGTTGTAAAAACAACAGCCATAATAAATCAAAATGATTATAAAAGTATTATTATATAATAAAGTGCAGATATAAGTTAAGCAAAAACATTCATGTTTTTCGAAAACTGCGCATCGTCATCTAAAGTTTTTCCAGACAATGAATCTGAGAGACCTAATAACTCATCACTTTGTCCATCTTGAGTATTTCTGAAAAACATTTAAAACATTAACCATATAATGGTAAATAAAATATCTATTTATTATCAAAGTAAGTAAGTATAGTATGTATGAAACGGTGCTTACAAGGAAAACACTAATAGTACAACACAGTCTCCAAATAAGAGTTGTTATCGATCTAATTTGTTATTGTCATCTACTAAAATTTGAAACAATGAATTATTTTGTATAAATTGTGTGTAAGATCCTGTTAAATAAGTTACAACAAATATAACATTTATCATGTATAGATCCAGTTCAAAAAACACAATTTCTCTGGATATGTTATCAAATTTTATAATATAATGCTAATCTGATCATATTTTATTTGTCAGCGTAAGATACGTATGTAAACCTCCAGTTTATACACAATACATCAGTACATATTGCAAGTATGGGTTACTAGAGGTAGTTGAACACAGTAATAATAATTAATTAATTCTGTTGATAACATTAGTGTTATCAGTAGTATAAACTATCATGATACGCTTGCCTGTTACTTATACCTTTTGTAATTGTACATTTCAACAATCTTCACTTGCCCTGATACTGTAGAATTACCTGTAATTCTATATACCCTACTTATTTATTTATTTATTTATTTATTTATTTTCCACTTAGAATCAATAAGATGATCACTTGTGTACGTCAGATAGAGCGAACGGAGGAGTGTCAAAGGAGCCCAATTTGATAGTAAATATCGAATTGAGCCCCTCTGAAACCTACACACTCCATGACTTAAAACTAAGGTTACGAGGGTTCCAAGCGCGGCCTGGTGAGAAGAGCCCACAACAAACTCAGCCAGGTTTCCCTAAACCTATTGTGATCACTTCACAAACGTCACTCGAACTTATGAGCAATTCATTAATTCCATGCCGTTTTATCATCAATGTAATCCTTTACACTATAATAGGATTTAGTAATTAATTGCCGTTTAACATAGATTTTAAATTTATTTAACGAGAGATCAAATACTTCTTTCGGCAGTTTATTGTAGAAACGGACACAATTACATGGGAAGGAGTTGCCTATTTTATGGAGCCTAGTGGTGGGCATAACAAGTTTATACTTATTCCTCGTATTAACATTGTGAACATCACAATTTAATCTAAATTTATCAATATTTTTATGAATATAAATTAAATTCTCGAATATATATTGACTGTGAAGAGTCATGATTTTAAATTTTTTAAATTTATCCCTAAGGGAATCTCTGGGCCTCATGTTATAGATTGCTCGAACAGCCCGTTTCTGAAGAACAAATATAGTATCAATATCAGCAGCATTACCCCATAATAGTATACCATATGACATAATGCTGTGGAAGTAACTAAAATAAACTAGTCTAGCGGTATTGACGTCGGTTAAGTAGCGGATCTTTTTGATCGCATACGCGGCTGAGCTAAGTCTGTTCGACAAATCGTTCACATGAGGGCCCCACTGAAGTTTTGAATCTAAAGTAATGCCCAGAAAAACTGTAGTATTTACTAAATCTAGTTCCCCATCGCCAATTTTTACAATAGTTTTGGCAAATTTAACATTCGGGAGTGTGAATTTAATACACTTCGTTTTCTTCTCATTTAACAGTAAATTATTGACATTAAACCATTGGACAATATTTGAGAGAGTATTGTTCACATTGTCAATTTCATCATGTCCTCTATTAATTTTAAAAATCAAAGATGTATCATCTGCAAATAATACTATCCCATGTTTGTCCTTTACAAGGTAAGGTAGGTCATTAATATAGATAAGGAACAGTCAATTTCATTGTCAAACAATTCATTGTCTTTAGTAGAAATGTCATCTTTGGCTTGTAGTAATGTAATATATTATGGCAATTTTTATATAAATTTATTATTGTCATACCTGCTATTAGCTCGATTGAAATCAACTTCACCAGAAAGGCTGTCCGAGTCGTCGTTTAACGATATCTGAGAATCTGTTACAAACAATTTTGGAATAACTAAAATTTGTCAAGTATACAAATGTGGTAAACAATTTACATACAAATTAACTATTCAATGTATAAATAATTTTGAATAATTTAAATATTTGCTAGTAGATTTATTAGGCCTAGGCTTAGGCCTAATAAATCTACTAGCAAATATTTAAATTATTCATATTTTTCATTTATAGAAATAAAAAATAATGTTTACGACAATTTCGTGCAGTTTTACAGATGGTGACGTGACGATTGTTGTATAGGTACTAACGGCAAAAAATATCAGCCACTCATTAAAGTGGTTTTATTATATTTTAATGAAATATGAATTTAAGGAAATATATTATTATAGTGTGAACTATATATCCCTGCTAGGACTTCTGGGATGGCGATAAGATTTAAATGAAAACATCCGGTTTAAGACGAAACCTGAGGCTTCCAAAAATCATTTTATCAACGTATAAAAATTGCGAAAGTCAAAAATCTTATAATATTTCTTATTTTACCAGATGTAGTTAGGCGGTGTGAGGTGAGGTACTCGGCAGACAGGTACGGCGGGAGGTCGTCGGCCGCGTCGCCCGAGCCACCGCCCTCGCCCAGCGTCTCCACCACCGACAGCCACTGGCCGTTGTGGCAACGGAAACGCTCCAGCTGGGTAAAAAAATAAGTATTCCAATAAAGTGTTGCTAACTCTTACTATATAAGCAAATTTCGTTTATCAGTAAAATTTTGCACAAAAATGCTATCGAGTTGCATAATGTATTTTTATAAAAAAATCTTTATACGATATATTGTTTACCTTTATTCGAGATGCCCATTCATTTGGCATTTGTGAAATAATATCCAGACAAGAGTCACACATTTTTCTGATTTCTACATTTTTGTCTTGCATTAGATCAATAAGGTATGCTGGAGCCTCTGAATGTAACAAAACAAAAATTGTTAAGTTAAGAATTTACATGGTACATTTATTTTATACAAATATAAATAACATATTAGATTAAAAACAAATACGATAATAATTTGGCCCGGGTCATTTTGTCAAGTGGTACAATAACGTCACGGCACATTTTGTAAGTTTCAAGATATTGTAAAAAGCAATAAAATACTTTCATAAAAAACTTAATTCAACAAAGATGTTACTGAAAAAAATTTCCGTTTCTAATAATATAAGATTTCTTAATAGGTCGGAGAACTTAAGCATCAACTGTTGACGGCTACATATGCGTTTATTCACCAGTACTGTTGACGAGACAGTCGGCGGCGCGCGCGTGCGACAGCATCTGGCGGAAGGCGAACACCGTGTGCAGCACGTGGTCGTCGTCCGCCTGGCGGTCGCGCAGCGCGGCCACCAGCGCGCCGCCGCCGCCCGCCGCCGCCAGCGCCGACGCCGAGCGCTCGTCCGCGCCCAGCGCGCCCGCCGCCACCACCGCCTCGAGCACCAGCGCCGGCGAGCGGTGGTTCGCTGCAATTTTAAGTTTAAGTTAATTTAAGTTGTAAAGTAAAATAAAAACAATATTATGTGACTATTCTAGGATCCTAAGAGCCCAAAAACTACGCGAGAAACAACATGTTTTTACAAATCAGAAAATTACCTGGATCCAAAATATTTAACAAGCAGGGTATTATGTTGTAACGTTCGACTACAGCGTACACATCGATGTTGTTATTTACGCTAAGAATGTTACTCAGTGTCCCCATACATTCGATGACGAACTCTTCTGGCGCCTCGTCGTTGGTGACGGCACCAGCAATGTCACCCACGAACTCCTAATTTAAAAAAAAATACTGGATATTTAAATATTATATATTATATACAGTTGTATATTTAATTATTTTTAAATTTACAAACCAAGAAAATGCAATTTAGAGAAAAAATATATCAAATTTTCTTAATTTTAGTTTTGTGTAGATTTTTATTTTTTAATTTTGAGCCTCAATTTTATAAGCATATCTATAACTAATATTAAAAAGAGAGAAAAATTTGTTTGGTTATAATGAATAGGCTCAAAAATTACTGGACTTTTTTTCACCATTTTTAAGCTATATTATCCACGAGTAACATGGGTTATATTTTATTTTGGAAAATATAGGGTTCCGTAACATATTTGAGTTTTTCGGGAAGAGGCTGTAAAAATCAACAAGAAAAGTAATAAACTATAAAAGATAGAACAATAAAATGTTTTAATTCATTGCAGATCTTATAAATATCTATAAAAAAGTCCGCGACTCACTATACCTATATCTTTGTCGAGTGAGGCACAACAATCATATTTTTGTCTTGATTTTTTTATTAACTCCTAAACGCGTTTATTTTATTCACGCTAATAATCCTTATTAAAATAAATTATTTCATCACTAAATAAAGTTAATTTACATGATATTTGGTCTTTGAATGATTAAAATTGGAGACTTTGTTTTGAAGTTATGGTAAAAATAAAATATTAGGATTTCTACTGAAACGCTGCCACCAATCCACAGAAAGACAATCTGTGCAGTGGATGATGACTGTCATCTTTGATATTAGTGTCGATGTCTTTGAATTACCCTAGGAATCATTTTGCTGATCGTGTTTTTCTTGGGTAGGCTTTTTTAAAGCGGTAGCCGACCTATGCGGGCGGAGCCGCGGGCGTCCGCTACTTTTTTATAAAATACTGATAAACCAAAGAAGTATTGAATATAGAGCACGGCAATCCGTTGACTCTCTGGCATTTACGAAGTAAGTTAAGTTATTAAACTTAAATAGAAAATCACGCTCCATCAATAAAATATAAAGTTTCGTGTACTGAAACTATGATATGTACGACACTGACCACAAATAGCGGCTTATTTTGTTCGTGTAAAGACAAGCTGCGCACGAGCTTCATCAACAAATGATTGCGGTGGCGGAAGGCGCGCGCGAGCAGCTCGCGCAGCCTGCCCTCGGCCGCCATCTGCACGGCGGCGCGCGCGCACCACGCCACGCTCACGCACAGCGCTAGCAGCACGTCCGTAGTGCCCGGCGCGCTCGGGCTGCTGGCGCCGCTGTTCACGTTCAGAAGGAGCATGTCTGTTAGCTGCAATTTGTATCATGTTAGTCAATGCAGAATATAACAGAAATTTCAACTTGTTAATAATCGCGAGGCCAAGACGACGGTTCGAACTATCAGATCGTGTAGAGCCAAGTTTATAGCTCTACACGCCCTTACTTAACAAAATCTACACGAAGAAGTAAAATTGACTAAATTCGTAAAACCAATAGTAAGTAGAAATAGAAAAATAGCACTAATAAGTGATACAAGACGTCAAAATGAAGTAGATTACCATGAGAAATGACAAGGAATGAAAGGTGTTCCTACAACGGAGATAATATCCCAAATTACTGACTAGCTGACTCATCAGTACCGAGTGAGATTAGAGACTTTTATTTTTGGGCTATTGATTAAAAAATTGGGCAATAATTATGAAAGCTATTATGTAAATTTTTATCCTAAGGAAATGTCTGGAAGGTTTTAATGTTTTCACGACCAATATTTTTTGGGGGGTAATGTTGCTCGCGTCCGTAGGACTTACCATCTTGTCCACTCCAAGACCCACCCTACACGTACCCCCTGGGTGGTGCCAAATGAGCAACAACGCCGAGTCTTGGGCGGCGGTTTTTAACCCAACCTTACAAGCGCAACAAGCTTGTTCTTGTTGATGGTAGGAAATGACCACAATAACTCAGTTCTACAAATAGCTGGGGGTCTCGGCTTCACTGCCCGGACCGAGAGGAAGAAAACCTCATTAAAACAATTACCCTAATCCTAAGGTGAGGACTGCGCCGAAAGGATGAATGGCTGGAAGGTATCCAGTTCTTAGCACCACCCTCGATGTGACGGGCTGACATCGTTGTATTGTGCCTTCTTGTGAGGATGGGCGTCACCTCACAAGCGACCTTTAAATTCGTCCCATACTCGTGGGAACAAATATGAATCAATCCAAAAACCAATCAACCTCAAACTCATCAACCAAAACAAACCAAAAAACATTTACCCAGCAAGTCTTTCACCCGGCACTCTTTAATAGACCACGCTCTGCCTCATTAAGCGAAATATCTAAAGAAGCCAGCCAAATGGACCAAATATCAACAAATGTTGTGGACCTAACTGAGAAAGTACTCAGTCCACAGGATCCTCCACCATGGCAAAGGGTACCAATCTCTGCCAAGCGTAAAAGGACCAGTGATTCTCCACCCAGCGCTAGTCATGTCACAGTTTCTAATAAATTTGCGACCTTGCCATTAGATCAATTAGATAATCAAAACAATGACACTAACCAAAAAGTAATTAAGCCTCCTCCTATAATCTTATATGGAATAGAAGATGTAAATGAACTATCCAAACTAATCGAATCGGTTTGTGACTCTCAACTATTTAAAATAAAAATTGTAAACAAAAATTTGCTCAGAGTCCTAGTCGAGTGCTCTACAACATATAAGGATGTGATCTCGATAATAAGAGCCAATGGCTTAATAGGCCACACTTTCACGCAAAAAGACAAGAAAGCTTATCGCATTGTGATAAAGAAATTACACCATACAACACCCCATAGTGAAATAATAAACGCCATAGAAGCTACAGGCAACAAAGTACGTGGCCAAATTATCAATGCCCGTTATGGACCAGACAAAACTCCAACCTTTACCTTTTTTGTTAATTTAGAGCCAAGTGAAAACAATAAAGCTGTTAAAAATATTAAATATATTCACAACCAATGCGTAACAATTGAAAACCCTCGGAAATCTACAACAATTGTACAATGCCAGCGTTGTCAGCAATATGGACACTCTAAAAACAATTGCATGAGGCCTTATAGATGCGTCAAATGTGGGGAAGGGCACAAAACTGCTGACTGTCCAAAAAAAGATCGCAACACTCCTGCTAAGTGCGCCCTGTGTCAGCTCGACCATCCTGCCAACTATAAAGGTTGTCAAGTTTACCAAGAGATATCAACAAGAAAGGCATACCGGAATAAAAATTATCCGCAGGAATCTAAAAACAAAAGTACCAAAACCGAACCAATTGTCCAACCACAAGCACAATCGCAAACCACCCAATCTCGCGATAAACCAAGATACTCCGATATCACAGCAAATAGACGCAGCTCCCTTGACGCTGAAGAAACTGATCAACTAAACATGAATTATCAACAAAGTAACATAGAAAAGTTATTAATTAAACAATCAGAAAAGATAGAACAACTCATTCAACAAATAGGTATCCTTATAAACCTATTAACCACTGTCATTTCTAAACAACATTCATAGTTCCCTTGCGCATTGCAACCTGGAACATAAATGGATTAGCTCCAAACTTACTCGAACTTGAAGAGATAATCAAAGCTAATAAACTAGACGTAGTCCTGATTTCGGAGTCCCATGCTTCCAAAAACAGTTTTTACCATCTCCGTGGCTTTAACATCTACTTTACTCCTCACCCAGGAGATGGCAAAGCTCACGCGGGTTCTGCAATAATAGTAAGATCCAACCTTAAACACACAGTGCTAGAGAATTATGTTACGCAGCACATACAGGCTACTAGCATAAGATTGGAAGACAGAACAGGCCCCATTACATTGTCTGCTGTGTATTGCCCACCTAAACATAAAATTACTCCACAAATGTTTGAAGCCTACTTTTCCGAACTTGGAAATAAATTCATATCTGGCGGTGACTGGAATGCAAAAAACACATTTTGGGGCTCCCGTATCACACTACCAAGAGGCCGTTCATTAAAAGCTTGCATGGATGCACACCATCTTACTCCAATATCCTCTGGTGAACCCACTAGTTGGCCAACAGACCATAACAAGACTCCGGACTTGCTTGATTTCTTTGTAACTAAAGGAATCGGCAACCTATACACAGCTGTGGAGTCTAGCCTTGACGGCTCGTCTGATCATACTCCGGTTATCCTTACCGTAAGTGCCACAATAATACAATGTGAGCCTCATGGCGCCTTAACAAATACAAAAACAGATTGGCTTGGTTTTCGGAACTTTTTAGAAGATAACATCAAAATAAACATACCCATGAAAACACCTGATGAGGTCGATGATGCCTGTGAGTATTTAACAAACCTGATCCAAGTATCTGCATGGAACAACTCACCGTGCATTAAATCTTCTACGTTCAGGTCACCTCAATCTATTGATGTTAAGACACAACTCATGGAAAAAAGAAAACTACGTCGTATCTGGCACCAATCGCAACACCCAGAAGATAAAACAGCATTCAACCAGGCGGCCAAACAACTTAAATACCTGCTGCAGGAAACCTCAAACTCTTCTCTGCGAAGTACCTTGGAAAAAATGACACCACAGGGAAAGGGCGATATGTGTTTATGGAAAGCTACCAAATCTGCAGAAAAGCCACAAGAACACAGACATCCCCTTAAATGCTTAAGCTCATGGGCCCGAACAGATGCTGAGAAAGCAGAAGTATTTGCGAGTCATTTGGAGGACATATTTAAACCAAACGGGGACTATGATGACCCCATAGTCGAGGATATCCTCAGCCAAGACTTCCAGTTATGTCTTCCTCTCAAACCTACGTCACCAAAGGAAATAGCTGCTGAAATCAGACAACTCAACCCAAATAAGGCCCCTGGTTTCGACCTAATAACTCCTGTGGTATTGAAACACCTCCCAAGGAAATGCATAACGTTTCTTGCTTGTCTCTTTAATGCAACACTAAGACTCTCATATTTTCCTAAAATCTGGAAAGTGTCTGAAATTCTCATGGTACTCAAACCTGGGAAATCGCCCCACGAACCTTCATCTTACCGGCCGATTAGTCTCACTCCAGTTCTTTCAAAATTATGGGAAAAAAAAAATATTCTTGGTTCGCTTAAGGGAACACTTGGAGCTTTATAACATTATTCCCGAGCATCAGTTTGGGTTTCGAAAACACCACTCTACTATCGAGCAAATGCACAGAGTTCATCACGAAATCAGACGCTGTTTTGAAAGTAAGCAGTACTGCTCAGCAGCATTCCTGGACGTCCAACAGGCATTTGATAGAGTTTGGCATAAAGGGCTCTGGTGTAAACTGAAGAGTAAACGTTCCACACTCCCTCTATCCTATAATTAAATCTTACTTGGAAGAAAGACTCTTTCAAGTGAAACAGAGAGATGCCAGATCTACGTTACGAGAAATAAAAGCAGGAGTTCCACAAGGCTCTGTTATCGGCCCGATACTATACAATATATTTACCTCAGACTTACCAATATCTGGAGATGTAACCGTTGCAACGTACGCTGACGATGTAGCTTATCTCGCCAGCGATAATCTTCCAACTGTGGCTAGCAATAAGCTCCAACTTCTTTTAGATGAGACCGACATATGGATGAAAAAGTGGCGTATCAAGGCAAGTGCACAGAAGTCGAGTCACATAACATTCTCGCTCAGAAACGGAACCTGCCCACCTGTCAAACTTGGAAGCGACTTATTACCAGAAACGGAGGTTGTCAAGTATCTAGGCTTCCATCTAGATAAGAAGCTGACCTGGGCCTGTCATATCAAAAAGAAACGAGACGAAGTCAACCTTAAGTTCCAAAAGTTATACTGGCTCATAGGGAGGAACTCGGTCCTATCAGTAGACAATAAGCTGTTGATCTACAAGGCTGTGTTAAAACCCATATGGACATATGGAATAGCCCTATGGGGCTGCACCAGCAAAAGCAATGTCATGTGCATCCAACGGGTTCAAAATAACATTCTGAGATGTATTGCCAACGCTCCGTGGTTTTCCAGAAATGACGAGCTACACGAATACCTGGACATTCCAACTGTACAAACAGAAATAGAGCTACATAAAGAAAAATATCGTGTTCGACTCTCAACTCATCCAAATATCCTAGCTAAGGACCTTTTGAAATCCTCTCTTACAGCGAAAAGGCTTAAGAGGAAGGATGTGCTCTGAGGAGGCAGATGTGATACTGGTCTCATCGCCTAATCGCCATTATTACTTTGAACCCATCCGCTTATAGTCTTGCGACTGATTGCAGATATTATAGGAAAAAAAAAAAAAAAAAAAAAAAAAAAAAAAAAAAAAAAAAAAAAAAAAAAAAAAAAAAAAAAAAAAAATTTTTAAATCAGAAACGTTAAACGTTATTTTTAGGCCACACCTAAGTAATATTTAAACGACTGCTTATGTGTTGATAGCAGTGTATAAGAATTTTAACGTAGCTTGATAATGGCTAAGTGGTAAGAATACTTGGATTGTTTTAAAGAGGTGGCCCGCGGTGGACGTTAAAAAAGTTAAGTATATTATTTTAATACAGATTGGTATATATAGAATATACTTATTCTACGTGAGCATCGGCGCGTAAGAGTAAGTCATATAACATGGCTTGCATGATCTTACCAATTTGACACAATCTGATTGAGTGAACATTAGCTTTACACGGTCATCCATGCTGAGGTGATATAAAATTTTCATTGCTAAGTTTATATGTTTGTCATCACCTATAAAATAAGGCATTAGATTTCTTAATTTATCTTTTAATATTACAAAATACGTAACAATTAGTGTTTTGTACTTACTTGTGAATTGAATAAATTTAGGAAGAAGGTTTAGTTTTATCATTTTATTTCGTAATTTGGTATCAAATGTTAAATTAAATAACAGCTTCAAAGTAACATTTACTAAATCTGCATTGGGTGAATCTAGCAAAGGTGCTAGTTTCTCAATGATTCCTTTAGAAGCCATCGCATTTTTATTTTCAACAAAAATTGACAGCTTTTGTAAAAACGATACAATCAATATTAGAAGATCAATATTTGAATGTCTTTCTAGTGCCCCAATAAGTAAACCAACTATGTCCTTTTTGTGCATTTTTTCTTCAACTTTGATATTATCAGCTATATTAAGAAGCATATAAAATGCCACTCTTAATAGTTGCTCTTGCCTTTTTGACAATGTTTTCAGTTTTCTTTTCATTTGTTCCTCATCATTTTTGGTTAACACATCATCTGAAGCATTACATAAGTCCTCATGATAACTAGAGACAATAGAACGGGTTTTTTGGATATTGACATCAGCAACAGCCCAAGTTCCTGATTTTGGCCTTCGCTTTGGCTCTGGAATGCGACTCTTTGGTAATTCATTCTGTAATTATATAACAAATTTTAAGACCTTTCATATATACAACATTTACACATTTAAAATATTTTAAATTTTTTTTAAGTTCCCCTATATTTAAATAAGTTTTGCAATTTGAGATTTGCCCATTGACTCAAATATTATATCAAACTATCTGCAATTTTTTGATATAGTCTGACAGGTGAGATTTCAAAAGAAAGCTATTTACCAGAAGTTCTCACAAACCACTCACAGTAGAGAGACAAACTATTATATAAGCTTTTCAGTAAGATTGGCATTATATTAAGAAGAGCATGAACAAAAACTATATTTAAACTTAAACCAATTAAGCAATGAAAACTATTGTGACAATGGCTTTTCTAACAAAGAGACATAATCAAACAAAGAGAAGCAGGTGTGTGTTTCGGTGTTAGAGTTTAGGATAATATAATAGATATGAAAAATGTACAACTATGTCTGAGTAAATACAAGGTAAACCAAATCATCAGGTTTTATAAATCTCATTCATACTAGGTGAAACAGATGTATCTTTAGGTGATGATTAACAATGTGATAGGCTGTTGTAATATAAAAACGTACTAAGTTCAATGAAAGATAATACAAACACATGGAAACTTCAAAAGATAATCACCAGGGACCAAGAGGTGTAGTTACATCAGTATACATGAATTAAGGGCAGTACACTTGGCAATATTAAACTAATGGATGTGTAAATAAGATTTACATTTTGAGACATATTCAACTCTTAGCTGAACTATCTACAAATGATTTTAATGTAAGTTTCATAATATATTATGACAGACCATTAATAAATATTTTCATACATAAAATATATATTATGGTATTATAATTATTGGCATATAAATCATGTCATTGGCATTTACTTACTTTGTCAGGTGTTAGTACTAGTTTCTTTCCTTCAACCTTTTCTTTCCACTGATCATAGCGTTTCAGTTCATAATCAATGACATCCATGCATAAAGAACCAATTTTATACTGAATAATAACAGAGTGGAACTCAATATAAGTTGAAAAGCAGAAAAATGTATAGACAATATTAGTACTTAGTTCAATACTTCTTTTCCATTCTTCTCTCAAAACCCTTGAGAGAGCACTTAGGAGTGCTTCTAAAAATAAAATACAGGACAATTTTAAAATAAAAAAGTCATTTACATTTGGATCCAGCATAACTTATACATACTCTTAGGGAAGACTTATTGTTTACTGTTTCCGTGAACATTTCTAACAAGTACAAAATAATGTGTTCAGAATTAACATATATATTTGAATTATATGATTTATGGAGAACTTACTTGAAAAACTTACCATTTCGAGCTAATTCAATTAAATTATCAGGATTCCTAGCAAGTTGTAATATGAGAGCTGATCCTTTAATTTTCTCAGGAATATCATCATATAGTAACTCAATATAATCATCGATGTGGTTTAAAATTGCAACAGGAACACTTTCAACAGGGCTCATTTTCTATTGAGTTTTAGAATTTTTAGTAAGTATATATGAAAACTAAGCAATGTTTGGATTACATCAGTAAAAGTGTTAACATTACCTTCAAAATTTAGGTGTGGGTAGGTTTAGTAATTAATATTAAAGTAAAAAACGTAACTTTATTCTTATTTTATTGACCTTGCATCGCGTATGTTGTGATTGCGATTTGAGTTACGATTGACATGACAACCAATGTTGTCACAATAGAGAAAATATTTTATGTATAATATACATTGAACATCGATCCGATACATTTTTATATTTTATGTAATTTAATCAACATTTAAAAAAATATAGGTATTTAAGATAAGTAGCTTGTTTAGTGTAAGTAGATAACAGAAATAAAATATTCATTAAATGAACTTAAAAACAAAATATCAATTTCAAAGGGAGATAAAGTTAAATATATTTTAAAATATCAAAATGAAGCAAGATATTTAATCTATTGTACCTAATAAGAAATATAAAAAGAACTCTTTAATATTATATGGAATATATAACACATTTTAGTATATTAAGCTGTAACATTTATAAAAGTAATCTGTCTTCTTCTTCTTTTAATTAATAGCGTTTCACGTTCAATGGACAACACGTAAAGGAGAATGTAAAGTGAATAAGAGAGTTATTATACATAAGAAGAATGCATGTTTAAATGTTTATAGATTAAGTTTAAATCCTTTAATCTGTTTATTTTAGTAAAACAAAATATTTTGTCATCTGTCTTTGTGGTATATTATTTATCTGTAATGGTCTATACCGCACATATTATTCTGTTTTGTTGGTGCTAGCAAGTTGTTTAAAAGTGTCTGTGGTAATGAGTAACTTGTGACTAATTAATCTTAGTATTATTTTTGTTTACATGTTTAAAAGATTTTTAGTTTTCAAAAATAATAAATTCAACGTTGTGTATGTAAAAAATATGCGTAAATGTATATAGAGTATTCAAAATTAATTGTGTTGATAATGTTGACCATTGTATGTGACAAGTAAATTTTTAAGTCCATTTCCTTTCAGACAGTGTGATAAGGGAGAACGATAGTGACCTAATCTGAAGAATTTGCTGGATTCAGCATGTCTATAAATTGGTAATAAACTTATATTGATTAATTTTTATAAGTAACTTTAAAATGAAACTTAATAATGCATAGACAAGAATTACAACATTTCAGAATGTATTGAGAAAGAAATCGAAAAAATACCGTACTTTTTCTATTTGTGAGCAGAGCAGAATTATTAATCATATGTCTAACTTTGATATGTTATTGATAATAATTAAGTTCTGTATTTTTCATAAAATATTTACATTGTAAGCTATAACATAATTTGTAATCTTTATAATCTTTATGATTGGTTTGTATAATTATTCACTTGAAATAGTCTGCAAAATGAATATTATTACAAACAATTTCAATTTTATCATTAGCATATCAATATGCTTTATATAATAATGCCTTATAAATGATTTTACTCAAATGCTTATCACTAGATAAGAGTGCAGTAAATTATTTCTTCATCATAAAACAGACAACATACAACTTAAACTATATTTAAGATGCTTATATTGAAGTAATAAAAATATATTAAGAAATGAAATATTCAACATTTCAGATATGTGATGTATTTAATAATGTGGAAAATTTGCTTACAAAACTAATATGAAATAATTTACCACTATGACTGAAAGCATTCCAACACTTACTGCTCCTATCTCTCTATCAGCATATCATCAGCTGAGTTTGACAGGTATGTATATAAAGTTGTTAAGAAATTAAATAATAATATATATATACATATACATATATATATATATATATATATATATATATATATATATATATATATATATATATATATATATATATATATATATATATATATATATATATATATATATATATATATATATATATATATATATATATATATATATATATATATATATATATATATATATATATATATATATATATATATATATATATATATATATATATATATATATATATATATATATATATATATATATATATAAGACTAATACATTGTACCTTTAATATTTTAGTTGAATCAGCAAATATACGCAACTCTGGACTTTTCAAACCAAATCCATACTTACAAGTTATAGTTGATGATAAAATTTACAGAAGAACTGAAGTTTTAAAGAATACTCTTCATCCAAAATGGAAAGAAGAATTTACAATTTTAGTGACTCCTTTATCACAATTATTATTCCGCCTGGCTGACCATCATAGTTTTAGAAAAGATAACATTATTGGTGAAAAAAAAGTTAGTTTCCTAGAAATTCTTTTATATTTCAATGGAAAATGTGAAAACATAGAGTTGAACTTAGGTATGTATAAAAAATTGTTCTATTTTAAAATTTTCAGCCCAAAAAAGCATGTTACATGTTTTTTGCATTTGCATTGCTGGCATAAGTAACAAAAGCTTCATGTTTGTTATAATAATGTTATATTCATTCAAATATTGTAATTAAAAAGGTAAAAGGTGATTGAGAAGTAATTCTCAATCACCTTTTACCTTTTTTTAAATTTTTATATAATTTAAAAAATAACCAGTGGTTAGTGCCTTTAATATTGCCTGGTTTAAAATTACCTTCGATATAAAAGAATTTGTTAGGTCTATTAGAACAATATTTCTCTATTTAAGATGAGCTCACAATTCTTACTTTGTAAATATGAAAAGTAAATATTATATACATTTCATTACTTTTAGATATGATGAAAACAGTATCGCAGGATAATTCTTCCAGCTCTGACACAGAAACAAAATCAGCTGAATTAATAATTCTTTTGGATGGCTTAAGAATTGATCCTGCAGTTCTAGCTCAGTCACATGAAGTTTTGAATGAATCAACTAGTTCTCGTAGCCCTCTAAATGACGGTGTTCGAGCCAGAATTCGATTACGAAATAATTCTGAAACTCTTAGGTCTTTGGTGCACCCTCGATCATTACGAGTAAGTAGACGCAATAAGACACCATTAATTCCTCGTAAACGTTCATTCAGGTTCCTTAATCCAATTTTATTTTGATTATGGTGGAATTAGTTCTAACCAACGGCATAAAATTGCATATTTACGTTAAGAGCACGACTATTTGTTTCGTATCTTATGTTCTGTTAATTTGTTTATGCATGTTTTATACAAATATCTAACACTATGCATATGTTATAGTGGCTTGGAATCTATTTTATTCTGAAGATAATTGATTGATAAAATAATTATTTATTCATTTTTTATTTAAAAGATAAGTAACGATTACAATGATACAGATGGAGCTCTCAGGTTTTTGGTTTACAATAGGATCTGGTTTATAATCTGTCCTTGGTGCTTTGTGATTATTTTTAATATATTGTGTTTATTTACTTTGGTTTTATCGTAGCCGTAATAATCTTTGTCCAATTAAATAGATTGGATTTACCAGAAAATGATATGTAGGTATATTAATATTTTTTTTAGAATTGACAATTTTATGACATCTTCGGATATTGTATTAGTCGTATTTCATGATTTCGTTATCTACTTTTGGTTATGAGAGATGTACAAATAATCAATTAAATAAAAAGAAACTTCAATTTGCCCTGCCTCAAAGCGATAAAATTGATTTTGTGATTTTTATTTATTATACATTAATGCTTTAATATTAAAAATATTCTATTAATGTTGTTTCATAAATCTATATTTTTTGGTATAACTTAATGATTCTATTTATTATTAATTTTTGACAGGCTGATCCCCTGATATATAATTATAAACGTGAAATGAAAAAAATTTTACTTAAAATGGCATACAATTTTTCTTGTAAAGAAATTGTAATCGTTCGATAATTTCTTAAAAAAAAAGGAGGTGGAAGTCTAATACTTATCTTGAAAATTGATATCATTTTTTTTGTTTTAATAAAAATTCAGTTTAGTATTCACTTTACTAAGGAACCTTTAGTTAAGGTGTTTTTATTAGATGCCATAAATGTAAAATTGAAAGAGAATTTAAAAGACCTATTTGCTTACGTAAGACGGTAATTTGTAGTTATACCTACCATTGTGATTGTAGTATAGTAATTAGAAAAACCTGTGTTAGCCGCCACCAGGTCCACCGCCACTGAGCAACGGTACCGCAAGTGCGACGGTGGACAGCGGCGCGGGGCCGTCCCGCCAGGACGAGCCCGCCGCGCACGCGTCCGGCGCCGCCGCGCCTGCCGCACCTGCGCCCGCCGCCGCCGGTGCTGCCGCTACTGAAGAACCTCTACCTCCCGGCTGGGCGATGCGATTTGATGTTTACGGCAGGAGGTAGTTTTGTGTGTTAAATACCATTGTTATGAGGCTACGAATACATTAAATAAGAAGGAAAATCTTTGTTGAAATGTTATGTAAAATAAATGTAATAATATGGTCTTACAAAACTTAAATTTAATACGTGCTCACAATAGGCGTTTGTAAACGTGTATAGGTATTACGTGGACCACAACTCGCGGTCGACTTCGTGGGAGCGGCCGCAGCCGCTGCCGCCGGGCTGGGAGGTGCGGCGCGACGCGCGCGGCCGCGTGTACTACGTGGACCACAACACGCGCACCACGACGTGGCAGCGGCCGGACACGGAGCGGCTGGCGCGCTTCCAGCACTGGCGCGGCGAGCGGCGCCACGTGGTCGCGCAGGGCAACCAGCGCTTCCTGTACCCGCCGCCGCAGCCGCCGCACCCCCCGCACCACACGCACCCCGCGCACCCGCCGCACGCTACCCCCGCGCACCCCGCACACGCCGCGCAGTCCGCCGCCGCCGCCCCTGCATCTGATACAGCCGAACATGAGGCCGCCGGTGGGTATTTTTGAATTTACATTACATCATTTTATTAATACTATATACAAAAATATGTAAAACAAGGTCGATTTAAAAGATAATAATATACTTTTTTTATATCAAGAATTATCATCATCATTCTAATTAGGTTTATCTGTAATTTATACACAAATATCAAATACAACGGCTTATCATCAACGATCTTATTTTTGTGAAGTCAACTATATTATATTTTTTCAAAACAACTCAGATATATGAAATGTTGGTGTGGAAATAAATTTATAGCGTCATTTGCTCATAAGGACGCGCGTTTTTTCCTTTATAAGAATAAAGACAAAGCTTATCATTAAACTAAGCACCTATTAGTAATCTTTTTATATTGAAATTAGACTATCGCAGCAAGAGAAGAGCTTGTTAACTTTCTTGTGCTAAATTTGTATCTGAAGGGGATTTATTGTATGCAAATTCGTAGCAGGGACTTGATAAACGTTTTTTACGTTTAACTATATTAAGTTAGGGTTACCTTGCATCATATATTAAGTCAATCACCCAGCGTGTTTAAAACATCTTAGTTACCCGTATGCATTTTTTATATATTATATAACAAAGATAAATATCATATATCTAGCATATCTAAATTATATATACATATTTGAACAATCGCGTCGTGTCACACTATACATAAATTTCTACCTTCTGTTTAACAAGTTGATTTTAAAAATATGTTTAAAATATTTAATTTTAACTTTACAATGCGCCGCAAGTAGCGAATTAAGCAAAGAAACCTAACTTCTTAACCTAACCCCACTCTGCTCATCATTTTCGAACCAATTTGCGGGATATCTGTGTGATTACACTGTGATTTATTTTCTTGCCAGGGTTAGTAAATGAAAATAATCCATTAACCAAATCCAATAACAGCCGCTTTTACATTTGGACACACGCTTCTATAAATAATAAATTGTTCTTGTAATTTTTCTATTCGTATATATATTTACAGCTATTGGCAGCAATAGCGCAGCCAGCGTGCCGGGGGCTGTTGCCGCCACGCCGGCCGCCAACGCGGTGGGGCCGAGCGCGGCGGGCGCGGGCGCAAGCGCGAGCACGGGGCTGGCCGAGGACGCGCTGGGCGCGCTGCCGGCGGGCTGGGAACGCCGCGTGCAGCCCGACGGACGCGTCTACTACGTTAACCACAAGAACCGTACTACACAGTGGGAGGACCCTCGCACGCAGGTACGTTTTCATCGATAAGCTTAAAAGATGTCTGTATGACATGTAATATCTATTAACTATTTACGCATGACATTACATAGAATAATTTGGTTACGACCAAAGGACTGTTAGTAACAACGGTAACTCGTTCAGGGTCAAGAGATCAGCGCTCTAGAGGAGGCGTTGCCGCCGGGCTGGGAGATCCGCTTCACGGAGGAGGGCACGCGCTACTTCGTGGACCACAACACGCGCACGACCACGTTCCAGGACCCGCGGCCGGGCGCGCCCAAGGGCCCGCAGGGCGCGTACGGCGTGCCGCGCGCCTACGAGCGCTCGTTCCGCTGGAAGCTGTCGCAGTTCCGCTACCTGTGCCAGAGCAACGCGCTGCCCAGTCACATCAAGATTACGCTCTCTCGGCAGACGCTCTTTGAGGATTCCTATCACCAAGTGAGCTATTTTTTGTTGTTGTTGTATAAACTTCGTTTATATGTGTGTTGTTAATATCAAATTTTTATTATGAATTTATAAGATTATAATCGTAAAAATGATTAACGTTAAGTTAGTCTAAAGTCTTTATCTTCTATATTTCAAGTTATATTTTTTTATAAAATCCAACTAGTTAGGCAGTGTTTGCTATTGATTTTAAATAAATAATATATCTACTCATCTTTTATTATTATTTAATAGATAATTATTTTTTATCACAAAATTATTTAATTATTTTAGATAATGAGGCTACCCGCATATGAATTGAGAAGAAGATTGTATATAATATTCCGTGGAGAAGAAGGCTTAGATTACGGAGGAGTGAGTCGCGAATGGTTCTTTCTTTTGTCGCATGAAGTGCTCAATCCCATGTACTGTCTTTTCGAATATGCTAATAAAAACAACTACAGCCTTCAAATCAATCCAGCCAGTTACGTCAACCCAGATCACTTGTTATATTTTAAATTTATAGGAAGATTTATAGCAATGGCGCTGTACCACGGTAGATTTATTTATTCAGGGTTCACTATGCCTTTTTACAAGAGAATGTTGAATAAAAAATTGACTATGAAAGATATAGAATCTATTGACCCGGAATTCTATAATTCGTTAGTTTGGATCAAAGATAACAACATTGATGAATGTGGCCTTGAAATGTGGTTCAGTGTAGATTTCGAAGTTCTAGGACAAGTTATACATCATGAGCTGAAACCCGCCGGCGATAAGGAACGTGTTACTGAAGTAAGTTGTCGCATATTAAAACTTATTTACACGCTAGAAAATGATTTATATCTTTAGTTCCACACTATACAAATAAATACGTGGTCTTTAGAATTTCAATGTTTTCTTTTCAGTCTAATAAAGAACAATATTTGCAATTAGTAACTCAATGGAGAATGACTAGAGGAATTGAAGAACAAACGAACGCTTTTCTTGATGGATTTAATGAGGTACTTATGTCATTTTTACATTTTTGTTTCATTTAATCTATATCTATGTTAATTACCGGCCTTATCTGATTGATACAACTTTTACTTTATTGTGAATATAACGGATTGTTCCAATGCTCGGCATTTTTATAGAGTAATTATCAGTTTAAAAGCTCTCCATATTTATATTAATAAAAGTAAATGTACAACTTCTATTAATATTTTCAGGTGGTACCACTAGAATGGCTGAAGTACTTCGACGAGCGCGAGTTGGAGCTTATGTTGTGCGGCATGCAGGAGGTGGACGTGGACGACTGGCAACGGAACACCATATACAGGCATTACACGCGCACCAGCAAGCAAGTTGTTTGGTTTTGGCAGGTGCGGAATGGATTTAAGTACTTTCACATCAATAGAACTAATATAGTATAAGTGGGAGCATAACGAAAAAATCTATGTAATCTATTCCCAAATCTTGTATCTTGAAATCTATACAGTCAGTTCTATTTTAGAACATTAATTAATGGTGGTACATTAGTTAACCATTAACTAATGTAGATATTAGTAGTGTGATTTTAAATTTGGTGGGTTTATATTTGTGTAGCTGTATTGCAAGCACAACAATGTTTCTCTGCAGTGCAATGTGTGCTGTTAATTTCTTTACATATAGTAAATTACAAGTTTTTAGCCTACTAAAGTTCTTTTGCCAATTTTTTATTGCTGTAATCATGACCTCATAGAGGAGCAATTAAATAGACTTAAACATCTCCAAAATATGTGCTAATTATTTTTGTACCATGCAAATTTGATCATTTCTCCCAATTTCGCAAAATGCTCAAGTTATTTTCTTTTCGTCTTAATAACTGGATGCATTTGGCGCTACGACCTTAAAACTAACGTACATTACGAGTATTTTCGTAAATACAGAAATATTTTTTTAATACTTTACACTTTTTGAATCGTCTTATTTTTATAAGATTATAATTATTTACTTATTCATTAAATATTTTTTAGTTTGTGCGACAAATGGACAATGAAAAGCGAGCGAGGCTACTGCAATTTGTAACAGGAACATGTCGAGTGCCTGTTGGGGGTTTTGCTGAACTAATGGGCTCTAATGGTCCTCAAAGATTTTGTATAGAAAAGGTTTGTATTTTTAATAAGATAAATTGAAACTGCATTGACGAAAAATGGCACGATCAACAAGTCATAAAATTAGTTGTGTTTTCCACTATTTCATATAAGACACAAATTTATAAGAATTGTGTTACCACATTGTCTGAGATGAATACAAAATTTAAATATATTATACATTCGTTATATGTTGTAAAATCCAGAAAAAATTATAATCAATTGCATTTAAATGTTGAATATATCTGTTTTCTAAAGCACCATAAATTATTGTAGTTACCTCCTAATTTTAATTGTATCGTACCTATGGAAAGCACATATTGTATGGCTAACATTTATGTATGCAGGTCGGGAAAGACACATGGCTACCACGGTCACACACATGCTTCAATCGACTAGACCTCCCGCCTTACAAGAGTTACGAACAATTATGTGAAAAATTAAACTATGCTATCGAAGAAACTGAAGGTTTTGGTCAGGAGTAATGTTTTTGCTATTAGCACTAGTAGAGTAATGTAAATTATTATCACTTTAACTTTATGCACCAACCTCCATGTCGGAATTATTTCTATGGATTTGGTGCCGCCGTGAAAAGACCAACCAAAAATATGAATATTTGTTTAAACAATAATTTTATTGTGTAGATATCATTAGTGTATTATGTCGATTATATAAGATATATTTTGTTTTAACTATATTTATAAAGTTCGTCTATAACGTTCAATAAAAATTATGTAAAATCAAAATTTGTTTTATTACAAATATTCTATTACATATTATATATTATGTAAAAGTTATATAGAGCGTGAACGTTAGCTAAATTCCTAAAAATACGACAGAATGTAAAAAAGGTACTGGTGTTCCAGAACTATATAAAGAACTATATTTTATAAATGAAGACTCATTTTACAAATTAATTTAAGTAAAATAAAATTTATTTATTTAAACTGTAACCAATAACTTACAAACATAAAAAGAATAATATTAAGCCACTTCAATTATATTCATATTATGTACTAATTGAATATAAAATTAAGTTTTTAATTATTAAGTTAGTTACTAGATATTTTCGATTGGGCAAAATTCTGGGCAGTTGTTATAGCCTCCTGTAATGCATGTGGATTGTTCCCTGACGCTTGTGCGGATTCTGCTTTACCTCCTCCTTTTCCCCCTACTATGGGTACAACTGACTGAACCCATTCTGAAGCTAACAACCCTCTTTCAATTAATGGTTTAGCCACAGCCGCCAAGCAAAATATTTTATTAGAATCTTCGTCGACAGAAAAAAACATAGCAGCCGAATTTGGTTTTAGTTGTTTCACTTGTTTTAATGCACCATCAAGGGCTTTTGTATTATTGTAAGCTTTTAACTCTGAAACAATTACATCTGGACAATTTTCTTCTAAGCACATTTCCTTTGCCTTTTCAATCACTAAGTTTATGGTCATTGCTTTGGCAGCTCTTTCTTTATCATCCAGTTGTTTTTTAAGATTCTTTAACATAGTACGTAGCTCCTCTTTCTTCCAATATGATATCTGGGCGTGAGAAACATCGTTTGTAAGTTCAACAATCTTTTTGACTACTTCTTTTTGGTTAATATTATCACCCTGTTCTTTAATAAAATTAGTAATATCATTGACTTCGTTTTCTAAAATGCTCATTTTATTTATAGCTTTTATTGCTTCAGGACCAGTTAATGCAACAATTCTTCGTATACCTTTTGCGATACCTTCTTCACTAACTATGACGTATTCTCCGATATGGCCGGTTTGGTGTAAATGAGAACCACCGCAAAATTCTACAGAAGTCTCCATACCAGACGATCCATCTGGATTTTGCTCTAACTCTTCTACAGGTATCCCTACAGAAACTACCCGAACTGGATCGGGATATTGTTCATCAAACATAGCCCGTAGTCCTTTAATTTTTTTAGCTTCACTTAAACTAGTATGTTTCGCGTAGACACGTTTGTTATCATTGATAATTGACTTAATTTCGTCTTCTGCATCTTTGATTTGTTTAACTGTCATAGGACCCTTATTAGTGAAATCAAATCTAAGACGGTCTGGCATCACAAGTGATCCACGCTGATCAGAATCATTCCCAAGAACTTTTCTTAATACACTGTTCAAAATATGGGTTCCTGTATGGTTATTCATAACAAGTCTTCGTCTTTCGGTATCTATATGTAAAATAAGAGAATCTCCAACTTTAAGTGTTCCTTCTACTTTACCCATATGAAGAACATAGCCTCCTTTCACCTGTACATTTTTTACTGTAAATTCTACACTTTCGTCGTCGCTTTTTACCATATATCCTTCATCAAATATTTGACCACCTTGCTCAGCATAGAAATTAGTTTTATCTAGAATAATGCCGCATTCTTCACCACTTGATACTTCATTCACAAATTGTTTATTTCTACGTATTGCCAAAATAATACCAGAACATGGCGCAAATTTATACTCAGCATCTTTGTCTGGTGTTGAAGGCACGTAATTGTATTTTGGTGAATCATCAGAAATAGGAATATTCTTCTCTTGTAAGTGACTAATAGCATGTATATCTAAAGATAATAAATCTTCCTGTCCTGCAGATTTGCCTTGTGATGATAGTTGAGATTCCTTTTTAGCTTTTTCATATTCAACCATATCTATTGTTAAACCTCTCTCTTCACACATTAATTGAGTTAAATCAATTGGAAAACCATAGGTGTCATACATTCGCCATGCCACATCACCTGGGATTATTTTTGAATCACCTAACTTTTCAATTGTTCTGTTTAGGAGATTGCGTCCACGGCTTAGAGTTTTCAAAAATTGTATTTCTTCTTCATTAATAGTCTGAATTATAGACTCTGGGTCTTTTTTTATTTCTGGGAACACGTCGCCCAGTAGCTGTACAACTGTATGAACTAATGAACCAAAAAATCCTGGTTTCGCATTAAGTTTTTCTGACGCAAAACGTACAGCCCTTCTCAAAATTCTTCTAAGAACATACCCTCTTCCTGTGTTATCAGGATATCCACCATCAGATAAAGCTATGGTCAAAGTTCGAGCATGATCAGCTAAAACGCGATATGCCATGTCAATTCCATCTGTATCTTCAGAGCCGACTTTTCCACTGTATGGTCTTATTTTTGTACCATTTTCAATTGCGTGGAAGATAGGCATGAAAAAATCCGTATCGTAATTAGCTCTTTTATTTTGAATAACAGACACTAATCTTTCTAATCCCAGACCACAATCAATATGTTTTTTTGGTAATAGTTTTAATGTACCATCAGACTCTCTATTAAATTGAATAAACACTAAGTTCCAAATTTCTAGGACATCAGGATCATCCATATTTACAAGATGAGCTGCATTTCGTCCACCAATTCTGTCATAATGTAGTTCAGAACATGGTCCACAAGGACCAGTTTCACCCATTTCCCAGAAATTATCTTTCATGTTACCTGGTAAAATGTGTGATTCTGGAACTCCCAAGTTTAGCCAGATACTTTTACATTCTAAATCTGGCTCTAAGCCTGAGGACTTATCACCTCCAAAATATGTTACATACAATCTATCGCCTGATAATTTATAAACCTGAGTAAGAAGTTCCCAAGCCCATGCACATATTTCTTTTTTGAAATAATCACCAAAAGACCAATTACCCATCATTTCAAAAAAAGTGTGATGATAAACATCTTTTCCAACATCATCTAAATCATTGTGTTTACCACCTGCCCTGATACATTTTTGAGTATTAACTACTCTTATATATTGAGCCATGTCAGAGTTAGGGTCCACTGATCCTAAAAATATTGGCTTAAATTGATTCATTCCTGCATTTGCAAACAGCAGTGTTGGATCATCTAATGGTATTGTTGAGGAGGAATGGACATACTTATGACCCTTGCTAATGAAGAAGTCTATAAATGCTTTTCTAATCTCATTTCCAGTCATTTGTGTATCCATGATGACAATCTACCTGTAAAGACAATTATATATAAAAAATAACTTCAATATTATTGTTATGAAATAAAATTATGATAGTAGAGGTGTTTTTCTTCTACTGCCAATTATAAATTTTCATTACCCTGGAAAGATTAATACCAAGTTGTTTGAAATGTTTGACCTTTCTTATTCTTCTCCATAAAAAAATATGGAGCTTCTGCTCCATACCTAAGTTTCTACTTAGACAAAAAGGCTATATGATCAATGCAAAATAAGTGCTTTGGAAATGTGGAGTTGAAGGCATATACTGCATGATTTGTGGAATGCTTATTGCATCAACACATCAGTCCTAAAAGAATTAAACATCCAATAAAGGCTTTCAGCAACTTTTCATAGATGGATATTTAAATTACTTGATAATATAATGTACAACAAAAAGTTTTAGAAGGTTAGATGAGAAAAGTGCTCATAGTGCACACCAATAAGACAGACAGTCTGTTACTAAACACACCATCAATGAAGTTTCATGAAGAGCAAAATTAAAATGCATTGTGATGAAGGATTCAACCAATTCTAGCAAAGAGTATGATGAAGAGGAAGAATCTGATAATTTCTAAAGCTCTAATCAGCTTAGTAATTATATTTATTAGTTATTAAGCCTATTGGCTGAGTAATTCATAATAATTATATTTGTTTATAAATATTTATACCTAGTACAGTTGTTAAGAAAGGTGCTATAAAGTTGTCTCAATTATAAAGTAAGGATTTGAACAAGTTATTTTCGATTATAATTCATTTTCAACAAGTGGCTGATTTTGTTCTGTAATTGCATAAAATACTAAAAAAGAATACCAATCACAAACCTTAATGTTATATATTAAACTATTCATGATATAGAAAAAATTAAACATATGTTATCTATATATAAATTAAAAAATAATTAAGAAATTTTAAAATAATTTTAGTAAGTAAGCTACACTAATTACATTATATACATATGTAAAGTTAAATACAGCTTGTTTTAATATACATTAAATTGTAGTAATTAAGTCATATATTATTCCATACTATTGAGATGAAATATAAAAAATGTAATGAGCACATTTTATGTGTGTATATATATGTATATATATATATAAAGGTTAAGCTTATCTCTAAATTAAATATTATTTATAAATGTTGTAGTTTAAAGAATATACTAAATTATGATTTAAAAGATATTGAGTGCTGTCTAATAAGTACTGCATACCAGGCAAGACATATATTACTTTAATATAAAATAATCTGTATTTTAACATATGGTTAAAATATTAAGGTGAAAGTATATCAATTGGCAAGTTGATTCAATTTTCTACAACAATATCATAATAAATATATATATTGTTTTTAAAAAGATTGATTAGTAAATAATTTACTGTACCTTCAAATTAAAGAAACTTTAGACAAATAGGAGAGAACTACGAGATAGCTAAAGTACAACGTGAGCAAGTATGAAAATTAGTACATTTCACCTAGCTTAAACAGCATTGCGTCATGCGACATTGACATAAGACATTTAATATTTGACATGGCATAACTTTTTTCTAACAAACCTCAAGCTGAAGACTAGCACTTTAGGCATTACTAATAATAAGCAAGTTTACAAAAAATCTGTATTAAGCACGAAATTTAGGTAGTAAACACTAACATTTTTTTTTTTTAGCTTCACGCTTTATCCCGCACAAGGCAGGGTAGGCAGAGAGAACTGCAGGGACCGAGGGAAACTAGTGTTAAGACACTCCGTTGCTTAGCCCCTGCTTTCTCCGTCCCCACTTTCTGCTATTTTCGAGGCATTGCGTGTTGAGTGGCGGAACTCAACGCCGCAGGTTTGCCTAGTTTGCCAGAGCGAAGAAAATGGAAATAGAAAAATCCATCTTCTCCGACTGGAGATCGAACCCAGTAACCGTCACGTTACAGGCAGACGTTGCACCTCTGCGCCACGACGGTCCTCAAACACTAACATATTTTAAATATATTAATTACTTTAATGTCAATTATGAAAATGACAAAAATTAAGTAATTCGAAAAACAACGAATTTTCCTCGAATGCGAATCGATGTTAGCTTAAGTTGTCGAAACGATTTTATAAATCGTCATCACCAAAATTAGTATGGATTATTATTGTCTCTTTTTGACAATTTTCTGATTTAAAATCAGAAAGACAAATTAATTACATTACATTAGAAGTATGCGTAATATGATAATTTATGCATGGATGTTACATTGGGTCAAGATATTCTACTGTTTTAGTTGTCTCAATCATAAATCAAGAGATCAAATTTAATAAGCTAAAGCCACAGCTAAAATTTTGTGCTTTATGTGAAGAAGCCATAGATCCAGATCTTTCTCCTAACATAAAGTGAATTGCTATTATTCCCGTACATTTTCGTTTGATGTCTAAGATTGTATTGAGTCTCAGACTCAAAAAGGTGTTATTAATGAAATTATCAAAAAAAAGTACCTCACTCTAGCGAGCTTAGGTCTTCGTTACCTCACGTACACAATTAAAAAACATGTATAAATTACCAAATCTAATCCAAACTATTAATAAGTACACTTATATTGACACACATCCCCTACCTAATGTCAAGACTAGGGTATAAAAAATGTTATAAAATAAATTATTTTCTAGTTAGAATGCTATTGTAGAAACTGTCAACCAATGGAGACATTTTTTACTTTTTATCGAATATCTGATAAAAATCAATAACATTAATGTTAAAATGTATGATATGCCAGTAAAAAAAAATTACATGAAGATAAGGTACAATTTGGAAAAAAAAATGTTGGAGCCGGTGCTTTTCACCACCAAAATGTGTCCACCAAAATGTATGTGTCAATATATATCAGATAATAATAATTTAAAGAATCGTCATAAATCGTCCGAACTTTTTATATCTTAAAGAGTTTACCTTTTGGGTGCTTAGCCCTAAAAAGGAAAGAAGCATTTGTAAAGTAATATTATTTCTTTACGGTACGAATCAAGAAAGCTATAAATTTTTTAACTTCTTTGGTTAACCCGTGTCATTTCCACTTGCTACACTAGCGATAATAATTTGCTACTTACTGATGATGCTTTTACAATTAGTACCATTTTCGAGTCTACACTACCAATTAAAATTTTTAGCTGAAACTTCACTTAACATTTGACATTGACAATATGACAATTGCTATTTATCATCTACGATCTGCAATTCGACTTATAATAACATGGTTGAAATTATATATGACATATGAAATTGAAGAAAATCATTAGAGAAATATGTTTCTCAGTTCGAAAGTATTCAATAAAGAGAAAAGGTTGATGAGAATAATATTATCTATAGTTGTATAAATAAAGTATTAGGATTTATGTATCGACATAGTACACCTAAATAATAAGACATAATGAATTTATCTTACTGCCGATTGTTTTCAATGCCTAAATGCAGTTTTTATCGAAGTAGAAAATATGCACAAAAAAGTGTTGAAACCTTTAATAATTCGATCCGAGTGCCTGGAAAACAAAGTCAAAATCCACTAGAACTGTCCTGTGACGATGTGTCGAATATAAGACCATATTTTCCCGAGTCATTTAATATTGCAGGCTATGTTAATAAGTCAGAAACACTTCAAAAACTCCTTCTTCTAAATGTAAATCTGAGCAAAATTGAAAAAAAGCCGTATGCTGTGAATAAAATATTAAAACTAGATTTTGATAGAGATATGAAGAATCATATTTACTTTTTAAAAGATTATGTTGGTCTAGACAATACTGGAAATTTCTTGACTAAAAATCCTCTCATTTTATGTGAACCAGTAGAAGACCTTCAAGTTAGAATTAACTACCTCAAGTCAAAACGGTTTACCATGAATGAAATTCAACGAATTATAATAAACAACCCTTTTTGGTTAATGTTCAGGTAATTGGATAACAATTTTACTTTGTCTTAGTATCATATTGCATGAAATTATTTGTATTTGCTTGTCATTTTTTAAAGATACATAAGATTTTTGTGGTTGCTATTAGAGATTCTCCTCACTCTACTTACAGATTCTAAAACAATAATTTTTATATAACTTAGATCTAAATTATACTTATGTTAGTTTCCCTAAAAGAATGCTTAGCTTTTGTTTTTGTATTATGTGATCTCTTTAAAACGTATAGGTTATAGGGAATGGTGTAAATAAACTTGCTAAATGTAAGTAATGTATATAGATTAAAAATAGTCATCATTATTGCAAAATACTTTTTTATATTATGTATCCACTTGTTTCAGCTCTGTAAGGATTGATCGAAGACTAGGATATTTTCAACAAAAATTTAATTTATGTGGTAATGAAGTACGACAGCTATCAACAAGACAACCTAAAATAATAACCTACAACTTACATCATATAAATACAAATACATTTGTAATAAAAGAAGAAATGGGCTTTAATGATGTTGAAGCAAAACACTTAATCCTTTTTAAGCCAAATTTGTGGTTAATAAGTATGTACTTTTGGTTATTGTTTGTATTTGTAACTTCTGTCTTTTATTCTTTATTAATACATATTTCAATAGCAACAAATATAGTTACAAATATAATATAAAAATATACAATAATAAACTCTAGTCTACCTGTAAACGCGACGGTTTGTGGGTTCGATTCCCGCTCGGGGAAGATGGATTTTTCTATTTCCATTTTCTTCGCTCTGGAAACTAGGCAAAGCGCGGTGTTGAGTTCCGCCACTCAACATGCAATGCCTCGAAAAAGGTGGAAAGTGGGGACGGAGAAAGCAGGAACTATGCAACGGAGTGTCTTAACACTAGGTTCCAATAGTTCCTGCAGTTCCCTCTGCCTACCTTGCCATGTGCGATATAAAGCGTAAAGCTAAAAAAATAATAATAAAGAATTATATGGATATGCAAATATTAAAATTAAATTCAAGGCACAATAAAAAAATAGTAAATTTATAAGAATATATATTAAGTCATTTCATTATTAACATTACTTTGTTTCAGGTCAAAGATCATTATTACAAAGGTTTAATTATTTCCATAATACAATGAAAATATCGCATCAAACATTGTTGAATAATCCACATGTGTTATTATGTAGAAATTTTAAAGTCAAACAACGACATCTATTCCTTAAAAGTTTAGAAAGAGCACAATATGACCCCAGACAAGAAAACTACATACCAATTAATGCTTTAGTTGAAGATACTGATTCAGAATTTTGTAGAAAATATGCTAAATGCAATGTTGATGACTTCAATACATTTTTGAAAACATTGTAATTCAAGTCAGCCAGCTTTACCTAAAACAACCTTATTGTGAAAAGCATTGAGTGAATGATACAAGAGAGTATCAAATATACCTGCTACTGTAAATACACCACCAACAATAGCACAAATATTTGTTGCAAAATGTCCAATAGACCTAAAATAGAACAAAAAAACATTTCATCATGTCAACAAAACAAAATAAAATAATTCAAATTAATGATTTAACAATATAATTCGAGAATAATGTGTGTAAAGGAAATAATAAATAATAGGATAATAAATTTATTTCATCATTATAGCCTTTAAAAACTGTTGCTTAAAATAGAATAATCCTTTTTAATTATGATTACAAACCTTTCTTTTTCAGTATATTTCACCATTAAAGGTGACAGCTCATAACTGAAGAATGCTCCTGGCATTCCTGATTCTGTATTTACATTTGAGACAGATTTTTGATGTCTTGTTACTGAAAACTGATTTGTGTGAAGAACAGATTTGTCTAGTTTTATGTACATTGTAGGAACGATTTTTAAATAGTACTGAAACATTACAGCATCTGAAAACAAATTCAATAATAAAACCATCATACCATTTTGTGGAGTTTCTATATAGCTTTTAATATTTAATTTACGGTTCTGCAAATAAAATACAAACACATGTGTAATGAGTTTATTATTATATATTTATTTACTTTGATTCATATTAATAAAAATTGCATTAGTAAGAGTTAATCTATACATATAAATAAATAGAAGAAGTGTCTGTTTATAGCATTAAAATAATAATATTTTTCAAGATAAAAATTGTTAATACTAATTACGTGTATGCGTAATTATGAACAACTAATAATGAACGAAATTAAATTTTTTATGAAATTCATCTGAAGACAATTTTTCTAGACATTCATCAAGATTTACGCGACATAAACTGCGTTGACCAAAGTTAGGGTTTCTTAGAAAACGATAATATTTTTTTTTTATCATAGACAACACGATTTCAAACTGCACTGAAATTCTAAACTCCTGTGATTAAGGAGCTATCAATAAAAAAACGACAAAGTATGAACAATTTTTTACATATAGTTTTTCATCGATGTTGCAGTATACAGACTTCAAATGTCACAATTAATTTTTGTGAAATGACATTGACATATAAATAGTCACAATTACTATCCATCTTTATCCATCTCGTTGAAGCGTTTATTGAATTGTGTAATAAAAAAGAAATTACCAAAATATGCCGGTTCCGGGAGGTGCATATCAAACACACGGACCTTCATGTTTCGATAAGATGAAGATGGGATTTATGATAGGATTTTGTGTGGGCATGGCTAGTGGAGGTTTATTTGGCGGTTTTACTGCTTTAAGGTTAATAATGATTAATTTAAAACCTCTTATTTTTTATGTTATTACTTTTAGATTTGTAAATTTCTTCTGTAACATTTTTCAGATATGGTGCAAGAGGTCGTGAGTTAGTACATTCTGTAGGAAAAGTTATGCTCCAAGGAGGTGGTACATTCGGCACTTTTATGGCTATTGGTACTGGAATTCGTTGTTGATACTACTATTAAAAATAAAGCAAATTGTATATAAATCTTCTATAATATGTAGTAATGTATTGGTTTATGTCCTATTAAAGATTAATTTTAGGTTAATATTTTGTAGTCATTTATAGATAGTCGAAATATGATACAGCAAAACTTACCTTCTTTGGCTAATTCTGTAGCTCCGTCTAAAGGAGATGTATTGGCACTCTCAATGTCTGTTCCAAAAGATAAATGTTTAATTATATGGGTTGTATTAAAAACAGATGATGAGAAGGGTTGAACATCATGGACATGAACATGATTTATAGTAAAACTTTTGCCTGGAGCTATATGAAAGCTACCACCAACCTGAAATATAAATGAATCAGTAATTGGTTTGTTTTGAACAAATAAGGTCTATGTTATAGACTAAATTTATGACAAAAATGTTACCCGATTTACTTCCATATAACCATAAATTTCACATCCTTCTTTAAGGGCAAGATTAGTTCTTTCCAATGATTTATCATCTTTACATTGTTCTATAGTTGCTAAGTCTGGTAATGCCCAACGTCGAAGTCTATATGCTTCTTTTACATCATCACAAGTATTACAACACCTACAAGTAATTAATACAAATTCAAAAGTAGTTTCTTACAAAATTTTGAATGAAACATTATGTTGGTTTCCTACTAACTAATAAAACGTTTTTCCATATAAGAAATGAGATCTTAGTAGGATTTTTTGGACTAATTTTTTATCATAGTTTACTGAGGAGATCTCAGTATACAATGATAAAAAATTTAACAATAAAAATTAAAAAAGTAGATTAGTATAATTTGGTACACAGGCTTATTATAAACCAAGCAATTATAAAAAGGCATTTAAGATTAATATTTTCTTACTGAGATTCATTAAATGCTGCACCATAACAACTGCCACATGTTACTTTAGCAACATCAGTAATATTTTGCTTCACCTAAAAAAGTAATATTGGTGATTAAAAAAAATTAGATAGCTATATGATATAAAGCCAGTATTGCCAAATCTTTAAACCAAGTCTGGGTTTTAACACATGAGTTAAGAGTAGAAATTTTCTGTAAATATGTTAATATAATTTTGTAAATATGTTAATAATAATACTAAATAGTAATATATTAAAAAGTATATGTTTGTGTTTTAAATAATGAATAAGTGGTACAAATTGTAACATACAATTTAAGAATTACTATTGTTATGAATTTACAAGAATTACTTATTTATATTATTACTGCAAAGATTTTATTTCTTTTAATAGCTTCTAAATCAATATCTATTTTAAAATCCTAGGTATACAAGGTGTGCACTGAAGAAAAAAAAAACTCTGTACTCTGTATAACATTCAATGTTTGTAGCCCATTAAGAATCATCATTCATGAGAGGCAGCTTTGAAAGCATATTGTATCTTGATGAATATTTAATGATTCTATTCCCGTTTTGTAAATCCAATTTACGAATTTCACCTTATTACAAATAGTTGTCCACAAAGTAAATAATAAATATTTCATTTTGGTTTAAAAATCATTGTACCGCCAAAATTGGGACATTTGGCAAAGTAAAATTTTAAGGTATGAATTACATGTTTTCCTTATTGTGGTAAAAAGATAAAGTGCAGATCTTTGTCTCAAAAATAATGTTTCAGAAATTGAACAGAATTTAGAAAATGGAGTGTCTTAAAAAAGTTTTGGTAAAATAAGTTCTCTCTGTCTACATATGCAGAGAAGTGTGCGAATTTCAGATTATTTATTTAAATAAGAAAGCTATAAAGTAAATTTGAGATGATAAGTAAGACTGTTAAAATAATATTGTGTAAGATATTTAATTACAAAATATATGTTGACTAATTTTTAATAAATATATTTTTATAAAGACATAAGCTCACTGTTGAAGTCATAGTCATTTCTTCTATTTTGGATTCCTCAATTGGAACACCATTTAAATCTAATCGTCTCTTATGGATATTGTGATCCATCTGTAAATGCTGTTCTCCTGATGAATCCATTGCGTCTAACACTAAATCTGTAAATTTCATGTCATTGTATTAATTTTATTCATTTACATTTCTTAGTTTTATACTATTAAAATGCAGTAAATTGTCATTATTAAGAAAGCACTTTTTTGACTTACAGTCACAGGATATTCTTGGTACAATTATGTCAAAATTAATTCTTAATTTGTGTCCCCTGGATGTATCAACAAATAACTCTTCAGAAATATTGGGGGACATATAAGTGTGCAGTTCCGACAAAATTAAAAGAATCATGACAATAGCACCGGTAACAGTGACTGAAAATGGAGGCAAAGTAATTAAATATCATAATATAATATTTTGGTTAGTATAAATCAATACTTACTAATTGCACCAGATGCTGTTTTGACTCTAAAGTCTTCTAATGTTTTGGCATATGCATCTAGCTGTTTAAATTTATTTATAATTTGTGATGCCATAGTATTTAATCAAATGTTTTCACTATATTATATATGGTTAAATAAAACTGTAAGTGTATATCAAGTCCGCTCTATTAGAATTAACACACAACATATAATTACAATTTATTGACACTGATATTGTTACTGATTAAACAAAAGCAAAACTTAAATTTTAATTGAAAACTTATGTATCAAATACACCGCATATAAACGTCAGCTGGTCATACTTAAATATTGTCATATGTCAGTTGTCAAATCATATAATGTTCAAATGTCAATTGTCATAATACGTGTCCCTTATTTTTGGCTTCATTGTCTATGACCATTTTTCTAATTATAAAAAAGTAAAGCTTATTTAAAACAAAATAAAAATAGTTATATATATATATATATATATATATATATATATATATATATATATATATATATATATATATATATATATATATATATATATATATATATATATATATATATATATATATATATATATATATATATATATATATATATATATATATATCAACGTATCAAATTTAAGTCAGGGATATATCTACTATTTATATTTTCATTAAAAAAATCATCGATAATTATAATTTTATTATTATTACCGATTATCTCCTTTACAGTATTCAATACCATCCTGTCACTCCGTTGTACCTTAAAGAAATATTTAAGTTCTAGGGGTCGAGCACCCTTCACTCCCATCCCAGCATCTCTGTTCCCTACAAAAATTTCCTAGAAATCCTTCTTTCCCGCACCAAAAGCTATGGACACTCTTTTACCATCAAAACAATGAAACTCTGGAATGCGTTGCCGGAGGAAATTAGAAAATTTCAGACGATAGCAATATTTAAACATTGGCTTAAAAATACTATTTTACACGGTAATTTTCTGTATATGTATATACATTTATATTCTACATAAATAAATATGTATTAATTTAAGTAGTAGTGTTACAATACAAAATCAATAATTCAAGGTGCAATCATGCAAACTCATTCGAGTTTTACCTTGCACCAGTGTTATTAATGTTACACATTTATATTATTAAGACTTATAACAAACTTTATTTACCCGCACTGAGTCTTTACATAAACAAGTATACAAGTTGGATTATTAAATATGAAGATAGATAAGACTTTAAATACTGTTTTTATACAATAGGCAAAAGACTGCAATCGTGTTCACATATTTTAGTTGATTTATTATAAAGTAGTATATATAATTATATTTTTTTTTTCTAAGTTTATATAATATTTGTATTTTTAACATATATTTACTGTATTGCTATATTAGCTAGTGCTTCTAAGTGGTATCGTTTTTATATATATTTACGATTTTTGTGTGTTGGAATGGAATGGAATTGATTAGTTTAGGTATGACATATTTTAATATGTATTTATGTATGTATGTTTGGCAAAAGCCCGTCAAATGTCTTTAGTAAAAGTCCTGCGGCCTTAGCCAGTATTAGTGTATCATCTATGGCCAAGACGCAATTTGACAATTGCTTATGCTAACAATATGTATGGAGCTAACGACAAGTCACGTGACTTAAGCCAACGAAAAGAAAAATGGTAGCCAAAAACAAAACGTCAACAAAGTCATTGAGTCGAAATAGATATCTGAGGCCTTAGCCAAAAACCAAACGCTCCGTATCTATTCCATAAAGCGCTTCAGCGATAAAAATTATAGATATCGCTAACTTGGTAGCCAACAACACATGTCGACATCAAACGCTTGATCTACAGTGTCAATAGAAGACATCGATCATATTGTCTGTGATTGGCGTTTTTTGAAACGTCAAGTGAAGACTGTAACGTCACATATTTCAATGTTGCATGTGTAAGAATTTAATGTTAAACTAATTTGATTAAAACAGATTAAAAATATACACTTCTCAAACAAATATTAATAGAAATAAAAAATATAAATTTAAGTATATGTTACAAAACGTAGATAATAGTAAAGTAAGATAATTAAAATTATTAACCGATGTATTCAAAATTATTAATGTTGAAAAATAAAACGAAAATAATAAAATTTCGTAATATAATCGTAAAATTTATTACGTAATTATTAATTAATAATCGATTCACTTAATAACTTCCTAATTAACTTATAAATTTGTAATTATTAAGGTGAAAAATTATTTTTCCATAAATTTTTAGCGTTTTCTGCAGGGTTTCGTACTTCGATAGGTGAGCGTTGACAATTACCACTGCGATTGTCTAAATGTGCAACATGGCTGTCAATTATCGATTGACACTGACGAAACGATAAAATTTCTCGTTTTACGCCAACGCTTCGTTGACGTTATATTTTTGGCTACGATCTTTCTATTCGTTGTCTTAGATCACGTGACTTATCGTTAAGTCCATACATATTGTCAGCGTAAACGATTGTCAAGTGGCGTCTTGGCTAAGGCCTCTGAGCGTCTCTACAGTGTCAATCGCTAATTGACAGTCATGTTGCTCATTTTGACAATCGCAGTGTTAATTGTCAACGTTCACCTATCGAAGTACGAAATCCTGCATAAAACGCTAAAAAATTATGGAAAAAGAATTTTTCACCTTAACAATTACAAATTTATAAATAAATTAGGAAGTTATTAAGTGAATCGATTATTAATAATTACGTAATAAATTTTACGATTATATTACGAAATTTTATTATTTTCGTTTTATTTTTTAACATTAATAATTTTGAATACATCGTTTAATAATTTTAATTATTTGTTTGTTTTTTGTTTTTTAACATATACTTAAATTTACATTTTCTATTTCTTTTAATATTTGTTTGAGAAGTGTATTTTTTTAATCTGTTTTAATCAAATTAGTAAACATTAAATTCTTACACATGCAACATTGAAGTCTTCCCTTGACGTTTCAAAAAACGCAATCACAGACAATATCATCGATGTTTTCTATTGACACTGTAGATGAAGAGTTTGATGTTGACATGTGTTGTTGGCTACCAAGTTAGCGATATCTATAATTTTTATCGCTAAAGCTTTATGGAATAGATAAGGATCGTTTGGTTTTTGGCTAAGCCTCTGAGATTGTCTACCGTACTTATCTCCTTTTTTAAGCCAAACTTAGAGGGAGCTATTATAAAGATAAAGATATATCTGCTTTCCATTATCAATTCTAAAAGGTTTATTAAATGGCATTCAGTATTTTTTGGCAATATTGATAGTAGAACAATAGGTCTGTAGGAATCTCGGTCAGAAAGACATTTTCTAGTCATAAAAATATTTTATAAATAGCATTCTTTCATCTTTGGGTAGCGGAAACTAAAAATATAAAAAAATCTCCGTACAGAGATGCTAACAACGAAATAAGTTGTATAAAGCATATAAAAATTTCGACACAGCGTGATAAATGATGCATAGCTCAGTACTGAGAGAGCTTGTACCGTTTGCAAGAGGGCGCAGGTTCGAACCTTGCTGCGTTCAAGATTTCATATGTTTTCTTTAAATATTTTTTCTATCCTTAGTGTGGATTAACAATTAAAAGATCATAAAAATAAGATATTTTCCAGGTTTAAGGAGAATTTCGGGAATTTTTGTGAATTCGAAAAATATATTATTTACTAAGTATTTTTTCATTCAATTTGAAAGTAAAAGAATAAGTGACGCTATTTTCGCCCGGGTAAGTGTATATTATTATTTATAATAATGTAATATATCTGTTTAATGAGTATTAGTACATACAAGTTAAGGATACAAATTTATTTGAATTAATGATAAAAATTTATTTATTTTAATTTGTTATCAGGGCACTGGGAATTTAAATGGTCTAGTTTCATCAACATTAATAAAAGCTACGTACTTTACTAAAATAGCCATGTTAAAAAAATAACGAGTGGAAGATGTTATATTCAAATGGGGGTAAACTAGTTTTTTACCATATTCTCAAGACTCGGCAAAAAATCTGAACATTTCACCATTAAAATTTTCGTTGCGGTTGAGCTCCTCAAATTCAGAGTAGAGATTTTTTAGAAATACTAAAAAAGATTATTTTCGTTTTCTTTTCACTCATAACACTTCTACTCATAACACAAGAAACGAATCAATTCTTCATAGTTTCTTTGACAACAAAACCACTAGAGCTTAAAAACAATGTTATTTTCAAAAAATGATGTATTTTATCACTTTAAGCTGTGTCAGCTTACGGTAATTCATTTTATTTCGAATTAAAATTTAAAATCATTAAATACGTCAAACTTTCATTAAATATCGACTCTATCTCTCAATACGTAATATCTCACACGCACACTCGGCTATTACTTCCTATGTGAAGTTATAAAAGAAAAATAAAAAAGTAAATAATTTATATATTTTTTATTAATGTCCATAAGATTGTAACAATTTAAATTACATAATGAAATATAAGTTTATCTATCTCTGCTGGTAAACATCGAGTGACAGCTATCAAAGTATAATCTAAACCAAATATCAACGTTAAGAACAAAAAAATTTAACGATCACTTGACAATTGATATTGGTTATTTCTGTCACAGTCACAATATAAATTGTATTCATTAATATTATTGAGTATTATTTACATGTGTACAGTCTTTTAATATTTTACTTAAAGAGATCACTTCTTAACGTTGAAGCCCTCTCCTGTAGGATCTAAGATCCAAGGATAGTTATTAGGGCATTCCATGCAAGTGAATAAACGTAAAGTTTCTCCTGGTAACTCACGAGTTGTTAATGGACAAGCATTTGGCAAAGAGCAGAAAGGTTGCCCTTTAACGTCACACTTTTCTTGTTTCCATTCTTGGAAGTCTCTAAGTTGTGATAATTCTGTTGGGTTTTGCATCCATTGCATTACTTGTGTGAAAGATGTAAAGTAAACATCATTCTTTTCCAACATCTCTTCAATGAACTTAACTAGTTCATCTCTGAATTCTTTCTTTGATTTTAACCATGAAGCGTGGAAGTGAAGACCTAATGGAGCGCGGTTTGTAGAATAGTGACGGTTGAAGTTATGGCGAAGAAGTCGCCCAAATTGTTCTCCAGTCTGGATGTTGGAGCATGAATCGACTACATGACAACCAGGCAAAGATTCATCAAACGTAGGGTCATCACGTCTGTCTAATTCGTTCATTACCATCTCCCACACAGGATGACTTCTGGAGGGGCAGTTGAGAGCGTTACCATTACATTTATGTGGCATACGGAAATACAGTGTGTAAGGCCAAATAGGAACGCGACCTAAGGGAGCAGTTATTGAAGCATCATATACAAAATATTGATCAGCCATCATTTCGAATTGCTTGTTACCTCCGACTCTTAAGTAAGGAGCGCGTACACCAATAATGGAAGCATCTGTGATATTTGCAAAACGTTCTATTATGAGCCGGGCACCAGCCATTTCAGCTAACCAATCATCATAGCTTCCACTTGTCCAATATTGTGGATCATCTTTGTGTGTCAATGAGAAGACAGAAATTTCATGTCCCTTGCGATGCAATTCTTGAACAGCAGCATAGTTTGTGTATTTGTGCGAAACAAAGAAGGTTCCGCGAATTTGACAGCCATTCGGGTTGTGACGGTTACCATTAAATATCTGTTCATATAAGTCAATGTTGTCAACATTTACGGCGCCATTAAATGTGATGGTTACCATTTGAGGCACTTGATTGGGCTCAATTCCTCCCGGAATTCTTGTGCCATCAGCGGAGCAGAAACAATCTGGAAGTCTGCATTGATTGGTATCACAATCTGGCGCTCTGTTAGGGTCTAGATCAACGGCTGCAAAAATAAATAACATCGTTAATCATTGCCTCATATTTATTAATAAATTACTTAGGTATAAAAACTTGGTTTTTAACTTACTGCAGGCATTTTCGTCGGACTCATCTTTACAGTCAGGTTTTCCGTTACAGAATAACTCTTTTTCCATACAATCACCGTTTCCACAAGATAGTTTTCCTTCAGGGCAGATTGGTTCATCCGTTTTCAAAATGGGTAACACTTTTCTTGGTTCTGAAACAAATTTTTGTATATTTTCTTATTTATCTAAATCTTATGTGCTGTAGGTGTTGTAGGTGCTGTAAGTACGAATATACAAATATTAGAATAACGATATATTACATTATAAGTGAAGTGACCAACGGAGAGGTTTTGCTTCGTCTGTGTATTTATTTTTGTAACAGTGTAATAGTCGTGGAGAATGAGACGAGTTTGACCAAGATTTGTCGAAGCATGACAAGATAACATTAGAAAATAAGTTATTTTAATAAGGAAAGAGATGTTTTTAGCATAGAGTTTTACCGTGGAATGGTGAAAGTCCTCTAAGCTAAATAGTTACTCCAAAGAAAGAAAGGTAATTTGAGTTAATTTATTTTTATATTTGCTTATAAATAATAAACACAACAGAAAAGAAAAGAAGAAAGTTGGAAGAGAATAAATTTGAGGTCGTAAAATTGAGTAAATTAATAAAAGATTCTTAGCATCTTTTATTAATTTATTTTTAAAATATTTTAATAAAATGATAAGATATATGAAAAATTTAATAAGATATAAGTAAAGATGACGTGTACCAAAAGAATATTAGGTTAGGTTATGTAGAAAACATTGAAGAAGTTGTAGAGATTAATGATGGTACATACTTAAAATTAATTATCGTTGCATAAAAATCCTGGTTGAATAATGAATATGTTAGTAAGAAAAGCACATGGTTGATAGTGTTAAATTTGCAAAAACCCAAGTGTATGATACAAAACCTTATTAAAGCAATCATTAAATTAAATTAGTAAAAGTTGTAGAAGATAACGGTTAGTGAAAATCTGTTATTTAAAGCTGTTGGCAGTAAACGTACGAAAGGCATTAAAGAAAAGTGTATTTTATGAAAAGTATAAGAACCAGAAGTTGATATATGGATAAGTGACTTCTGTAAATTTATATGTGATAACATTACTTATTTACTAATCTCAATTCATAAATACATTATTTACTAATACATTTAAGTGTAATATTTAAACTTTGTATAATAACAGTAACTGTGGAATGTGTTAATGCGTAAATAGTGCGTTCGTCCTGATACAGACTGTTTCCTTAGTCCGGGGCCTCATGCAATATACCAAATCTACAGTGCGACGCGGCCCCTTCACCCAAGCTCGTTTTTGCTCGCTACTCGCGGATAACTTTATCGCACTTACTCTCAAGTTTGTCACAGTTGGTCACTTTACCCTTCCAGTCGCAGGTTTGCTTATCAAGATCGAAAGACAGTCCCGATGGGCATGTGATCTGTTTAAGACCTGATCTAGTGCACCTGTGTCGATAAGAATAACATTTAATAACTGTGTAAAAGCAGGAAGTGACCGTGGAATTGGCTTGCTGACGGAGAATTACTTAATGCGTGTCAATATAATAAGCCCTTCTCACGACCACTCCCTGTCGTAGGCGGAACTTACTTTCTAATTTATCGCAATTCTTAACATGGGTTTTCCAATCACAGGTTTGGCGGTCGATATCAAAAGCCAGTCCGCCGGGGCAGCGCACAGATGCGAGCCTGGTAACGCCATTTTCTCCTCCTTTGTCACACCTGTACACAGCCACGTTTTCAGCACGAAAAACTAATTTATTTATCTAACTCAATAATTATGGTACTTTGATAATGAAAGAAACAGCTTATTCAGAAATATATGTTTTATTTGCTGTGTAGCACTTTATTTAATTGATGACGTCCTTGGGGTTCGATTAAACTAGTGCGGTTATACATATATCGTAGTTGTGGCTCAAATTCCAAAATCCTTAGTCCGTTAAGATAAAACACACGTGATGTGGTGAGATGCAAGTATGTTAAACGCTAAAAATCATTGTTCAAGCAAAAAGTGGAGAATTAATAATTTCATTAAATTTGCCATAAATGTATTACGCTGGAGGTTGGCTGAATTATAAAAAATTAACTAGTTGACTGCGATTTTTTTTTAAATTGTAAACACTTACCTTATTTACATAGAAAAAAGTTAACATATATTATAGTTATAACTTACAATTCATACTATTGAATCATTTCAAAATAGAAATTATGATTGTAGTTACACAATTGTGTCCAGCTTTGGTTACGTAAATTTAGTCATTGTAGGAAACTGTAGGAAACTCAACAAGTTTATATGAAATATACAGATAATAATGTAATATTATTTAAAAAAAATATTTATTTGGAAGGAACTATTCTTTAGTAACATTTTTAAACTAAATTAGTAATTAGGTTTTATGTTAAACTGGCAATAATTATTATTTATTACGTTTTCAACAACAATTTGTATAAAGTGGCTATAACTGTTACAAAATTTAACAGGCTATTGTTGTTGTATCAGAAAATTATTCAGTTTCGTAGATTGAAGGCGCAATATACCTATGACTAATATTCAAGGCACGATGGCGACCGTTCCGTTCACTGGCTGGAATATCGAGTTTTTGAATACCAAATGATTGCATTTATTATCGTCGCGTAGCCTTCAAGTGTATATCTAAGTTTTATTTGTCGAAGCTGACAAATGCTTACAATGGATTATGCCTATAATAGATTATTCAGAAACTTCCAATTATTTTTAGCAGAAAATTTAATCAGCCACTCTGGTGTATAAACAAATAATTATATTAATATTATTATAGTAAATATATTTCAAATGAAAAAGATAAACATACCTGACGACATCGCGGCAGTCACCTTCAGTGGTTAATCTAAAGTACTCGTCGGCCGGACGATCCTTGCAAAGCTGGTCTGGATTCACTTCATCTCCGTTATCATCGTCTTGCCGTTTTACTCGTGTCTCGCTAATCACTACACATGCAATAATAATAATAAAAATTTGCATAAATATAATAATATTATGAAGGTACTATGAAAAAAATATATTAAATATGGGTATATTTATTTTAAACGTTTCATTGTTTGAATTTAAAACATCAGTTGCCAATGTTTGTAAAGTTAAGACGTTGCACCAAGTTAACATGCTTATTGAGTAACTAACTTAGTGTAAGTCTCGATTACCACACACGGGTGAAAGAATGCAGTACCGTTTTATTTCGACGTAGTATGTTGTTATGCATTAAACTATTACAAAATTTATAACATATTTATAACTAAACAGTAATAACATATACATATAAGCTTTTTAAAGCTGTGTTTTTAAACAGCAATTCAATGACGGCATTGAAAGGTAAAACGTTAAAAAGAAATCGAGGTCAACGCTGGCCACGTAAGTAGCCGGTATTTTTTCTTATTTGAATTTAAAAATATTTTTACGTAAGTGTATATTAAGTAAATTTAATCATTTGGTATCGCCACATGTTGTGCAATAGTTTGCGTAAAGTTAAATTTATTTTTTTTCACAGTGAAATTGACTTACTTTTGAATAGAATTAATCTTAAAAAATATTTTTAACTACCTACATATCTTTTATAATGCGTAGTCTGTATTTATAATTGCTTGTATTTTTTTTTAAATAAAATAATTTGTATGATATAACATTTTTAAAAATAGTATTAAATTATTTGAATAGTAAAATATTTTAAATTAAGTACTCACCAGAGTGTGCGAGAAGTATTACCCCAAGATACAGATACGCGTGTCGAGCCATGGCGCTCGGCAAAGACTGGCCGGTGCGTCGCGCTCTACAAGAAAGTGCAAGAGGTGCCTGCTGCCCCTCTTCACCTATTTATATAACAAGACAGGTTGTATACGACACAAGCCGAGAAACTACACCCGTCCTGTACACACTATACCTCCCGTCAGTATAAGTCATCACTTCATTGACACAGCTTTTAATAAGCACTCGGTGACGCTATTGACGCTACCTGACAATTTGCAAAAATGATAATCATTATTAACCTTTTTTGCTAATATCAATATTCGTTGTTTGTTTTTAATATTTTATTTGTATTGAATATTTATTAAGTGATACTAACTTCAAATTAAAGTTAAAATAGTTTGGACAAAAAAGTTTATTCATAATAATTTTACTGCTCTCATACAGCCCACACTAAGCTCAAAATGTCTATTACATACTTATTGTATTAATTGAAGTGAGTAAATGGTATTTGTTAGATTCGAGAATATACCGTTTTATAAAAATACATTACAATTACACGAGTGTGCGTGATACCACTATTACACTATATTTTTTTCCTTTAAAAAATACCGTCATTTTATATTTTTAACACAAAAGAAATACTTGTAAATAGCATGAGTATCGAAATTCATTTATTTTTGTATTGTAAATTTCTAGGTAAATTGATATATAGTATTTATTGCTGCATCTTTTTACAAATCATAAAAAGCTACATAAAAATAACGTAATATATTTAAAAGTCAATTGATAAGCTATTTATTATTACTAACAGCAAAACATATAACATCGCCAACCTCAATTTCCTAAAAGTTTGAGTAAAAAGAAAATATAAGTTTCAAAGTTGTCCTGCTAAGTATTTGTCAAGGTAAGCAGGTGGAATATTTTAAATAATAAGTCAATTAAATACCTAGCAACTGTTCCACTTAACAAAAATGTGAAATTATTTATAAAAATTAAGAAAAGCATAGTATTGTATAATCACAAATTTGCGAAATCTAGTAATGATGTCATAACTTATTAAAATCTTATTAATAATATATTTTTAAGAACAATGTACAACTTTTATTAACCTTGAATATTCGTAGTATAATAGAGATTGTGGTCATACTGAGATTTAATTGCGGTTTTACTTAGCTTTAAAAATATATTACATGTATTGGTTTCTTGACTTTATACCACAAGATCTTTTCGTACAAAATGTATGTTTTACATTGATAAGAGCATTGAAAAAAAAAATTGAGTTATTTAAGTTATAGTAAAATATTTGTTACACGATATACTTACGCGATATATTTATAAATTCTAATGTAAATCTCATAAAATTAGATTTATTCTACAAAATATTAAGAAATACTTTCGATTATCGTCAAACTTGTTCTCTTGAATTTATGTCAATGTCACAAAATTGTGGAGAGAAGATTCGATTTTGTATCATCAGATATGTATTTTCTAATTAAATAAAATGCTTCATTTTCCTATATCCTATAATACCTTATGCTGCTGTGAAAAAATATTTTTAAGTACATAAGTACTCATTTATTGATCCTGAAAACTTCCGACAGTATGTAAAGAAAGTGGACGTATTTTACGTACATTACGTCTTGTTTAGCCAAGATAAAGTTTTTTTGTGTATTCTATATTACTGTGCCATCATTTTATCTGTATATAAACATGTATTCTTTATCTAAAAAGTTCATATATCTATCGACGGAGAAATATAGTCAAATAATAACATATATTTTTTGGAGAAAGTAAAGGACTAAGGAAGAATAATAATATGAGGTAACTGCAACTAAATATTTGCGAGAAGATGGGTGGCCTTGTGGCAATATCCGGGTGTATCTCATTATGTAAGATACAAGTACCAAAGCCCAGAGTAGACTGGGGCGCGGGCAGCGCGGGCGGCGCGGGCACGGTGCGGTCGCTACGTGGCACGGCGTCGACCGCGACCGCGGCGCCGTTGTTGTTTTGCCACTTCATCACGTTGGATCTCTATGACCTTTTGACATATTAACGTACATATTTTTACATATATTTTATTATATAAAATTTATGTATATGTCTGTTACTATTACTACACTAAAGTGAAAAGGTGAAGGATGGATTATGAATAAAAAATAATGAATAGGAAACTAATAGTTTAATTCGAAATAAATTTGAATAGTACGTATCATGATGTGTTTTTTAATTTTTATAGCTTAGAAATAATTATGTTAGCAGATCAATAATATAATATATCCAACATATTATGTTGGATAAATCACATTTGTCAAAGCTAAGTGTCTCATAGTTGTTCGCAATATTCGTGTTAAGCTCACATTACAAATATAAATCTGATTGCGAAGTATAAGGAAAAACTTTTTTTATCTTTTTCGGTACATATAATATCGATAACAAAAATTAATGTATCTATTTTTTTTTTTTATGTATTACTCCTATCATATATTAGCTACTAGTTTGATTTTGCAATAGTAAAAGGTAGTCACATAATATTCCTTTCCATTAATGTGACCTCTATATATGAAAGTGCGTATATAAAATAAACCACGTAGCTAAAGGTATCTTTCTACTTTATTATTAGTTTCTTATGTCTACTTTATTATTTATTTTATACACTTACACTGCGAATTAATTCTATTTTATGATATAAAAAGATTAATTAAAAGTGTGTGCAAATTAATACTGTCTGAAAATTTAGCCATAAATAAACTCAAATTATAAAAAAAGTTAATTAAATAGACGGAAATATTTAGAGATGTTTGATCTAAGTTAAATATTGAAATTTATGGAATATAATATATAGATAGTAGATACTATTATGTAATATCAAGTAATTAGTATATTATTTATACAGAATACATAATTATACTATTTAATTTTTCTACTAATTATTTCAGTGTCATGTTTACTTAATGATCACAGAGATATATTCAAACTAGTGGCATATCATAAAACGAATAATTAGGTACCTATTATTAAGAAAGGTGAAGTTATTATTGAACAAGTATACGCGTATAAAAAAATTGATCGAGGTAGATAAAAAGCATTTTAGCAACAACACTAATTTGATAAAAAAATTACTAATATTGTTAATATCTTTAAGCAAGTTATATGAGACATACCTATAAATGTATGTCAAGTACCTAAGCATGTCATTTGTGCACGTAACAACTTAATATTGCTTACGAACTAGTCATCGATAGTTCAAATGATAAATTTTTAGTAAGTTGCATTGAAATCTCAATTGAAAGTGTTAATGATTGAAATTATAAATAGTTGAAGGCAGCAGGAATAAGTTTTTTAGCAGCCTTATAGGTAACTTACACGTAAGCGAAGTCTAGAGAACATAAATAAGGAAACGGGTAGTGCAAGAAATATGTGGAAGTGAATCGAAAAAGCGGAAATAATTAAGACATTGCCATCAGGACATGAATAGTATGTACAAGGTAGCATTTTAATTCATAAGAATGATATTAAATTTATTGATTTTAATACAAGTACTCAAAGAATCCAAGTGATACTATGCTATTGTCAAGATAAATTTAGTCGTCTAAAACGATTCTCCTAGCTGCAGCCTGAATAGAACTATAAATAATGGTAATAAATAAAGAGTATAGAATGTACTGATCACTATCTTTCACTGTTATTAGAAATTAAATATTAGAATTAAAGAAGGTTGTCATTATTTTCACTAACATTCTTAAAATACAAGATTTCATGTTAAGTTACAGAAAAATAACCATACAACTATCTGTAAAAGTTACTATGGATATTTATCGTATTTACATGAATCACATGCCATAAATGTGTATTTTTGTGTCCAACTGTGAGGTATTAATGTAACATGAGAAGAATTAAAAATTAAAAAATATTATGCAACTTTAATAATAAAATTCTTAAAAAAACTATTATTTTATTGAATTTAGTTATTAATATATCATTTTATTTATTTTTATTTAACTAAGATACGAGAATATTTTGAGTTTAGTGGGTGGTTTCTTATTTTGTAGGTTTATATTTCGTAGCTATTTCCTAAATATTTGCGAAGTATTTCATAAATATTTATATTTACGTATAAATATTTCTTTAAATTCGCCAAGTTTCTAACATAAAGCTAATATAATCTTCACAGAATTATTTTCTGAACCCACGGTTTATTCCACATATAGCAATATAGTCAACGATAACCTACCGGAATAATTTCATAATATAAGATAGATTACAGTAAAGCTTTTATTAAGAATATTTAATATATAAATATAAGTATAAAATAGATATTTTAATATTATGCAAAGTTGGATGCGCAGAATGTGAGTACGTCAGAGCTATGTTACTGACGAGGCGACGCACAACACAGCGGCAAGTAGGCGCGCAAGAGTCAAGGATCCTTCAAGATATTTCCTTTCACTTGCGACAATGCATGCACTCCTATGTATACCTATTAGCATCGAATAAATGTGGTTTGTAAAGCTCTAAGCAATTCTATATCAATAAGGTCAACAAGTATATTTGCAACTTCACTAATCATTTAACTACTTCCATAATAGAAATAAAATGCATTTAAAATAAACTTAATTTTACAAGCAAATAAAAACGTTTATTTAGATTGAAATTTGATTTATCTTTTAATTTACGTATACCATGAAGTTATTCTTCATTATCCAGCTTAAGAGATTTTATTTCGATGAAGTCCATATGAAAAAATCGATTTTTTACTATGCGATTTTTCCTGTGTATGTCACGAAATGAGCACAACATTCAATATTTTATTACTAGTCAAAGTTTTATATTTTCTAAACAGACTATTATTCTACTTTTCTACTTTTTTAACATTTAGATTTTTTAACTTACCTTTTCATTGATTGCTTAAGATTATATTATTATAGTTATGTAACATGAAATTTTAGACAACAAATACGAATAAAGAATGCTACGGCTGTGCAGTTTGCTTACTTTCACTGCTTTCACTATTGCAGGCTGTATTTCACTTATTTTCATAGCTATGCTTACTTTATGCATTATTACTTCGGACGTATCGCATGCCAACTCTCTATTTATTTTGGTCTTGCTGACTTTTTCAATAATTTTCGTTATCCTTATATTAATTTGATTTACATAACTTACATATTGTGAAATGGAGTGGAAAGTTTGGTATGATGTCAATATAGTATAGATGGTCGTTATGAAGGTGATGATGTGCAACAAACCACCCACCGAGGCCACGCAGGCATTGTCAGATCGGGGAAGGCGGTGTGTTGGTGGCGTCCCTCATCTATTGTCTCGCACAAGTAATTGCGTCCTCGTTATTTTGACGAGTTAAACAATAGCTATGTAGGTATATTTCACTCTTTAATTAATTTTATTTGTGAATCACACTTTTTGTGATATATCATATTTGTTTTTGTCAGTTTGTTGATAAAACTTTTTTAAAAAGGAAACAATTAACAATAATATACACTAATATACCTATATATTAATAACAACTACTAGGAATTAAAAAATAAGCAAAAAATAAAATAGCCTATCCAATTAATAAATAAATGTTTTAACATTAATGTGACGAATAATGTAGTCTAAGTAGTAAATTTAGATTTTTCCTACGTAATTGCCAAAGGTTTACTATTATAAAAAACTCACAGAACTTGTTGTATCGACATGGAAAAGGTTAAGGATGATTACTTTTTATACTACCTTTAATAAATAGATATTGGCGTCGCGTCTTTTTTAGCATTCTGATCTTAAATAGACATTTAATTTGTATTGCATTTATATTTTTCAGAGCCATCGTTAATTATAAGAATGTTTCTTAGCTTTATTCCATATGTTTATATGTAAAGCTACTATTTCTATAATAAAACATTATTCCATGTGTTGACAATAAACTGCGTTCATATTATCATCTAGTTCTAGCATTTTTTTATCATTTTATCAGACTATTACATTTACTTTTGTACTTGCCTTTTGTATCACGCACATAATTTATATGTGAAATTGCATAGAACATTGGTAGTCTTAAAGGTATGAAAATTGAATAACAATGAGCAAACGTGATCCGTGTACATATATGTATGTGTGAATATATAAGGTATTTGTAGTGATTATGTGATCTGTATATTAAAAATCAAAACTCATGTCAAATATTGAATGTAGCTGAACTGTAGTAGCGTTCTCTTTTAAAAAAAAATAATATTTATTCTTAAATAAGCAGAATTTTTCATATTATCCAATTTCTTCTGAAAATATATTAGGGATTGACACAAAAATAATAAAACATGCTTTTTTAATTTTTGTATTTTAATTTTATCCAACAGACTTACAGTAGAAAAATCACATAGTATTAAAACAGACCTATTAAATATCATGTGAGTCTATATTACATATAGGTAGGTACTTAGACTACTGACGGGATTATGACCCAGTACATTTTATAATTACACGGACACATATTCATTGAATGAGTCAACACTTTATAATCTTGGCTTTTATTTAATATAACAATCCCGAATATAATGTCCTTGCAATCAATTGCAATTTATCAACTAATTTGCACCACGTGAGGCGCGAGATCTCATTTAATAATGACCGTCGCCCGTGGGGTCATTGAGCCAGGGGTAATTGACTGGGCACCTGACACACGTTTGTAAGTTGATAGTTTCACCGGGAACTTCCTTTGAGGTCAGCTTGCATGAGTGGGGTACCCAGCAGGCAGGGTTGCCTTCAACAGCACACTTTTCTCTCCATGGCTCAAAGTTCTTTACCTCAGTAATAGTACGAGGGTTTTGTATCCATTGAATTACTTGTGTCATCGTTACAAAGTATACGTCATTATGAGTCTGAAGGATTTCGTCAATCCAATATAAGAATGCTTCTAAAAATTCTGGATTATTTTTTAACCAGGCAGCGTGGAAGTAAAGACCTAAGGGAGCTCTGTTTTGGTCATAGTGTCGGTCAAAATTGTGATTAAGGAAATTGTAAAATTGGTCACCCGTTAAGATGTTAGAACAAGAGTCTACCATGGCACAACCAGGCAAGTATTCATCATTGGTAGGGTCTTCACGACGGTCAAGCTCGTTCATAACCATTTCCCAAACTGCGTGACTTCTGGTGGGACAGCTTTGTAAGTTACCGTGACAGCGGTGAGGCATACGGAAGTACATAGTATAAGGCCACAGAGGAGGATTAGACAGAGGAGCAGTGATAGTACTGTCATAGAGGAAAGCTTGTTCTTCCATCATAGTGAATTGATTATTGCCTCCAACCCGCAGATACGGTGCACGGACACCAACGACGCTGTTGTCAGTAATATTTGAGAATTTTTCGATGATTACTCGCATACCAGCCATTTCCTTGCCCCAGTCATCGACGGTGGCGTTGCTCCAAAAACGTTCATCGTCATTGTGTCTAAGAATTTAAAAAATATATATTAAATTTATGATGCAAACATCCGTGAAATATCGTTTACGAATGTTTTTACTTACGTGATCGAATGTACAGCGATTTCGTGTCCCTTTCTGTGAGTTTCGTGTACGGCCGAGTAATTCGTGTATTTATGTGAAACAAAGAATGTGGCCTTGATATCACAGCCATTCGGGTTTTTACGATTTCCATTGAAAATTTCTTTATATAGTTCTATATTGTTATTATTGATAGCATCATCAAAAGTTATAGTAATCATTTGAGGTACGTCTCTGGCAGGTAAGTCACCTGGTATAACAGTACCGTCTTCTGAGCAGAAGCAATCAGGCAATACACATTGGGAAGTATCACAAGGAGGAGCCCTGTTAGGGTCATTGTCAATATCTACAACAAATGAACGTTATAAATTGTTAAGTAAAATATTCAAGTCAGCATTCAAATACCTGTTTGAATTTATTGGAGACATGTTTCTAAAACTCGTATGGGTACTTTCGCTCTGTCAAAACATTCAACACTACTACCATCCATTTTGATTTCACTTTTTGAAGCAAGATGTGGTGGTTGCGATTAAAGAAATAAGCTCTCACAATATAAACTAGCGTAACATGTAAATTGTGTAATTAATGAAGTTAATGCATATTGAAATGTGCAACTTAAATTAAAACGATTACAACACTATCTTGCTTTGCTTGACTGCTTATGTGGCGTATAATGAAAATATTTATACACATAATATACTATATCTAATTTATTGTTTTATTTAGGTATACGTTAATGGAAATATTTCCTAATTCATATTCATTAAAACTATAGAAAATATTACATAACAAAATTAAATGTTGACATATTCACCTAAATGTAACTAAAACAAAACAGCCCATTTGCTTAAGGTGCGTTTCGGCATAATATTGGGATGTTTTTTTAGGCTAAGTGACTGACATTTCAGGCAAGTCATTTGTCACGCCGAACTAGTCAGTTTTTTATTTATGGTTGTTCAAGTTTAGTATTATATTTTAATATTAGAACAATGCTTAGAACTAAAAAGATTACTCTTATAATATTTCTTACCACAAGAGTTTTCGTCTGAACCGTCGGTGCAGTCTTTTTCTCCATTACAGAAAAGACCACGCTCAATACAAGTAGTATCACCACATGCTAAAAATCCATCTTGGCAAAGAGGTTCTTCAGTATACAATAAAGGTTTTACTTTACGTTCTTTGTTCTTTAATTTGCAATTTTTAACGGCCTCTTTCCAATCGCAGGTTTGTTTCTCAATATCAAAAAATAGACCGGCAGGGCAACGGATAGCTTGAATACCCTATTAATAAAAGAAAATGATATTAACCTTTATTTTACTACATTAATAACCAATAAGTTAAAAATAATGTAATATATTCTAAGTCTTGACACACATACATACATACATATTTGTAATGAAGTTGTTTTTAAGCTTCATCGAAAAGTTTCTTTTTAAAGACATAATGACTATTACAATTTATTAGAGGTAATTTTAACTAACATGTACATTTAAGGTAATTTAAAATAAATAAAAAATATTTTATTTTAGAGAAGAAGTAATTGCCAATTGCACTTACTGAGGCAGTACATTGGATGACGTCGCGACAGTTGTCGCCGTCGCCGGCTACCAGCCGAAACCATTCGCCTGCGTCCTTGTCCTTGCATAGCTCTTGTTCAAGACTTTCCTCTTTCTTAGAGTCATCAGCTTGTCGTCGCCAACGGTGTCCATCGGCTAATACTATATAAAATAATTATGAAATATATATTATAATAACAGTACCAAAAACAAAATTGTTTATATAACGTCGTATTTCCCTCTGCTGAAATCGTGAGAAAGACCGTCGTAGCACTAATCGCTATGATTTGTGGGTTCTATTTTCATGAAGGGAAGATGGATTTTTTACTTCCCTTTTGTTCCCTTTGGCAACTAGGCAAAGTGCGGCGTTGAGTTCCGCCACTCATCACGCAATGCCTCGAAATCGGTGGAAAGCAGGAAATGGAGTGCCTTAACACTAGTTTCCTGCGGTTACCGCTGTCTACTCAGCAATGTGTGGGATAAAGAAGCGTAAATCTATAAAAATAAATAAATAATAACACAACCAATATTTTGCGGTATTTTTATTCCAAAGGTAAAATGTCACAAGAAGATGTTCATAAATGTCAAAGGCAAAGTGAGCGCACGTGACATTTGACTGTTTCGAAATGTCAGTGCTTAAGCAACGGCAAGGACGACTCTTTCTAAGTTGAATATATCAAACAACTGTTTCATTAGTTTGGCATTTGATGCTTTTGTGTGAGAGATCTGTCGAAATTATTATAATTTTAAAATGCCACGGAAAAGTTGAAATACTTGACTGCTATTAAGTAGCTAATCAGGAAATATGGATAAATTTTCTTTGTAATATCAATATATAAAAATTATTATAATGACAATTAAAATAATAATAATTTAATTAATGCAACTTACTACTTTAGTTTTTATATATGTTTATAGATATTACATAATAAACTTTTATATATTATACACATTGTATATATGTATGTATATAGAAATAACTTTAATATATGTCACATCCATAATCTTCTAACAAACTTTTTCGATGTAGAAATACTGATTTTGTAATAATAAATCGTTTAATACCATAAAAATACATAACGAAATGTGAACGTAAACAGGAAATACGTCAACCCTGTTTTCAATGTCGACCGTCTCTTTACTCGAAGGTAGATTCATAGTTCTGAGTACCAGAAATATTTATATAAAGGTATTTAAAAATCACTGGACATTTAAATAAAATGAGAATAACAATTAAATATAAAAATCGACCGTCGTGGCGCAGAGGCGCAACGTGTGCCTGTAATGCGACGGTTTCTGCGTTCGATCCCCAGGCGGAGAAGTTGGATTTTTCTATTTCCATTTTCTTCGCTCTGGCAAACTAGGCAAAGCGCGGCGTTGAGTTCCGCCACTCAACACGCAATGCCTCGAAAAAAAGGCGGAAAGCGGGGACGGAGAAAACAAGGACTAAGCAACGGAGTGTCTTAACATTAGGTTCGCACGGTCCCTGCAGTTCCCTCTGCCTATCCTGCCATGTGCGGGATTAAGCGTGAAGCTGAAAATAACAACTTTAAAAATAGGAAGTAATCGACGTAAACGTACATATAACTTTAGGGGAAAAAAATCATTCTCTTTACTTATAAAACTTTTCATAGTAGTTTATGAATAAAACATGGCGCAATAAAAATAGTTGTCACCACCGGAACGATAAATGAGAACTTGTCCTCTTTGACCCGGATCTGCCACGTGTTTTGGCAGCGATTACATGGACTTGATATTAAGACATTTAATTTTTTCTTACGTATAAATAAAAATAATGTATTTCAAGAAAATTAAAAAAGAGAATAATTTAACTATGGAATTATCATTACAAGCAAAATACGAGCGCGTTGATGTCTTTTCTATGAATGTTTCTATTTCACATTCAAAATGATATAGTTGAAGAGTTGAAGTGTAGCTTATGTTGCGATTCTTTTAAATCGGATATATTAGTTATTGCGACATATTTAATTAAAATATATTCCTTCGATAAATACCATTGTCTAGATTCGTAAATGCATAATTATGCGACGCGGGTGACGTTACGGCCGTTGGCCTAGCGCGCTGCTTGCATACCGATCAGTCATAAATGTGGAATGCAAAGGAAAGCTACTTTTAAGCTTTCCTTGTGTCAATTGTATTCTATGAAATTAATATGAAACGGTAAATCAGTAACGGAATATAATAACAGAAATATCTTGCGTAAATAGTAGTAAAGTTAATTGAAAAAATATAGTCGGTTAACGTTATGTTAAGTAGTGTCCCTTGTTTTTGAAAAAAGGAAAACTAGCGACAGTTTTATAAAGTTAAAAAAAAAATTTTTATAGAAATATTTTTACTACTTAATAATGTTTTATGAAGCTAAAACCTGTGACGTAAATCGAAAACTCCCAAAAAAAATCATCTGATTTAGAAACCTATGTTTTTGTATATGCATGAGAAATATAATAATGGGAATATTTACGGTACGACGACACATGACACCGACTGCTGAATTACGAGACATATACGCAATGATTTCTCACGGCTCATGAAAAATTTGCTACAAACTTTGTTATATTTAGTTCTCACGACACATCTATTACTATGTTTTGATTGCATCGGTGTGTAAAACTTTGTGGTGCAGAAATCATGTAGATTATAATACATTATTTTAATTACCTCAGGATTTATTGAAACTATTAATATCGTCCTAACAAGCTTACTTGTCTGTGTTTTCTACCTAAACGTAGACCCTAATTTTAAACAGAAGAATAAATAGATTTTGGAAATAAATGACCTAAATAACAAATATTATAATTTTTTAAATCTTGCCACATATTAAGTGTTAAAATTATATGCCTATCCGTTAGAGATAAATCCACTCCGCTCAAGTTTCTAGACATAGTATGCATTATGAGTAGGAAGTAACTCAATGTCAAGCTTAGTTAACAAAGCGGTAAAATGAAAATAAATTAAATAGTACCACTCCCAGTGATGTTCGAAGCCAAAACTAAAACATTTACAGTTAGATCGAAGCCTAAATAAAAACTTTAGCTTGTAACAATATAATTAAAAAATAAATGCATACAACATTTAAAATATTACTACATGGTTAAATTAACGCCATGACACGACACCAGCTATTTGATTGACATTTAAACGGTACCTACTAAGCTATCTATGCATAACATCACGCAATAGATGAATTATGCGGAATAAGGCATAGCTGAATCAACCTTTAGCTCACAATAACAAAGCAATATTATATAATTATTAAAAAGGCATTGATGACAATTTTACAAAAACAAATACTGGCATAATTATACATAAGAATATATCCTATTATTCACATTTTTTCTACTGATACTCAGTTAAATATCATAAATCAATTATAAAACTTTTCCTTAATTATTAAAGTTAGTAACAAATGTAAAATCAATTAGCATTGTTTTTATAACTGTATTTGAATTATTTAGAATATAGCAAAAACAACCTTTATTTAAGTACCAGTACTTAAATAATGGTCGTTAAATATATAATCTTTGATGACTTTACTAGGTCATTGTGGTGTATAATTACGATTTATAAACAATTTAAATGTAAATTTTGCGATTCAAATTGTGCCAAATATTTGACCTTAACTACGCAACTGCTTATAAAATGAGTTTTGTAATATTTTATATAATCTAATAGACTTTAAGTGATAGATTTTATATTTTAATGAATATAATCATAATATTATCATAATGTCCCACTTAATTGAATACAAGCATCATAAAATAAAAGTTGAAGCACTGAACGCGAAGTTTGTGGCCTTGACCTTAAAATGGTAAATCTTTTAAAAAGTTGTCTTTCCTACTGTAGTTATACATATTGAATTTTAATTAAATTTTTCGATATTTTTTTCTGTCTGTACTGTTCGCGTTCGCTTTACATGTCAAATTAAGGTATAATTTTACCTCATAAGTAATAAATGATGACAAAACTTGAAAAACTTGTGATTATTACAAAATACTCTATATACAAAAAAATCTAGTAAAAAGAACAGTTTTGTATTTAACAATGTAAATGTTTACAATCAACCAAATGCGTAAAGAAATATTGGTAATAAAATATTGTCTAGTATTATCATGAAAGTAATCTGAACACTTCACGATTACGACTTGCTGCCGAAGTGACGTCAGCAGCGCAACCGCAACGCAACATGGACTGAATGTGAAAGTTCTTCGCAACCACAATGCGCAGTCACAGTAAGTGCTAAATATTTACTTTACCAAATACTTGCAAAGTGCTTTCGTAAACTACTTGTTTTTGTTTAAGCAAGTATAAAAAATATTTTTAATTTTAACTACCCACATTTGAGGTTGATTTTACCATATGCCTTACAGGTGTTTAAAAAAAGGCTTTAGACATAGTAACTGTAGTCATAGAGACATATGTGATATTCTTTACTAATTTTGGTTATAAGGGTACTATGGCAATTTATATGCATTTAATATTTTATAATTTAAAATTGTCCTTGAAAGGTTTATAGCTTATTGGTTACATTCTTAAGACATTTGATGCAAGGAGATCACGTTCTGACTGCATTCAATCGGAAACTTTAAGACACAGTCTATCTCGCGACGGTCATTTTGTGCAACTTCACTGTTCACTTTTGTGCACTGGACGCGTCCATTATTTGATTGCAGATGAGCGGATATAATGTCATGTCACTTATGACGTCGCGATATAGACGGAATCTGGAGACGTAAGATAAAGGTTAGGACTCACCGCAGGCGAACAAGAGACACGCGACCAGAGGAGCGACACGGGCGTAGCGCGCCATGACGGGATCACAACAGGTCGTTGCGCGGCCGCGGTGCGATTAAATAGTGGCCTCAATCTGCGCCCCGCCCGCCCCTCTCGCCTACAACGCTTACACTTATGCTAACACCCTTTGCACTCATCAGCTGTGAATCACCTGCACCTTTGGGTGCATCCTTCGCAGCTACCACAGTAGCTATTAAAGCTTATCTCCCTCTTCTTTCTGCCGAAAAACTCGTTCATGTGAACAGCACATAACGTTTGTAAACTGATTTCTATCATCAACCTCAATAATTTATGTTTACGCATTTTACAAGCACGTTAACTTAATGAATGATAATTTTTATAATATAAATTGGAAACCTTGTTTTATAATACTTTTTTTTAACAAAAGCCATGAAAAAATAATAAAACAACTTACTAACTGATGATAAGGATGTTTAATTAATGCAATACGTTATAAAAAAAAATAAAGTAATGAATTCTAAACTTAATCAGTTTTACAAATGCTTTTTATTATTCAAGTTCCTATTTATATTCTTTTTACTAGGCCTTATGTTGAGATGTAATAATGCGGAAGTAGAAATCTAAGCATTTATTTTTTAACATTCAAAGAAAGTATTTATTATAATTTTTATACAATATTCATGTATGGTCTATATTTTTATCAATATGATTTAAGCGCGATACAACACCTACACCAGAGTTTTATAAAGTGTACATGTTGGAAAACTGAAATATAAAATGGTAAATATTGTTGAATTAACAAAATGTTTATAAGAATTTATAGTTTATAGTAAAGTTTAAAACTATTGTATAGACAGAATTTGTTTATTTTACCTTGTAGTATATTCCATTACTAAAATTATTGACCAGATAAAATAGACAACGTGTAGGTATAACTTTCACTGACGAATTGATTAAAGATACATTTACATATCTAAACAGGTGTAATATTTTTTAAAGAAAGTATGTATTTTTTGTAGTAAATATTCACTCATCTTTACAATACTCATATTATCCTTTTATTTTATATAAGAATTTTATATATATAAGACTTTTGAATCTGTACATACTTCGTTCACTGTTCATTGTACGGTGGTCGTACACAATTTACATTTTACAAAATCAAAATCAAAAATCATTTATTCATATAGGTATCACAGATACACTTATGCACGTCAATTTTTATCTACTACTATTTCCAGAAGGTGCTTTGTCATGAATGAGAAGAAATGGCGAAAGAAACTCCTCCACCTCCACCTCCATCTTAAAAACCGGCAATGCTCTTGTAACACCGCTGCTGTTACCCAGGGCCGTGGGCGTCGGTGATCACTTACCATCAGGTGACCCGACCGCTCGTTTGCCTTGTCCTTCCCATAAAAAAAACTCCTCAGTACATCTTTTAAATAAAATAACAATTTTACATACAACAATTGTATTACAAGCATCGCATAGCCTGAGCGGAACTCGTTGCAGAACTGATTAGGTCCACGCGTCTTTGTCATTGATATAGTCATCAACCCACCTTTTTTAAACAATTCTATTTGTAAGTCGCGTATCAATTTCGAAATTTTATTAAAAAAAATACGCTAAGCCCTATAAAAGATCGTTGAACCTTAGACGATATGAAGACGGAACATGACATACATCTGATACAACAACTATAAACCGTTATAAATTGAAATATACCTTGCTCAAACTTTTCATCTTTCTACATTCAAATATGCAGACTATTACTTACATTTATCACAACAATTACTAAATAAACTTAAACGGAAACAAAACCTCATAATTAGGTTCGTCTTTGGATTGAGAAAGTCCCACAATACCACTATTTACCTAAATGTTTAAAGATAAAGACAAAGAAATCTACATTCTCATACTCTCGTTTATACAATCCTGCCAGTCCGTCTTACCTGAAAAAAAAATTAAAACTATTAGCTTGCAGTAGCTCTGGTGTTACAAGTCCGTTTGGTATTGCAATGATCACTTATCATCAGGTGACCTGAACGCTCTTTTGCCTTGTCTTTTCCTAAAAAAACTTTTTACTCCTAACACGATATTTCCATAATAACAATCTCCTAGAAATCCCTTTTCCTTCACCAAATGCTCTGGAGACAAGGAAATCAAAAGTTATCTTTACTACGTTCATTCGTGTTCTTTATCGTCACAATTCTGTTAATATGTATGTTCCAGACATATGCGTGTATATATCTATGATTTAGCATAATCAGTGTGTGTAAATTGTATATATAGTTTTATATAAATAATTAAAGTATGTAAAGTTTGGTTAATACTTTTTTGCACTGTGCCGTTTATTTTTTTTAATGTATACTGTATGGAATGGTTGCCTAAGAGACCACTTGTTTACCATACCTAATATTGTATATTTTCATATATTATTTGTGTTTCTTTTTTATATTTAATGAAATATTAATATTATTATGAACTAAATGTATTTTTTTCTATACAGAAACATTCGAATATTCTTAATATTACTGTCAATTATTAAATGAGTAAATTAAATTTACACCTTGAGCTTGCGATGACGAGGACGCTATGATCATAGCGTAGGCTCAGAAAATAAACAAGTACTTAGGTGCGACAGTTTAGTTGCCAGCTAAACTGGCATTTTTTTTACAGAAAGACTTTCCCGAGATTTCTAGTGTTTAATACACGTAGTTTATTTGTATGTATGTATCAATGTAATGTGTATACTACATATAGGTATCTATCAATATATTCGCTGATTATTGCTTAAATGTATATTACACATTGTCATATTGTAATATATATTTCTCTACCTAACTCTTTATATTTTTTATTTTCCTGACTTTTTTTCATTTACATTTACGGTGATACCTTTTATAAAAAAAAAATTACTTACCATCAGGTCATCTGAACGCTGGTTAGCCTTGTCTTTTCCTAAAAAAACCCTTTACTCCCGAAACTTTCGTTTTCATAATAACCATCTCCTAGAAATCCCTTCTGTCTCTTTCAAGCAGTGTAACTGGGTAATATGAAGTTGTTGACTATGACAATTACCTATATTATTTAACATTATACAAACCCGTCCTTGTTCCACCAAAAGCAATCAGCGTTCATCGTCATCGTCTTTCCTTTGGATGGAGGTAGATCTTGACTCTCAACTTTTATATACTTCCCCTCTTGCGCTTCATACTTATGCAAAGAATCCATTTTTACTTCTATAAAGATTCAATATACAAAGTAATATTTATTGCCGCGTATGTCGGTGCCAATTATATGACAAATATTTACATGAAATTAATTTAAAATGTCATTACAAGACACCCAAGCTCCCATATCGTGGGTAAATTGTGTAAATGAGGTTGATTGAGGGTTATCTTAGGCTGAAGAATTGATTTTTAGATGATTTTACGACCTCTTTATAAGTTCTTGGCCTGCGATGTAGAAATAATTATTTTCAAATTATACAATAATAATATTCTTCTTAGCCAAATAATTAAAACTCCCAGAAATCCCAAATCTAAGTTACATGCATACATTGCTAAGTAAGGAGGGTAATGTGCGCTGTAAGTATTTTCACGCTGCATTTGTAAAAGTCAAGCATGACGATTATTATCTAACGATCATTTAGGTAACACAGAAATATATACTTTTTTTAAATATTAATTTAAATTTAGTGTAAATTATACGTAGTACCCGTAATTATTGCATAGTCAAGAAGTAACAAATCCATAATAGCTTGCAATGGTTTCGTTAAGTTGAAATAATTTAATTTTAAAATAAGAACCCAATTAAGAATAATAAATTTCTAATGTAAGTTCTTCCTCATCTTCTGTTCTGTTCTACGGTAATGGCGTTCCGAGCGTGCCAGTTAAGCGCAATTCACTTCACCAATGTCACGTTGTATGGAGAATACACAAAGGAGAGTGTACAGTGAAAAAAGAAAATACATGCTTTACACAGTAATAGAATGCGTATAAAAAAGAGATCCATTAAAAAATCCTTCACCTAAAACAAATTTAACATGTAAGAATTACAGTATATAATACATTGAGTTAGTACTAAACAATAATATTTTACACGGGTGTTAGTTTATAATCTAATATTATTATACTTAATGTATTTACATAGTGGACTAAACACAAACATTAACACACCCATTTTTAAATCACGTAGTACAGACAATCCCAACAACTTTCGACCGGTTGCTGTACTACCCTCATTTAGTAAAATTTTTGAAAAAATCATTTTAAATCAAATATCAGAGCATTTTCGTGTATATAATCTTTTGCACGATAAACAGTATGGTTTCACTAAGGGTCGCTCTACTGCAGACGCTGGAATAGCTCTACTAAAGAATATCTATGAGGCCTGGGAAGGGTCGCAGGATGCTCTTGGTATGTTCTGTGACCTGTCCAAGGCCTTTGATTGCGTTCAGCACTCTACATTGGTCATGAAGCTACATCATTACGGCATAAGAGGACGTGCTCTCGATCTTCTGAAGTCTTATTTGTCTAACAGGTTTCAGAGGGTTGATGTTAATGGCAAGAGATCCCCTGGGTCATTAATCAGTATGGGAGTCCCACAGGGGTCTATTCTTGGTCCTTTCCTGTTTTTAATATATATAAATGATTTACCATATTTAGTTGAAAGGAGCCACGAGATAGTATTGTTTGCAGATGATACTTCATTAATTTTTAAAATGAAAAGACAACAAAATGTATTTGACGATGTAAACAATGCCCTCTCGAAAGTAGTACACTGGTTTAGTGCTAATAATTTACTATTGAACAGTAAGAAAACTAAATGTGTTATTTTTAGAACGCCCTGCACGAAAATTGTGAAAACCAATGTACTCCTAAATGGTGAAGCCGTTGATCCTGTTGATTCTACGATTTTTCTCGGTATCACCATTGACTCCAAATTACAGTGGGGAGCTCATATTGAGGGATTGGCGAATAGACTTAGCTCAGTAGTTTTTGCAGTTAAGAAAATTAGATCCTTAACTGACGTAGAAACGGCTCGCCTCGTTTACTTTAGCTACTTTCATAGTATTATGTCTTACGGCATCATACTATGGGGTAATGCAGCCGGTGTTAAATCAATTTTGTTAAATTTAAAGAAATAAATATATTGACCGTTGTATCTCAATATATCTTTGTAAATGTCATGTACGTTAAAAAGAATATTAATGATTTTGAGAAAATCGGTGATTCACATAATATGTATACCAGAAATAGGCTTAAACTTACAGCGCCTATAACTAGATTGCAACGAGTCGGCAATTCTTTCATGGGGCAGTGTGTACTCTTTTACAATAGGATCCCTGAAAACGTCCAACAATGCTCTATATCACAATTTAAAAGAATTGTGAAAAGACGTTTGTGTGTTAAAGGTTATTATTACCTGATTAATGATTTTTTAAATGACAACACACCTTGGGAATGAGATGCTCGCTCCAGTCTGTTTCAAATGTGTCATTATCAAAATGAATTAATGTAAAAATATTGACCACTTAAAAAAAAAAGAAAAGTCACACCATCACCAGGCACACCATCTTCACTTGGACTGGTGTCCTTTAAATCCACCAGCACATTTTCGAGTTCCTCAAAGGAGAATGGGGAATTTCCATTTCCTCTGCAGATTTAACAGGCGTGTTTATAAATACTGCGTTTGTACTCAATGTAGTTCTCCATCGTCGTACAGGCCGTGTATGACGCTTCAGCAGATGTTCACCGATTGACAAAATTAGAGCATTCCTGATCCCACCAAGAATTGAAATTCATCTGATGTTGAATGTAGCGCGTTTTGGGAAGGTGTAAGTCAGCTGCAGATGTAATGCCAGAGATAAACCGATCATAGCTAAGAATGATGTTCTCATAATTACCAGACTCAGGAAGATGAATGTTAAAGTCTCCCAGGGCCAGTACAGGGCTAGGAAGCGAAGCGATAATAGATCTAAGCTCAAGGAAGAGGAGAGATGAGGAATATATACACAGAGAAAGGAAATATTAAAGGCCCTCACAGCAACAGCATTAATCTGTTGACTGTGAGGTGGAAGTGGGATAAGAGAGAGAAGAGGAGTAATTTATGCTTTTTAGCACAAACACTACTACTATTCCATTGCAGGAAGTTTAGCGACACCATTGTTGAGGATTTGGAAGTTTTTAAGCAAGTTCTGGGCAACGTTGGTCGGTACCTATACCGAGTTCATCAACAGTAGAGAGATTATGCTGACCAAGGTCTCAGTCAAAGCAACAAACAAGTCTTTTCTTGACTCTGTTGAACTGTCTGAACCCTGATTAAGGGCACAACCATTGGAAAGAGAAGAGGAAGAATTATTAATAATGGCTTGGTGCGTTTGTCTATCATATCCCTTCGCCACAGGTGCGCGGGGACGGGGAACTTGGAATATTGTCTTACGATAAGACTTGGTAGGGCTTGCAGGGTTTCTAGTTTGAGGGATCTGGAGGTTTGTGAAGACAGGAGGGGTAAACATTTCCTTAGCAATATCTGCATAGGAACGCTGGACTGTTGGAAAACGTGAAGATGGTTCCATATAAGAGCAATGGCAAAATGTTTTGACGAGCAATGGATGCAGTTGAAATTTCCTTTGGGGTGTCACACGTATCGCCAGTATGAGACTGGGAACATTTGTAGCACCTTGGCATCGATTGACACTGTGCTTTCACATGACCAAAACGATAGCACTGGATTTTTGGATATTTATAAAGTTCGACTTGTAGGACAGACTTATATGAATAAACTCTTTCAGGCAATTGCTCACCTCGGAATGTAATTACCACTGACTGGGCCGGGACCTATGTGACCACACCCTCACTTATATTCTTCCTGTTCATTCGTCTTGCTTTTATCACTTCACCACACGCAGAGGGAAATTCCAGAGTGTCAACAAACTCTTCCAACGACCATTCAACGGGAACTCCTTTTACAATTTCCATCCTTGTAATATTAAATGTTGGGATGACGCAAACATATTTACATAGACTAAGGATAGGATTAACCAAAAATGTGATCCCTCTGCAGGGACCTCTAAATTGACCAAATTTCGAGGTTCCTGCAGAGGGATCAGGAGTTTCCCTAGACACATACACCATAAAAGGTCCTTTGTCTGAACTAATATAAGATTTAGGGGCTTCAGTCATTGATGGGAGAACCCCGACATTTTGGATGGAAGGTGTGTCTGTTAAAGGATTAACAATAGTTTTTTTAGAGTTTTCTTGACCAGAAAATGTTTCCTCGCCTTGACGTTTACGAGATAATGTATGTCCTTCAGGATCTGGAGGGTCAGGTGGTGGATCAGGTTCCATGCTTCTTAAAGCTAATCTATAAAACTAGATTCTTACTGCTACCTTCAGCTAAAGAACAACATAAATAGTTACTATAACAAATATCCTTATTAGTACGGATCTTTTTACACAATTACATATTGTTTCCACTATTTAACTTAAAAGAATTTACCGCTTTAATATAAACTTTCACTAAAACGTGTCTCAACCAAAACAAACACTAGCAAAATATAATGTTGTATCCGCTGGTAGACTACCCGTGACTATGGACTAATGCAAGTGCTTTAAACATTCCATATAAATGTACCAAATAAACCGCGATCATGTCGTTAAATAATGTTATATTTCTTGAAAGCATAATTATCTTTTTATAAGTATTCGTTGGAATATTGTTGGTTTCCAGATTTTCAGTTTTATTCACATTTCACATTGAGTGGCAAAATTTTACATGTAAAAGCTGACATTTTTTACATTTTCTCTATGATAATATAGAAAGTGTTTTTTTTATTTTGCGGCTACTTAAAATATCTACAGATCCTTCTAACGAGCTATTACAATCCGATATGTAACACTACTACGGTGAAATATGATACCAAAACGAAAATTATGGTGGATATATTAAATACGTAAAATATAATACACTTATATTGTTTAATAGAAATCAATAATACATGTAACTAGTAATTTACACGACGAAAATCATATTTTTAATTATCTAAATCGAATTTGAATAAAGAATAGAATTTTTAAATACAAAACGTATCTAATCTATTCATTTGTAGGGAACTATCCGACTATAGCTGAGGTTAGGTAAAAATGTGATACTTATAAAGTAGTAAATACAGGACAGTGCAGGGTTGATTGTGAATCAGGTTAGAAAAAAGAAGCTTATTCCCACCAAATAAAGTGTATTTTATTCAAAATCATATTTTTTAATTATTGGTAATGTAATAATTAGGGACTTAGGGGTTGATCAAATTGAGTGGTGTAAGTATTATTGCCACTAAATTTGTATTTATGTTTTTCTTTTTTTGTGGAAATATAATTGACACTACAAACACTTGGTCGGTATCTTTTTTAATTTATATTATATGTTCTTCTTATAAATATTAATTATATGAATATAATATACAGAATTAATATTCATCATAATGAACTCTTATTTTTAATTTTTTTTTATATTTACTGTTACTTAGAACTAAGGCTATGGTTGATAAGCGAATTAAATGAATTTATAAACTCCATTTATTCCGGGCGTTATAAATAAAATGAAATTATATAATATAATAAGGTCACTTGATGGTGGGATCACACAATAATGGCAAACAGTGAGCTTTGATACGACTTATATCTAAAATATTAGGGCATGCCTCCTATTATGAAACTCGTGACCGCTGCGTTCCTGCTTTTCATGGCCATCTTCAAGTTGTATTCCACAATGCTTTTCGTTGCGTGCCTTTCTACTGAATGAATTTTAAAGAGAAATTTAAAAAACTACCGTGAAAGACTTATAAAAAAAAATTAGTGAAGAAGCCATGATGGTAGATTATTTAATAAAATGTTTTAATATTTTGTATAATAATGTAGTATATTAAATGTATACTTGTAACTAATATATGCTTGTAAAAGCGACGACAGACCTCGCAAATCTTGGTTCAAAGATTTGAGTGCTTCTTATTAATTCCAAGTTACGTGAATTCGTTCCTTATTTTTGTTAATAATACTAGTGGGTGGTAGCATGCAATTTGACTTATTCGTGTTGATTTCTATACTTTTAAATTTCTAAAATTACTGTCCTAACTAATCGTTGTTGTTGCTAATATCATAGCTTGACAATCTAAGCATCTATATTTTTATAAATGAAAAATTGTTAATTATAAAAAATTGTAAATCACAGTACAAATTTATTAGTACAAGCCGCGCTCTCCCTTTACCTATTTAAAAGTTTATTATTTTGGTTTGTAAAAGTCGGTGATTCTCATCTATAGACCACCGTTGATTCATTCATCAGTAAAAAATACACCTTTTACATATTTGTTGTCAATCAAATATTATCCCCCAACTTCCTTTCTTACGTAGATCTTTGACTATTTCTTTAATTTTTTAATTCAATTTTGACAAAGATTTTTAGCCTATAGCAAAGTAAGCATTTTCAATCGTTATTTAGTCTGCATTACATTGCATTGTTAAGGGGATCTCAATAAGCATGCAAAGCACGTAATGTTACATCATTTACCTACTAATAACTTGAATGCCAAGACCTATGACTATTTATAAATAGGTAAATATCAGAAGAATATCAGATCTATGACTATTTATAATTATCGCCGATTACTTCTAGTAATCGGTGATAATATTTACGCTTTATCCCGCACACGGCAGGGTAGGCAGGAACCACAGTAACCTTATGTTAAGACACTCCTTGCTTTCTCCGTCCCTGCCGTCCGCCTTTTTCAAGACATTGCGTGTTGAGTGGCGGAACTCAACGATGCGCTTTGCCTAGTATAGAGTAGTAGTAGAGAGCGAAGAAAATAGAAATCATCGCATTCAGGTAAGCAACGGTTTTGGCGCCGCAACGGTTATATAAAAAATTAGAACAATTAAATACGGTTTATTACTATATACAAGATAAGGTAATTCTACAAACTTTCTTCAAGTGTGATTTTTTTACAAATGGATAGTCATAGATCAGGTTATCCTGCTGTAAGTAATCATGTATTTTATTGCAAAATTTACCACTGATTAAAAATTTTCGTAAGTCCAGAAGATTGTGTGTGTACATGGTTTTTTTTTATTTATGTATTTGTATGTAAAGCACTAATAGAATATTTATCAAATTTGATTTTAGGATTAAGATTACATAGGTCAACGAAGAATACTCGCCAATAATACTATACTACACCATTTGTCATACTTTATTATTTTTTTTGAATATCAAAGAGTCTGTATTTGTGAACAGTACAATGTATATATATATATATATATATATATATATATATATATATATATATATATATATATATATATATATATATATATATATATATATATATATATATATATATATATATATATATATATATATATATATATATATATATATATATATATATATATATATATATATATATATATATATATGTGTATATATATATATATATATATATATATATATATATATATATATATATATATATATATATATATATATATATATATATATATATATATATATATATAAATATATATATATATATATATATATATATATATATATATATATATATATATATATATATATATATATATATATATATATATATATATATATATATATATATATATATATATATATATATATTACCTATTTAAAAGATTGGAATTTGAAGATAATACAATGAAGACAATACAAAAATTGGTCCTACTCCTCTTTTTTAAAGTGGTACACTATATACCTTTTTATCACTAGGGTTGGAATTAGGGTTGGAATTTATTTTGGATACGGGATTTTATATATTATTGAAAATAATAAATAATAAGTTAACCGAGCACTTCAGCAGACACGTTTATAACGAGCGTTCTGTTTTTAAATGCTTTAGGAATTACTACTACATAGCGTCTGCCTGTAAACGCGACGGGTTCGATTCCCACTCGGGGAAAGTGGATTTTTATACTTCTGTTTTCTTCGCTCTGGAAACTAGGCAAAGTGCGGTGTTGAGTTCCACCACTCAACACGCAATGCCTCGAAAAAGGCGGAAAGTGGGGACGGACAAAGCAGGGACTAAGCAACGGAGTGTCTTAACAATAGGTTCATATGGTTCCTGCAGTTCCCTCTGCCTACCCTGCAATAAAGCGTGAAGCTAAAAAAAATACTACAATTACCCAGGCGATTTGCAATATAGAGGAAAGTCACCAAATATGGAATAGTATCCTAATATGGAATAGTATCCTAATATGGAATTCCTTAATTTCTCTAAGACTATAAGTTTGAAACGCAACACTCGACCATATATTTTTTCCATTTAGTCTACTAACTATCGCATTCACACTATCGAAACAGTTGCGCGAATGTTTCACGTATGGTAAGTGTGTTTTGATTTGTTATGTGCAATAAATTTTAAGAGTAAGTAATAAATAAGTATTACCAACTATTATGTTTGTATATATAAGTGTCAAAATATATTTAGTGTATCGATATAAGGTTTATTTCACCATTTTGTGATCTTTTGTCACTAAAATGTTGTGACTTGTCAAAATATTTAGAAGAGTTTGAAATAGTATAAAAATCCAAATATGGACAGTCGTCGGTGTCTAATTTGTAAAAGTCGGTGATTCTCATCTATAGACCACCGTTGATTCATTCATCAGTAAAAAATACACCTTTTACATATTTGTTGTCAATCAAATATTATCCTCCAACTTCCTTTCTTACGTAGATCTTTGACTATTTCTTTAATTTTTTAATTAAATTTTGACAAAGATTTTTAGCCTATAGCAAAGTAAGCATTTTAGCGTTCTGTTTTTAAATGCTTTAGGAATTACTACTACATAGCGTCTGCCTGTAAACGCGACGGGTTCGATTCCCACTCGGGGAAAGTGGATTTTTATACTTCTGTTTTCTTCGCTCTGGAAACTAGGCAAAGTGCGGTGTTGAGTTCCGCCACTCAACACGCAATGCCTCGAAAAAGGCGGAAAGTGGGGACGGAGAAAGCAGGGACTAAGCAACGGAGTGTCTTAACAATAGGTTCATATGGTTCCTGCAGTTCCCTCTGCCTACCCTGCAATATGCGGGATAAAGCGTGAAGCTAAAAAAATACTACAATTACCCAGGCGATTTGCAATATATCTACTGTTTTTAAAGCAGATGATGGCATTGAACATGTCACTTTTAATAGACACTTCTGGCAAAATAGTATTATGTTATTATTTTGCATATTGGGTTCAGTGATAATTTTTGACCATACCTCAAAAGTTGCTCTTTTTACTTTCTGTTTCAGTATATTTCAACTTAAAGACGTTGATTATATTACAAAAAGTTTAGAAGCAACCTTTGCTATCTTCATGCAACCCTGTATTATTTATTTTATCATATTAACATCTTACAGTAAATATTTATTTATTATATTCCTATCATTAGAATTAAACCAACAGCCACAGTTTGCAGAGTGTGACTTTTTAAATGCTTTCTATATTATATTTCTATATTATATTATATATCTGGATTAGATAATGAAAATCATTAAGTTGTTGTACATTAAATACCGTCGGGGCTCAGAGGCGTAGCGTCTACTTGTAAACGCGACGGTTTGTGGGTTCGATTCCCACTCAATTTCCTATTTCCATTTTCTTCGCTTTGGTATCTAGGCAAAGCGCGGCGTTGAGATCCGCTACTCAACACGCCATGCCTCGAAAGAGGCGGAAACAGGGATGGAGAAAACAAGGATAAAGCAACGGAATGTATTTACACTAGGTTTCTATTCCTGTAGTTACCTCTGCCTACCCTGCCTTGTGTGGGATAAATAATAAAAATAAATAAATTAATTAATTATTGTATTTTTTACTAATAAATATCAATGGAAAAAAAGCTGAAGAAGTAATAATAAATCTTTGTTTTAAAACCATGATTTTAAAAAAAGGCTGAGTCTTAATGTTATGATAATTTGGTAAAACGATTTAACAACATTGTCTATAAAGAATTTTCTTTTTTATTTTTTAGACACGGGTGCGTGCTGAACATTTACTCCATCGACTGCATTAAATTATATGCAGCCAGTGTAGATCACTTTCAATAAAACTGATATATACCTATTTAACGTTTTGAACTAATATACTGTCATATTAATTATAAATAGTACGTGTAATAAAAAATATATATTTTCCTTTATTTACAGCAAAACTGTTTATATATACTATAAACATATTATATTATTCGCTATTTATTGTTTAAATTTATTTTTATAAAATAGCAGCAAGAACAACAATACATTTAGAGTTTGATTGTTTGCACTGTAAAAAATAATTGATTTCCTACTTGTGAGCATGCACGTATAATTGACTGTGCAAAACCTGGTTTCTTTAAGTCAACGCCACAGTGTTGAAATATTTGGCCCTGTGCTTTATTAATAATCATGTTGTATTCTAAAATAACTGGGAATTTTGGACGTCAAACCTAAAAGTCAACTAAAAGGCAATTCATTTGACGTTAACCTTTAATCCGAGGTACAAGTATGTAAAAATAACTACAAACACATTATTTTGAAGCAATTTTATGCAGAGTGAGTAGCTAATTTAGATTTTTAAATTAAATCACTCTCGAACCATTTTTTTATTTAAGACAGTGTGATAGCATTCTTAGTAAATTTAATGGATAATTTTCTTTCTTTTAAGCTCTTAACTTCAATAGATTTTTTCTCGATTGTAAAGATGTCTGAACTGAAGAAAAGCTGTCAGATTTCGGTTTAAATACGCTTGGAGGTCGAAATCAAAGTCTTTCTAGTTTGATAATTCTGTAGAATATTCAAGGGCCTCCTTCAATAAGTTTTGTTAATCAGTTATAGTCTCTCTCTCTCACTCTCAAAGGAAACTTTTAGATTATAGATTTTTTCATTAATGAATAGTATAGTATGTACTAAATAAACTAAAAGACTTAAAAACCATCTAAAATTTTTTAATACATTTGATTAATTAAAATAGTTTATTGTATTTAATATTTCTCCAGAACATTTGTTGAAAATTAAAACATTTAAATTTGTTTCTAGAACTTTGTTGAACACAATTAATTTTATTTATATAAAATTTTTGCAGAATATTCTAAAAAATTCTGGGCCTTGTTTAATAATAGTTTGCAGGCATTTATAAATTTGAAAGTTTGGTCAAATAATTATTTTTAAAATATTTAACTTTACTAAGATATTCTACTACCGATATTAAGATTTTTAAATGATTGAAAACTTACCAGATCATCAGATTTTTTTTAAAATACTTTAATAACCTTTACCTTACTGTACCTTTGCGTTCTTACTCACTAATACTTACCTCCAATGACCGAGCTACACGTTTTATCTAACCAAATTTGACTTTATTCTGCAAGAGTTTATACTGCTAGTTCTAGACCGAAATAGTTTAACAGTTATACCTCTTGCTCTTATTAACAACCGTGCAAAAATTTTCGATTTTTTTTCCTCGAATTTCCTCGAGGAAAAAGGTTAAAAAATCAAAAATGCTAGTAAGTTTAGTCTATTACATATATTAATATCAACATTACGATGTTACCTATACTTGTTATAAATTATTACAAGATAACAATGTTCTATAACTCTTTTTCGTTTTCTTAGTATCCTATGATGGATACGAAAGAAGAGAAGTACTAAAGAAAGACTATTTATAGAGAATGTTTTGAATTCAATAACATATCTTAATCTGATATATTCTTATAATATGTTACATAATCAGGTTATATTTAAACCGTAAATAAAATAAGATTTTGAGAGATATTGCTTTATTTATTAGTATTATAGCCACAAAAGGTCGGACCTTCAGATATTTGAGCTAAAACACGTATAAAATTATATCTTAATAGTCACAATCACAGGAAGGTACGTTCGAAGAAGACAAATTAAACGCTAATAAGACTTAACAAGTACGATAAACGACTATAATATCACTGATAATACATATTTATATTAGTAAGTACTAGATACATATATAAATCAAAACGTGACACCTAAAATCTACATTACATCAATATTTTGACTATTAAAATTTAATGTATGAATGTAGGCTAAGTATTCTAGGCAATTCTACTACATAATAAGCGCAGTTCTTATATTGTTACGAACATTCTAATTTATTATCAACTTGTGTTACTCTTTTATATATATTAAATAATCTATAGCTAAAAGATAAGCGACATCAATACGAGTAAAGCTAACCTAACACGAATATCACAATATTGCTACTTAGTATATCGCGAAGATGAAGATGAGGCAACGTCGACTACAGATTTATCCACGACTTGATGTTATGTAAGACGCATATCGCATCCTCACACGTATGGCTGCATAATAATGTTCCAGCGCGACTTAAGTAATATTACAGCATAAATAAATGATGTAGGTAGCACCTATTATATATAAAACGTATAATACCTTCCTTAAAATTTGTATATTTTCACGTTTGACTGTCGATGTATTTTAATATTTATAAAATAAACATTTGTCGTTACTAGTATCCTTGGCCAGAGTCTTTGGTGTATAAAATATAATTGATGATAATAAATTAATTGAAGTATAAGAAACGAGTTTTACTTCAATGAATACTGAATATATTTAGGACTAAGTTAGACTTAATTATTATTAATACTAATCAATAAAATTTTAAGATGCAATCGTCTACGATCATGTCACATGTTTCACGAACTATCTAGGAAAGGAAATTTTAAAGTAAAACACGTGAGATTTTTCTGAAAGTGTTATCTAAAAGTACATATGAGATAATACAATTTGATATATTTTATTTATTCTTGATATTTGTCATTAAAGTTGTTGTTTAATATATCTTAATATGACAATATCTTCTGGTTAACATATCATTTACAGCTGTATTGTATAAAAAAAGCTTAGAACATTATGCGGACGTTGCGAAATCAACGCCGACCAAAGATTGACATTTGTGTGACGAGGAGCATATGAATTTCTTCTTTTTATTACGTATGAATTTAAATTTATTTAAACAATGAATACATCCTTATTGAATTACTACTATACAATACCATCATTTTTTTTCCATTTTTTATATTATTTTTACAATAGTAGGTATGTATGAATTATAAACTAATGCGTTTACAAGAATGTTAGTAAATATTTTTTTATAAAAAACATACAAAATTTAAATTTTAGATGCTATGAAAAATATAACAAGAATGAATAAAATTTATCGTTATTTATGAAACAACAACTATTCACACTATATTAGCTTACGAAGTAGAAGTGGTACATCACAGTTAATAAACTTTATAGAAATAACAAAGTATTGTATAGTCTCAATTACAACCAAGGATTACTAGAAGTTACTAGAGAATTCTTCTTATGTAAATTCTAGTCACATATACTAAATACTAAGTATACGAGGACATCTAAAGAAAGCTGATCTTAAAACAAATAACACATCTCCATTGGTAGTACAAAAGTTAAAGTTGTGTCTTTCATTGTATGTTTATTAAGGTAATAGTGGATGTTCGAATTCTCCCGGAGCGTGAGGCTGTAGAGAATGGGACACGTTTGCTTCGCCATTTCCTAATAAAGCATCTCTTGCACTAGCTTCACATACTTCTTCCGTCTGAAATTATATTATATATAGTAAAATATTTATTATATATGCTCCTCACGATTACTGTCAAATTTTATTACATAACAAATTTTATTCTTATTATCGACGCTAATGTTGCACTAACTAATAAAGATGTTTGTAACTTCAAATGCCACTCGGAAGAGTTTGTAACTTAAATACACCTATGATCTGATCTGTTTTGCAATTCGGAACATGGTTCTAAAAAGATGGTAATTAAAATAATTTATCGTAATAAATAAAACAGAAATTCAATTTGATGCAGAGCGACATCTACAATCCGTACTGTCTATCCGGGCAGGGCGACATGGGCAAGTCGGCCTGTCCGGGTAGACTGTTCGGATCGCAACGCATCTTCTTCAGCCATTGATTCTTCCAGCATCCACCACAAGCTATTATAATTACAAGGTATATTAATATATACAAAATAAAATATTATGAATATAAATCTATAACACCATATACGTAAACAAATTAAAAAAATAATATTAAATAAATTACTGTCTTGTTAAAGAGCGCGTGACAATATTAATTATGCTGCTAACTTTGTTTTGTAAGTTACATTTACATTTCCATGTTGTAACAAGCACGTATATTATTACTCTTACACTGGACTGATCATAGCTATTAATAATAACATGATAAATGACCCATTTTTATTATTTATTATAGATTTTTTAATTGTTATGCCAAATTGTTTGGTATATTGATTGGCTTTAAAGTTACATTTCACATAAATAATTTGAAAGTTTTCTTCTGATTGGATATAACTAAATCTCCTGGTGTTGCATTCTGTACGAATTTTGGACTATGAGTAGGTACACGCTTAGCCCGAAGAAATATTGATATTATAACAATTGTGTCACTGCACCATCCACGATGTTTTTTATTTTTTATTGATAAAATGTGTTATTATTATTATTTATTAATATATCATAGTTTATATGGACACATACAATACACTCGATGGCTTGTTTACGATATTAATAGGTTAATAGGTAAGACATTATATCTGTGCTAGATGAATAGAATACAGTAAATACAAACAGAAGCGTCCGATTCAACGTATTAGATTCATCCAATCTAAACCACATTTAGGTCGGGGTTAAGTGTAATAATATTTATACGGTAATATTTACTAGCTAACGCTATTATTTAATCACAAGAGACTCATACTTACATTTCTTATACCTAGGTAAATACATTACTGTTAATAATAATAAAATAATAACATTTGTTTCTAAAAATATTATGGAACACATAAGAAGAAAAAATATACTATACAGAAGAATATATTTTACAATTTCAATTACGACCATTACTTTAAAGGAGTGTAGGTGCAAGATCTTGTAATTAGTACAAAGACACTTACGACACTGTCGGTGACCGGCGCGCCACCCTCACGCTTCCCTTGTAAATAATACGTCATAAGCTGCCCTTTGCCTTTGACGGCTACGAGGCCGCGCTGTTCAAAATAGTAGCCAAACTTTTGCAGAATTTGACATGTCTCTTCTGTCACCTGTATACGTTTAAAGTATAAATTATATTCTATATCTGGAATCGTAAATAAGCTCTATTAAAAGAGGTTTATGAGGATTGTATATGATACACAATTATCAGACTTAGACAAACAGACTCAGATTATTTTAGAATTTCAATGTGCTTCATTTGTAAAGAAAATCAATATTTCTTCATTATTATGTGGTATTATTAACTGTTATTACAAACACAGATAGGTACTAGTCAACTTTTACTGTGACAAAAGGAATTTGATACGATTTTATAAATTCCAAATTACAAAACGAGACCACCAGCACTTTACAAAATAGAATAGAATAATATGTTACCTGAATGCATCCAGCTTTACCAGTGCTCTCCATACGAGAAGCGACATTGACAGTGTTACCCCATATGTCATAATGGGGTTTCCGCGCGCCGATGACACCGGCAGTGATGGGGCCGTGGTTCACGCCCATACGGAGCACGAAGTGGTTGAACGACTGCTCGTTGATAGCTGCCAGCACGCGCTGCAGCTCCAAAGCAAATTCCACCAAACAAGCTAAATGAGCCCAGCGCACCAGGACCCCGTCCGATGGCTAATATTAAAGAAAGAACGTAATTTACACGACGTCCAATTATGATTATTTGTACTTATCACTACAAAATTAACAATCTGTTCAAATTAATTGAATAAAAATTTATGTAACTAACACCGCCACATTATGTAATCCAATCAAATTTCATAATTTTAATTGTTATTTCTTATATGTATAAATTATACTTTGCGTATATAAGTCATATTCATTTTAATTAAAATGAGTAATTATGCGTTCAAGGTAAAAAACTATTGTTTTCATATTCAACGATATATCGGTATGTATGTATGAATGAATGTATAATTATACTATAATAAATATACAGAAAAATATTATATATCATGAAAAATATCTAAAATAACAAATATAAGAAAATATTGAAACTTAAAGAAGTTTCTAAAATACTTTCTTAAATTTTTTAATATATCTCCTAATCTTTAGGCAAGTACTTCAAATGCTGCATAGCTGTTCTTTCCACAAGTTACATAGCACCAGTGGCTATGTTATAATTTTACTTTTCTTTCGACTGTTTTATTTATGACACACACATATATATATATATATATATATATATATATATATATATATATATATATATATATATATATATATATATATATATATATATATATATATATATATATATATATATATATATATATATATATATATATATATATATATATATATATATATATATGTGTATATATATAGATATTGTATGAATAAAACATCTTATTATTTTTGTGTATGTAAATTTTGTTCATTTAATTAAAATTGTTTAGCGACTGAACTTTGACCTCTAATGGGACAAGTAACCTTGTGCCCAAGACTAGAAACTAATTATAGTGGCAAAACCTGTAATAATTGCACTTACTGACCGAAATAGTATTATGTGATGACTTTAATTATTTTTAATGATTAAAACATAACTTTTAGGAAAATATAACAAATACGATCTGAAATTATAACTTTTCCTCCTTTAAAAAAATTACACAAACAACAAATTTGTAGGACTAATGTGGGACAAAATCTTAGTGCATACAAGTTTTTATAAAATTGGCTAGCTATATAAATTTGTATATTTTTTTTAACTTCATCTTATATTTCACATATGCTACTCAAGGTACGCAGAAGGATACTAGTGTCAAGATACTCTACTATATCCCGAACATTATGTGTCGAGAAGCGGGACTCAACTCTATTACCAAAGTGAAGAAAGTAAACATATTTTTTTCTCCTCAAATGGAAATCTAACCCACAAACTGTCGCGTTATCATGTGTCTCTACGCCACGGCTCTGAAATATAAATATAAAATACCTAATTTTTAGAATTCACTCATAGGTTCCCTCACAAGTGCCCGTTTATATTTGATATAAATTTCATTCATTGTTATTTTAATTGAATGCCTGATGTATCTATGCTTTTCGCAAAATGAATTAACGTAAAAACGTAAAATTTAAGGGTTCCGTTATTTTCTTATGCAGTTTGGTACCATAAAACTGCGAAAGCAATATCGATGTTGTAAATGCTTCAATTGTGTTTCTTAGCACGGCATTACAATGAAGCATATAATTGAAATAGTCACGATTTTCTACACTTTTATTTTACATCACTTCGTCGCATATGGTTTACAAGCAAAAAGCAGGCTTTACTTAGATACTTAATTGGACTACTTACATGTTTTATGTGTGTGTAGTATTTGTGTAGTATTTTTCCGAATCATTAACTATTTACTAACCTGCATCTGTCGCGTCGGATTTAGGCCTGATGCAGCCATGTAAGTGGAACTTATTGTTTTTATTTTAATAATGTCCTTACTAAATTTAGCATCTTCTAGCAACTGAAAAAGAAAAATAATATAAAAAATAAAATGTTAAAATTCTCTACTATGAATTATGTTTTATGTGATTAATCTGGTAATTTTAGCCGTCCTACCAAAGCCAATTATAATTATAAGACCAGTATTTGAATTCGTAATAGTGAAATCAGTAGCTTGCTCAAAAGCAACCTTTAATATCAAAGACGATATATCAATATTATTTTAAAAGAAGACCACTATTTTTATCCTAATCGCAAATCTATTTGTATCGTTTGTATTTTCGGCTACCGCCATCGAATAAAAACAGATACTTACAAGATCGAAGTCCGATATTACTTCGTTGAGAAATCGTAAACATTCTAGGCCTTGGTTATTAACCGTTTCTTCCGAGTAAAACTCTGCAACAGGTTAAAACACCGGAATTAGAAAAGACCAATGTCTGTTTATTGATTACAGTGAGTGCGAGCAACTTTACAACTTTCCGGCTTGTATAGTACCTAATCAGTGAGAATACGGATGTGAACAGGTGCGTTCGAATCAACTCGTCGAATACATTATTTTGTAATGTTTCAAGTTAAATGTATAATATTACTTTTAATTATTTTATAAAATTGATACAAAACTTATGATAAGTCACATACCATAACTTATGATATTCATATGTCATAAGTTATACATACAAATAAATGAATAAGTTCATTATGATATATATTTACGTTAGTAAATATAAAACATGTTCTATAATAGCCTCAAGTAAAAGTTGTGTAAATTATAAAGCTATAACACATGTTTATGCTGTATACACATATTCAAACAGCTAACAAGGCGACCGTGCTAGTAGGATGTTTCCTATTACGGTAAGAAATGATGTGTACATAAACATTAAAATTGCAATGAGCTGTATACACTAAAGAAATACAGTAGTTACAATTAGTGTATGTATTCTAAAAATGTTTGGAAATTTATTACTAACAATTGTATTTAATGGATTTCGTGATTTGTATACGGAAGGAAATATCCTAGTACATTATTATGTTAATCTCGTATAATTAACTTATATGCATTATTAACCTTTCTTAGTATAGAGTTAATTTTAGATACTTGAAATACAGTAATTAGACGTTACAACATTTATAAAATGAAATCGAATCAAACTCGTAGAACATTTTGTAATTATTTATGTACAGTTGTCATACTAACCAGTCTCTATTTTCTTTTATATCCTAATAATCGCAATCACAGAGTATAAATTACAAGCGAACCTGTAAAATTGGGCATAGAAGCGAAAAGAACGCCAACTTCAGCATAGCTCTGGCTGTATAGATCCCTGTGGTGGTGTTTGGCGCCCATGAAGTGCCTCGCCACGTGCGGCGGCAGCACGTTGTGCACCAGCGCCTGGTTGCGGCGCCGCAGGTCGCTGGCCTGCTCCGCCTGCGCACGCATGCGCTCGCCGCGCGAGTGGCACGCACGTTCCAACGCTTCACTCTGCCGTCATTTAGTATGTAACTAAATTATTTATTTTTCCTAACTTCATGTGAAGTTTCCTGCATATTTCCTGCATTTAACAGCACAGGTTGTTTTCTATCCAATTTAAGAGAGACATTACGTGCTCTATCATGGGACACAACGCCGTGCTTTGATGTGTTTCCAGAGAGAGAACACAGAAAAGATTTCACCGTTAATGAATTGAACCCACCACCGTCGCGTTTAAGGACAAAAACTATGCCACTGCGCCAAGGCGATTTCATTACTAATATTTTTATGAAAATCATAAAATTACACATTTTAGTGACCGGTTTTTACGCGAAATTTGTAATAGATGTCATAATTTACCAGTAGCCAAATTATTTATTGCACTGTATGGGCAATAGTTTTTTGCTAACATAACTGAAGTCTGCATGCCGACAGTATCTGTTTCACCATTGGTGTTCGACTGCGCGGTAAACAACGTGTTATAAATAGACAACTAACGCTACATCGTACATAATCCCTCATACTCACGTATCTGTTGTATACAAGGAGAGCGACGGCAATGATGCAGAGCATTATGATGTGTCGTCCGGTGTGAATTTGAGCTCTGAATGAAAAATAAATACTAAAATTATTTTACCGTTTCTTTATGTAAAGTTACAGTATTCCATAGTTCATGTAGTCAGTATATATTATTATCCATTCCAGTGCTTACGTTTCCATTTCATTTTTCACGCATTTTTTATAAATAACATTAATATTTATATAATTTATAATATTTTTATCAATATTAAGATAAACTCCAACGAACAAGCTTTATGTGTGCGGCAGAAATCTTGCACAACTTTAAGAACGTGTCATCATGAGTGATGTAACATCACCAAAGGAAGATATCTTGTGAAATATCAACTCTCGTTTTAATCTTGAAATAAAGAACTATTCAATAACAGTAAAAAGTACGTCACAATATGGAAAGCTTATTGTTTTTTCTTATATATTAATTAAATGTGTTTTCAATTAGTTATTAAATGCTGTTTTAATTTCACTTATTATGTGAGAATAGTTAATAATACACGAGGGCAGTTTAAATACACTTCTATATTTTAGATCAGCTTCCCAATTTAGAAACACTGATGTTGGATATCGGGCAAATATCTTCATTAGTCGTGTACCATTTTTTAAATAAGCATACTAAGACATTGTTATGTCACACGATGAACAGGAAAACATATTGATATTATTTTATATTGAAGCTTAAAATAATTATCATTTAATAAAAAAGACATCGTACAGCACATTATACAACGCCTCATCGTAATCCGAAGTGGCGTTATAGGGCAGACGGAAGGGGTCACGGTCGAGCGTGGGGCGTGAGGTCAGCAGTGCGGGGTGCAGCGCGGCGGGCAGCGCGTGCGCCGCCGTCAGAACAGCCAACAACGAGGCACGCGCCCCTCCGCCCAGGGGCGATACCCACAAAGCTCCGCACGCCGCCCCTGCACCCACCTTTATCATAGACAGATAAAAGAAAAGTATTATAGTAAAATGAGCTAGTAAAATTAAAATTAAAAAATTTTTCGAAGTGCAACGAGCTGCATCTATCGTGTTTCAATCAGACGCTGTAACGCAGCACCATGATGGGTATTTAATCCTTATCTTATCTTTTTAACTTATCTTTTGTCTTCAATTAACAAATATTCTAAATTTAGCCCATATAGGCCTTTCTTTATATTTCATGATTAAGTTGCGGTATCTTTCAATTTTTTCTATATATATATATATATATATATATATATATATATATATATATATATATATATATATATATATATATATATATATATATATATATATATATATATATATATATATATATATATATATATATATATATATATATATATATATATATATATATATATATATATATATATATATATATATATATATATATATATATATATATATATATATATATATATATATATATATATATATATATATATATATATATATATATATATATATATATATATATATATATATATTATATATATATATATATATATATATATATATATATATATATATATATATATATATATATATATATATATATATATATATATATATATATATATATATATATATATATATATATATATATATATATATATATATATATATATATATATATATATATATATATATATATATATATATATATATATATATATAAAGTGAATCAATGATAAGGGAAGTGGTGAGAATTTAACAATTATATTTTCATTCTTTTGTTTTTTTATCGTAAAACTCGTCTTGTTGTGTACTATTACATTTTTTAAAGCCAAATGTCAAGGTTTTTACAATTTAATATGCTACACACACTTCACACTAAATCGTTTGAAGAACAAGAATACGGAATCGCTAAAATATTATCATGTAGTTAGTAGGTATGTACAAAACAAAAAGAACAAAAATAATTCAATATTATATTCCATAAGTTAATTTGTATTCTATTATTAAACATCTTTAATTTGAAATAAAAAAAATTAAAAGCATTATTCGCATATATTGACATTTTTTTGTGTGGTCCGTGGTTGGGTTGAATCTTGAACGGGTTGAATCTACCAGTATATTTAAAATGTATAAAAATCGCGACAATCAAAGATTAGATAATAAGATTTTTATTTTTTTATTTCAAATTTGGCTAACATAAAACAATACAATAGACCTATATATAAATAGTGTACGACAATACTTTTGTTGACTTATAATTCTTAATTAAAAGTTTTATTATAATAGCTCTTGTCAATTACTACGAGCCACCTGACAACCTCAAACTAAGCAGGCAATTTCATTTACGTATGGATAATTTTTTAAGTTATATTTAAAATAAGCCTGAACTATCTATTATACAATGTACAGCAGTAGTAGTTTAGTTATATCTTTTAAGTTAAATAAACATGCGTTTGTTTAACTTAAAAGACATAACTAAACTACTACTGTTATTAAACTAAATTTTGTCATTTATTAGGAAGACATGTTCACGAGATGGCAAGATGGATTATCAACTAAATAAATTTATTATATAAATAATAATTAATCAAGTATTTTATTTACTTAAATCAGTTTCACACTGTTTGCAGAAAGATCCTAGTATCAAGAAAAAACCCTCTGTTCTTCGCTTCCCGCCCAAATAAGATCTTTCGTGTGCAATGCCGCATTTTGTCTAACCAAGGCGGAAAAATGAAAGTAATTCAACGTTTTGATCGAACCCACATCCAACAACACAACAAAAATTGTAATTTGTTTCTTTAACATATAACTTCAGTGCGTCACAATCTTGACTAACTACTTTCTATTATTTAAAGATTTATTACATGCATTAGATAAACTCTGTTAAAAATTGTATAACTGCACAATTAGAATATATATTTTTAAAGACAATATTAAACACGGATGCAACGGTTATTTAGAACATGATATTTCCGTATTACCTCGTATTTTACAAAATGAAGAGACTGGCAACAACATTTATAGATAAAATCGTGTTATGTACACGGAACTAAGAAGTTTTTGAATATACATATAAAAATATTTCAAAAATTACATTCGAAACATTAGTTAAATCGTGATCAAAAAAACTTACATGGTAATAATATGAAGGATGTATGCAGCGTCTAGCTCCACTGTGGACAGGTGCATCGTCTCTTAAGCCATCTTTCGCCAGCAGACTCTCGAAATTACCGCAAATAATCTGATCACAAACATTTTTAACTTTTATTTTCTCAATCCAGGACTAAATTAATTTAACTATACATTTACCATAAAGATAAATATTTCAGAAATATATATTTATTTAAAAAATCTAAAAAAGGACGAAAACGTTAGCTGTGTATGTAACTGCCACAATGAACACTAAATACATATATTTATATACATACATTAATAAGATTGACTATACTTGAAATAATTTAACTATTTAATTTAGTGTCTTTTTATTACATAAAGATAATATTAAAATTTATATACTTTTAAAAACGACTGCTGTGTTTTGGATTACAAATAATTTCATTAAATATGACGCTTGAAAAATACTCACTAATGGCGCAATGTTTGCTGCAACAAACATGGCTATGTTGAACGTCCCACACGTCAACTTCCAATACGGTGAAATTGTTTTTTTCTGTAATGAAAAATATGTAATCGCAATAATACCTTCTACCTTAATCATTTTTCTACTAGTTACTGTATTTAGCGGGGTATGAATAAAGAACATAGTAAAATATTAGTATTTTCCAATTTCCATTACACTTCGTATAGGGTAAGGATGCCTATTATGAGATAGGTGCTAAATATGTGATAGCAAGGTATCTGTTAAACTAATAACGTCAGCCATTTGGCGCTAATGTCGCTTAAATCGACATAGAAATAGCGCCAAACGTTTGTCGTTGCATACCGGTTTCCAGCGAATTTCAGGCGTGTGCGTGCATGTTTTTAAATTATAGTGAAACCAAATATTTTTCATAGAATGTTTACAAAGTATGTAACAACGTTAAAAGCTCTTAATGCATATTTTGTTTATAGCTTATATCATCAATTGTAAGGTGTCAATTCAACTTTATTGTGTTCTCATTTTGAAACAAAAATAAAAGCATCCATTTTGAAAACTGTTTTTTCCCTAATGTGAGATCTTATCTTGTTGTACCCAAAAAAAAGCAATTATTATAGAAGTTAGATTAAATCGTATATTTTTTATTTCAGATGTCTCCCATCAAAAGGATATGTATATTTAAAATGTTAAATATGATTACCATAAGTGTAATTAAAGTGTAATCAATAATTACTGTGAACCTGTTTTGACTGATGCTAGTCTATAATTGAATAATCCAAAAAATACCAAAATATTATAACTGATGTTTGTCTATAATATTTGATTAATAAGTTGCAATAAAAATGTGTTTATAATGGCATTAATATTGCTTTTGTTTATTTGTTTGCCTCTAAAATTTCAAAAAACCTAATATAAAATACTATCACATATTAGCAACCCCTGATATCTCATAATGAGAGACCACTTGCCTCGGATACCTTTTCTGACATTGTTCACTTTTTACAGCACAGCCAAAAAAATATTGTATTTAGCACTAAATCACTATTATATATTTGAAGTAAATAAGATTTTCGATCCTAAAACACGTCTGAGAAAGCTTTTCATGTAACAGTTTCATTTGTATAACCAAAAATAGAAATGGTATCTCATTATTGGCATCTTTACTCTACAATTAAATGATAATGCTTGACTGTATTAACGAATATAAAAAAAATATGCTGAAATTAAGGAAGAAATTGGATACGCGCAGTAAAGGCGATTTTTAGTGTGCAGATACCAGTCCCGCGGGATTTCCAGAAAAAAAAAATACTTGACCATCTTCTCTATTTTCAAGTGAAAGTTCGGAAAAATTTGTCCAAAAAGCCAATAATATAAAATATGTTTATTTGTGTTTAAGCAATGTTTAAAAAATATACATTTGATAAAAAACAATTTTGTTATATCATAAATTTTATTTAATTTTTTTCTTATGATTAATGATAGGTATGTATACATGGAAAATAAAGATTTAAAAATATTTTTACTTCTCCATATAATAACTTTTCTGTCTCTCTTCAAAGAATAATCTCGTATTTTTTTTCTCGAATTATAATAAAATGAAGATATATTTACGAATTTGTTCTAACAATACAGCTTAATTCCTTATCCAAATAATTAACTATATTTCATATTTTGAGAGTTTTTACAGATCATAATTGGCTTAAATAGTATATCAACGAGTGCGGTGTGCGCCTCAATATTAGTATGGATAATAATTAATAATATAAAAAATCATGATTATGCATACTGGTTCGACTTGAAAATTTCCCTTTAATGAGGAAGGCTATATGCCTAATAGTCCACGCTGTGACTAATAGTAATGTAGTAATAACAAAATGCAGAAACGCAGAGAGCTTTAGAGATTCAGTTGCGTAAACGGCTAAGTTGCGCAAGGTTCACGAATGACGGAACGCATCCCTTAAAACAGTTTTCAATAAATACCTCGACAGCATATTATGTTTTTTACCTAAGGATGACCATTTTTATATATTACAAATAACCTAAAATACAAGGGTCAACTGAATCAGTTTAAGAAAATAGATACTGTTATCGGCAATTAAAAATGCAAAAGAAGTCTCAATCGATGACCCACTAAGAAAAAATTCTATAAAAATATATGTCTAAATATGTTATGTTAAAGTATATCCATTTACTAATATGAAGAAACACTTTCATGGACAATTTAGGCAATTTATTATTTTTAATTTATATTAAGAAATTAATTTATTAGCGTTAACTGTGTGCGTGTGTGTGTTCTTCATATTGCCTAAAATAAATATTTCCCAACAGTTAACTAATTTAAATGTTGAAGTATAACACACAATATGCCTATTATAACACACAAACATAAAAAAGGTTGTCATATCTTTATCCAAATAAATAACTGATTATTTTAAAAATCTAATTGTATAAAAATATTTTTTTTTCGTTTTACACTTTATCCCGCTCCTAGCAGGGTAGGCAGACGCAACTGCAGGGATCGTGGAAACGTAGTGTTAAGACACTTCGATTGCTTTCTGCCTTTTCGAGGCATTGCGAGTTGAGTGGCGGAGCTCAACGCCGCGTTTTGCCTAATTGCCAGAGCGAAGAAAATGAAAATGAATTAATTCGCCCTCTTTGAGTGGAAATCGAACCTACATACCGTCGTGTACAGGCAGACATTGCGCCTTTGCGCCACGACGGTCTTTAGAATATTCTAAATATATGAATTAAAAACAACACTTAAGGTAAAATCAACTTGTAACGACAAACAGGCGTTTATTTCCCCCAGGCCCCGTTCAAAAGGCCTCAGAGTATAGCGACACAAGGGCACAATATAATAATTATATATTTTGCTTATATTCTCGAAGAAAAATATATCTTAATTCAACATTGCATTAAAAATTAAATTCTGAGAAACCCGTATATGAAAGTCAAATATATATATATATATATATATATATATATATATATATATATATATATATATATATATATATATATATATATATATATATATATATATATATATATATATATATATATATATATATATATATATATATATATATATATATATATATATATATATATATATATATATATATATATATATATATATATATATATATATATATATATATATATATATATATATCACAGTGGCAATTAATAGAATAAAATAAAAACTGAATATTTATATAGGTGAAATTAAATAAATCTTCATGAGGTTCCTTACATAGAACGATACAAACATACCCATATATGATCACTTTGTTTTGAAATTGTCTGAGTGTCTGTCCGTCGGTCAAGACTATATTCTCAAAATACGGTGAAGATATTCATAAAGTAATATCAAATATTGAGACTTATAGTTCCTTAGAGTATATAAAAATGGCTGCCTAAAAACACAAATTTAAATTTGTTCGACTTTGTACGATTGGTGCGCGAGTACCACTCGCACTTGACAGCTATTTTGTATAGACACTAAAAACCATCTAAACTATAAGAAATAATGTAACAAATAATGTAAAATACTTAACGTCACGATCATTTACTAAAGGCATAATAAAACTCTAAGAGAACTACTAAAATATAAATAACATACCGTAAAAATATATTTGACATATTCAGGACTATAAAAATTTATAAAAGACAGAATTGATCCTCTTAAAAAGTAATAAATTGAATTTAAAAAATATCCACGAGCACACGTCATATTTATCTCCTAAGAATGAAAATGAGGTTAACCTATTACTGTTAAGAAAAATAAAAAGATAATTATAAGGAATAGATAATATTTAAAAAATTAGCATATTTTCTTATATAAATAAATATGTTAGATAAGTTGTGCGAGTTGTGTTAGATATACAATGAAACTGACATTTAAAAATTCTGTATATAAAATTAATTTTATCTTACTTTGATACAATAAAATGAATATTTCAGAAGATATCACAATTTTCATCTAAATTCCAAAGGGTATCAAAATTCGTTAGGGAAATCGTAAATTGCGAAGCGAGTCAAATAGTCTTTTAAGTCATGTCTTTTTTACCTTAAGAAAAATATGCTTAGTATTAAAATATACTTTTTATATCATATATCCTATACTTTATTCATTCTCAGCCATTCTCTGGATGCACCTGTGCATGTAGATGTTGTAACTAATGTTAAGTTAAGAGTACAGTCTTTTATCATTTTCTGCCTACATAATGAGACATTAACCTATATTCAAATTTCAAATACAAATTCAAATAATTTTGTTCACTCCAAGAATAAAAGATCTAAATCTTGTTTTTCACAAAAATTTTGCCTCAAACTTGAGAAAAACCACCGCAAGAAACTCTGTGGAATTTTGTGGAATTTTGCCGAATATGGTCATTAGTTTTACGATAATTATTTTTTTAATTCAACTAAAAGAGATAGATTCCTTAAGTTAAACCTTTCAATACACAAACTTTTCTTCACAATTCTTTTATATTATGATATAGAACGTTGTTGGACGTTCTCTGGGGTCCCTTTGTAAAAGCGTATACTGCCTGAAGAAAGAAATAGTAGTGAATATAAATAATATAATAGTTGGTTTCTCTCTCGGTTTATTTGGTCTATAATCAAACAATTTAATTTTTATCTAAAAGTTTTTTATATATACACTAGTGAATTACTATATTGAACGATTTTTGTCATTCAGTTTTCTTAAAAAATACACACATTTAAATTGCGTTGATAATTTTCAACTGAAACGCACTTACTTAACGCATGAACACAACAAGCAAAGTTAATTATGTAATTTTCTAATTTATTGAAAATTGAATTGTAGAATTAGTCGAATAGTTTACTCAACTTTAGTAATAAAAATTTACTTATCGTTAGTAATATTTTACTTATTTATTTATTGTGTTGTTATTTATTTATTCATTGCTTTAAATGTTTAAATAATGGTATTTATTAATATTATTTCAAACTATGTTAAATGGGAAGAAGTAGAAAAGGGTCTGCTTACTCCATTACTTACTATAAATTCCAATAGTAAGAATGTTCATATTCCTAAAATAATATTACACAAAACGGTCGTTTTTATTTATATTTCATGCGAGAAATAATTACATTTTGTGTACGATTTTCAGTAATACCGATGTTGTGGGTGTAAAATTTAATTTCAAATCAATCATAAATTTACTTTAGGGGGCGCAGTCTGCTGACATGGCCGATAGTCTTCATGCAACTAACGGAAGCTAAATATGATTTTTGGAATTTTTGTCTATCAAAAAGTAACGGACGGATTTGACATAACCATTTTTGTTATACAGATCTTAATGGAGCGTTACAACAATTATTTAACTACAAAATTAAAATTACCTTATATTGTGCATATCTGTAACAGGCGTAATAGATGACGTTCATTAGGCCGGTTTCCACCACAAAAGCGAGGTATACTGCATAGAGGGACCAGGTAGGAGGCACTGCGAAACTAGTCAATGCAACTACTGTAGGCAAGAGCAGTAAAGGTGGCGCAGCTATGGTTAGCGGACATGGATCGCTTCGCCTAGCATACACAGCTTCCGCTTCGCTCGCTTTGAAGGTGAGACATAGCGTCGTAGCATTCCGCCAACTCCCTAAACAGAAATTACTAGTGTTAGGAATATTTTACTTAGGACAGTGTTGCAAATTTCTGTAAATGATATGTTTAATGTTGATAGCATGCATCATCTACACTTAAAATGCTTTTACAAACATCTATATGAAAAATAAAATGTTTGTAATTTTGAAGTATTCTCAAGCGCGTGAAGGAAGCAAAATATTATTCTTTCCAAGTATGGATGAAATGTGAAGAATCTAATTTATAAGTAAACGAAAACTAATTAATAAGCTTAGTAAATATAATGGTAGTAAATACTTACTTGTCGTCGTCTCTATTGACGAGCTCTTCCTCTAACATTGCGAGTATTTTGACTTCTTCATTGTCCTTGCTCTCATCTTGCGGTGATAGAACCTACGAATAATGTAGGAAGCGTATCTATGTAATCGAAAAGCAACAAATCGATATGGGCGCTGGAATGTCGGTTGCTTAATCAGGTGCTCCACTATAATAAGCAGTCTCATCTTGATGAATGATATTTTCATTGAAAAGCAATGGTTAATAAAGGGAATAGGTTGAAATGTAAACTAGCGCGGACCGTAGACCTAGTGCCCTAGTGTCCTATTTATTCGAACGGGAGCCGGAAGGGTGGGTTGGGGGTTGTACAAGTGCACTCACAGAATCCTCGTCGTCGTCTTTGAGGTCAGAGAGAGCGTCGGCTGCATCCCCTGCTTCCCCTGCCTCCCCCTCTGTTGCATTTCTCTCTTCGCCACCCTGGTACTAAAATTAGTGATTTATTAACATAAATATATACATTCAGAGCAAATATGGAAATTTTTAATTAATTTAAATAATTTCATTCATGTCAAATATATAATAAACAAAAAACCATATTCATATTAAAGTAAACAGGCTTTTTCGTGATAAGCTACGCTTAGTTTACCTTTCAATAGCCATCAATCAATAGCAAAGTTAACCTCTGTAATGTTAATTTCAAATCAATAGGAAGAAGCCACTCCATTACGCATTACGATCTTAGCAATTAGTTTAGTAGTTCTAATTTAATATTTTTTTTATTCAAATTCATTCCAATATTATTTTTTGTCTTATATATTTTTTTTGGTAATTGCACTGCACATTCCTGCTGTTAGACACTTACCCACTTCCACTGGTTGGCTGGAAGAGATATCTTTCAGAAATAAGCCCACCTTTGTGAGCCAAAATGTATTTTTTGTATCTAAAATGTGTATGTTTGTAATAAGAAGTGTTCCTTTTCTGGTTAATAATTTAGTATAAAATAAGTAAACATTTTAGCATTGTGATATATTTTAGTGATTGTGTTGTGTTTAGTGATGCGTTCTACGTTATGAACATATAAATAAATGTACACAGCCATGTATTTTCTATCAACATTCAATGTACTATAGATTTACAGCATTCATATAGATCATCAGTAACGGTGAACATTGAAAAGCAAATATATGATAGTTCCTCTCTCATCTCAGCATTAGATCTGCTCTTGTTGTTATTTTTTTAGTATTTATAGTAACTTAAATAAACTTTATGATTTACTAACCTGTTTGAGAACGCGAACAATAAAATAGGTCTTGATGCCAGCCTGTCGCAACATCTCTTCGCGGCGTTCACCATGTGCTGGTTCTACTTCAAACTCGTCATTTAAGAAACTCAGAGTCACCTCTGACACGTGTACTCGTCTGAAATGTAATCATTATTACGTATTTCATTATAATAGATAAAAGATTTTACAATATTGGCTTCAAGCTACTTCACCAATTATTAAAAAGAAATTGTAATTAAATAAATTATAAATAAAAATTTAAGGTTTTTGTATAGGTATATCGTATACTCATAATTATTATATTTATATTCAATATTATAAATAAAACTATCTACCGTAAACACATCCCAAATCTAAAAATATAATTGAAACTGAGTTATGATTTATATAAAAATGTTATAGCATATATTCAATATGGTTAACTAATATACTACAGAATATTTTAATTTTAGGTCACATTTTATTTCGTTAATTTCTACATAAAAATATTCCTAGACGAATTCTACGACATGAAAAATTGTCACAAATCTTTAGCTTTCGATTCATCACGGAAATTCGCCAAGTAGTATGGCTATGGCGTTTATAGATGACTGTGCAGAGAGATAACAGGTCAAGGACGCAGTTTCGCGCGACCGATCCACATAGTGAAGACATTTGGGTTAACCGTTTTATGATATCATATAAATCTCAATAGTGGATTTAATAAAAGAAATCATTTTAGCACCATTCTGAATAGTTGATTAATTTAGTTATTGCACTCCAAATATACGTAAAAAAACTTAACGAGGGTGAAAATTAGTGTTTTTTAACTTTTTTTTTTAAAGTTACATGAATTTTTTTTAAACAAAAAAATTGGTTCTGTATAGATCAAGATCATATTGAAATTATTTTATAACCAAATAAATTGTTACAAATTGGTACAGGCAAATAAATAGACACAAAATCATAATATAAATATTTTTTTTTAAATTAGTTATATTTTTATTATTATATTTTTACACTGACCACTTTAAATACATTTTCGTCGCTAACCTTCTAAAATTTCTTAGTCATATAAAATTTGTCACTCAACATTAAAAGATTTATTATGAATTATAAAACCGATGTTGATCCAAAATAGTAACATATTCATTAATAGCAACGATTAAGTAATATATACAAACCCTGCCATGCCGCTACTCTCCATTTTATTGGCAAGCTCTACGTCACGTGAGTACACATCAAACTGCCACTGCCGTTGTCCTAACACTCCAGCTAATACTGCACCCGTATGAATTCCCACCCTCATATCCACTGGTGAATTGGTTGTTTGTTGCACATACCTAATAAAAGTGGCTATATTAGAAGAACCATAATTTATAATTACAGTCTTCTTCCTCTAACTATATAACAAATATTGAAAACTCTCAAGAAACACTTACTTAATCGCTTTTACCATAGACAAGCCCATATGGACACAAAGTACAGCATGGTCAGGTCTCTCCACTGGAGCGCCGCTGATACAGTAATAACAATCCCCAAGGATTTTTATTCTTAATTGTTGATATTTCTAGAAAAAAAAATCATTAATATGTGTAAAATGTATATATTATAATTTTGACCAAAATCTTACTTACCTCAGCAAGGCGGTCGAAACGAGCAAATAGCTCATTTAAAATCGCTACAAGATCTTGTGCTGAATATGTGGAAGATATAGCAGTAAAACCCACGATGTCCGCGTACAAGATGCTAGTTACACGTAAATATGATATTTTAGAACGTTCCTCAAGGATCAAATCAAAATGTTGATAGAAATATCCAAATACAACTTACCTGACATTTTCGTGTCGTGACATATATATCTTTTTAAATTGTGTGTCTATAAGTCCCAAATCTTTTCGCATCTGAACAGCCACGTGTTCAGGGAGAACTGACAATAACAATCGTTCCTAAAACATTTAATTTTCGTCAATAAAGGCGATCTTCGAAGGATTATTAATTTTATTATATTACTACGTCTCTCCACACCTGTTCTTTGCTTTGCTGTTCAATAGTTAACTTATCACGTAAACTTCTTTTTGTTTCTTGAAAAGAACACCGCTGTTGTTTCTCGCAGACTGCATATGCAGTACCTCCCAACAACGTCGCTCCGAATAAGAGGCAACCATTTGCTATTTGCTGTTTAAAATTAAAACTTGTTTAAGAATTCAAATAATTTTAATATAGTAATTTAATCAAACACAGTAAAATTTTACGCACTTGCAAATAAAAATCGTCAGCAAATCTGCTTTCGGCTGTAGAGGCATTATAGTACTGAACCGTCAGGTATCCAATTAAAGATAGAGCACTATAAACCATTAATATCACATAATGGAACGGGAGGGTTGCTATTGTAAAATACTGCAGAATTACTGCCCATCCAAGTAACTCGTTGTAAGAGTCCCCTAGACGTCGCGAAGCACTCACTAAGAGTTGAATCCACACCACAAACCAAGCAACATGATTAAGAGCAGTTCTAGCTCGGACAATAAATACGTAAGTTACTGCGAGTATTAGGTTTACAATCAGAGCTACAGCCACAGATGCATAAGCAAAATGTAGATCACGTTCCCCAGGTACAAGTGCAGCAAATACTTGGAACAACACTCCTGTGGCAATCAGTCGCAGTACAGCACGCTGACGCTGACGCTGTGTGTATGCTAGATATAGCTTCTCTTCTGACAAATCCAAAAATCTCCATGGGGGCACCAAGCATACCCAACAAGAACATTTATTTGAACTACGTGGCTGTGTAGATTTCTCCATAGCTTTAACGTTCTGCCATATTCAAATGTTTAAAACATTTTCAGTTTTCATTATCATTCTTATCTTCTTAGCGCTTGTGAACTAATAAGCTCCTCAAATTTCCTTAATATTTGTGGATATCATACAAAAATCATATTATATTTAAAGAAATTTGCTTAAAAGAAAGTTCATAAAAAATATTTTACTATATTATAAATATTTTACGACAAAAAATACACTTATGTATATTGACTGACACCGAGATTAATTACACAATAATCTTGTAGTTTTGCGTAATGTATCTCACAAAACATCAGCCGGAGACTTTCCGTTAACGATGGTCTGATCGAGGACGCCTGTGTAATGAATAAATTACACGCTGAAACATTGTTCCGATATTCGTTCATTAACTCGACCGGCTACTAAACATAACACATTCGAGGTTTCTTCGGATCTATACGTAATACCTACTAATTTCAATATTGACAATCGTTTTGACTCGAACTATATATAAATATGAGAGTGACCGTGAAAATCTTACAAATGACAAGACATATTTGTTTCACATATTTTTACTTATTGTCATCGTTTATGTCGCGTTGCTACACTTGCGTTACTGTGAAATATAATATTAAAATATTATCACAAAACGATATTATCATGTTTATAAGTGCACAATTAGTCTTTTTAAATGAGTGGAAAATAGAGAAGAGAGTATAGAGATATATCAGTGGGCAGGATTTAATAAAAAAAAAGATTAGGCGTATAACACGTAAATATCAAAAAATCAAATATCAATCAACCAGGTGTCGTTATTAAATATTTTCCTAAATTGTACATAATTGTAGATAGAACAACGAAAAAGAAACAAAAAGTAATTGTAAAAAATATTTCATGTTAATAAGTGACATCAAATTTTGATGATACACTTAGTGACTTGATATTTTCTTTCTATTGCTTAAATTATTGGAAATCATTTCATACTCATTTAAATATATATAAAACCGCAATTGAATGGATGTATCCCAGGTCCTACACTATTTTGTTCTATAGTTTCAAAACTTTGTAATTTTAAGTGTTTTAGTTTTTCTACTTGTCTTATCTATCCCTATCTTGTTATCTAGCTAATCGAATACAAATAAAAGAAAAATAGTATTATTAACGAAATACACTTTTAAATCTCCTAGTTAATTCACACTTTACAAATAGATACCTAAAAATTAACTGTTTTAGTATATACATAACAATATCCAACAATAATGAAAACAACTTTTCTATTACTATTACTATTACCCGAGACCCTATAATTAATCATGCTTAAACGAGTATTATGCTTCGTTTTTGCCTCATTTTAACTAAATTGCACTACGACTACACTACCAAGTAACCACGAAATCTTCCAAAAAAAAAGCAATTAGCCCTTACAGTACAGAAAAAATCTGAAGTAATTTGGAAATTATATTTTATTAATTTTTATAACTTAACTACTTCCTTTTGACCTACAACTACAAAATTGATCGATGGGGAAATTAAACTCATAAATAATTGTTTTTTTTTCTTAATTAATAAAAACCATTCTCCAAAACGTAGGGCCTAAACTAGGAATTAAACAGATCATATTATATCAGCCAAGGTTTGCAACATATTTTTAACAGAAGCCAAAATCTATATGTCTTTAAATCTACTAAAACAGTACAAACTTTTTTTATTTATTTAATAATGACTGATTAAAACTCAAATTTTTCACATGGCAAAATCTCTGAAGCTTAAAAATATATCTTACGTATTATGCCAATAATTATTATAAATGTACCTACTTGTATTTTACTTCAGCTTTTATTTAAGCACCCACTATTTTTTCTATATCAATGAATTCCAAAGATAAACAAAATTTGTAACAACGGCATCTAATTTGTATTAAATATTTCCCGCCTAAAGTTTGGTGCCAGTGACGTAAGTAGGTAATCTCGGTAAAAGACTCTTGTCATACTATTGACCCAATATTTTTAGGACCATTTCTTACACCTAATAATTGTATTTTAAAAACGTTATTATTGTTGTTTACTGGTATATATGATAAGACTTATCCAAAATCAATAATAATAATAATAAAAACAGGAATATCGAGCGGTATGTAATGAGTAAGGACGCGGGCGGCAGGAATCGCGGCAGCGCAAGACGGTATGCGCACGTGCTCGCGCGCGACTGCCGCGCCAGCCGCCGCCCTCCGCAGCAGCCGCGCGCCTTGCCCGCCCGACCCGCCTTGCCTGCCCTGCTTGCCCTGCCGCCCTGTCGACCCTGCGCCCCAGTGCCTCATCTCCCCTACCTCTTCCGCCTCCCTGAACCTGTTCTAGGCCGATTCATTACATCGATTCAAATTCCGATTGATATGCTACGAGCATTCAGAAAACTCAATTTTAGATCTCGTATTCAATAAACATCCGTTCACATTAATACTTCCAATTGCCTTTTGTTGGTCTTCTTTTTCAAATACTCCAAATAAAGAAATAATTTTATGCTTTCGAACTAACGGCTTATTAAGTTTAAGTAATATACACATTTATTTTTAAATGTTATTTAAATGTAAAATTGAAATCGAGTAAATATAATTAATTAAGACATTAGGATTATCTTTTTTATTAATACTTTCTTAACTAAAATGAGAAAATAGTCTCCATATTAAAAAAAACTAACGTTATATTAATTCTGATTTACATTTGCAATACTACTAAGTATATTATACGTCTGACCTGCGTAATAATGACTACATAATCTTCAATCTATCCTATAATAAAACCGAAAAAAATATCTGTAAATTAAATCTTTTCAAGAAAATTATGAAAGGCGATATAATACCCTCACAGACTGCGAATCTATGATTTAAAAATGTTTCTGAAACTCTTTTGTTGTTGAGCAAAACATACAAACTGATGTAAAACCACAATAGGTGAATCAAATAAAAAAACACAAGAAAATGAAATTTATATAAAATTTATTTAGCATGTTAAGTAGAAAATTGGGAAGCAAGGACCTGTGGGCTTTATCCACGTTACCACGCCTCGCTATATGTGCATAGACTAAGCATAGAAGAAGTGCTACCGTAATGACGTTGAAATGCAGCTAATACTCAAATACTGCATAAGTGGTATATGTATGGGCGCATGTAAACGAACGTGTGCGCGGTGTCAAATATGCAATGTGGCTAACGGTTACTACTTGCAGCATTGTCTCCTTGTATAGAGTATGCTCCGAAAAAGTAGCTGAAAAGTGCAAGCTTAGAATTAGTAGTGACTATCAAATGGAGTGATGCAAACTGAATTCTAGTGGAGTTAGAGATCAAAATGTCCTAACCAACACTAAAACTGCTCATGCTGTTTAGGATTGAACTCATTCAGTAATAATTGCGGCGATTTCATGGCGTAAATATGGAAATAAATACGTATCATCGACAACTCAGTGAGAGATATTGTGGTGGAATGACCAGGTGCTAGGGGTGATTTAGTAAAGGAAGGCAGTATTTAATGTATGGCAGTAAACCTAGTATCCTGAAGATAGACTGGAATTATATATTCCAAGATTTGCAGCAAGCAGCAAGATTTGCTAACAAAAGAGTCATAACCAAAACTCGCAGTTTCAGTCAGAAGCCCTTCGAGCTTATGGTTGGCCCTCTCTGAGCGTGTTTTGTATCCGAGTCTTAGTATGGGTTCCAACTACGATGAAGCATTTTTAGGCGGCCTAATATTTAGTATACTAGATGACTATATTTTTGTTATTTGTGAGCAGGAAATTTATTTATTCCCTAGAGATCGCTGCAGGGCCGGCCCATATCCATATTCACTTTACTGTCTTTTAAAAAGTTACTTCAACTGTTAGGAAGTTCATTAGCAATTTTCCACAGGAGTTTAGTTCGCTGATAGCCTGTGGTCGATTGTAGGTTAACCAGCACGCCTTTCTCTACTTAAACAAGAAAATCATCCAAGATTAAGCACCAACCAGTAAAACCTCAGTTAAAAAAATTGAACTTCTCTACTATGACATCTTAAGATTTATGAATAAGGGGCAAAGATCAAAAGTACCTTTCTCTACTTAAAGGTACTTTTGATCTTTGCCCCTTGTTCATAAATCTTAAGATGTCATAGTAGAGAAGTTCAATTTTTTTAACTGAGGTTTTACTGGTTGGTGCTTAATCTTGGATGATTCTCTTGTTTAGCCGTATGGCTAGACAGGGAACTCAAAACGATATACTTGCTATTTCTTTTATGTAATGAACAAAATTCTTGTTAATGATGAATCCTATACCTCCTAACGTACTAATATCCTCTCTTTTGATAGAATAGGTCATCTGATTGGAGTGTAGTAATATTTTCTCCCTGTCTTGTGACATGAATTAGGCTGAGTAAATAATATTTTATGCGCCTTAACTCTTCTTCTAATGACTCGAATCTTCCATGCTCTCTAAGCATGCTAAGACCCTAGTCTTAGCACTAAAAGTAACGAGGGTCAGTTTGGTATGGTAACCAGGCCTTACCAAGGGATTCTTCGTACCCCTTGACCTGCGGTTACAATGACCGCTGCCGTAGTCCGTGTTTGCGGCCGTAGCCCGGGGCCATTTTCTTGTGGTGGGATTCATGTTTGTGTTTAGGAGATTTGTTGTGATGTACTATGGCCTTATTCTTTTTCCAGCTACACCTACCCACCAAGTGTCATCAGTTCATAGCCGGCAGTCAAAAATCTTTCCACCTGAATGGTCATCGATTCTCCTTACTATATATCCCGCCCACTACCACTACTTGCTTTCATACGTAACCACTAACAGCGTACACTGTTTAAAATTTTCACCTTGAGACACTACACACACTTGAAGCTACATCAGAGCTGATTCGGCGAGTGATCTTTGACCTAGCTAGTCTACATGTGGTTAACAACTTTAAGTGTAGTATTCCCAAAATTTAATAAGCTGGAGTAAGCTCACCATAACAGTTTTACCCATATTTATCTTAAAACCTGCTCTTTGGTAAACACTATTAAAATCTTAGCATTATGTTCACATATACCATGACCTTAACCGGTAGTACTACGCCAACTGCAAAACAATGGTGTAAGATAACTGCCCTTGATGTTTATACTTTTCCAATCCGGAAGTGCCGCTTAAAACGCCGTTTAAATGCTTAAATATCCTCGGATACTGCTGATGAGTTTTATTATTTCTTCAATATTTTATAGAGATGACATTTTCACATCTCACACTTCGCTGTGGTTATATAGGATTAGAGCGCTGATTGTAATCAGACTGAAATAGAAGACTTGGAGTGTACTTGGAATCTTAAGAGAAACTGTAGCACTGTCCAGGTCTCGATCAACTCGTGGACGTGGACTATAGTCCACGTCCACGAGTCTATTTCTCATGGTCCACGAATGCCAAGCAAGATGACAAATTACACAGACTTCATATTTCTGTAACATTTTACATGACGTATGAATATGGTCTATCGTGCTATTGCCTTTTTCGAAAACGGCTTGTTCGGGAGGCTGCAAGTAGCTGCAAACATGCTAGCGAAACAATTCGTGACTCTTAAAAAAAATTGGTTAGTAGTTCTTCAAAAGATTTCTGTTGTAACCATTTTTGACAAACAGAACAACTTCACCTTCACTCCATGCTTTTGGCATTTTACTTGAAAAGTAGATTGAATTAATTGGTGAAAATCGGATTTGAATAGGTGTTGGGCGATTTTATGTATTGGCTTGCCGCCAAACTACCGTTCACAGAAGCTCTGTTGAAATTCCATCTTTACCTACCTCTTGTTGTTTTTAAATTGTTAAGATCAACTAATCTCAGACAGGTGGTATCCAGATTATTTTAGACGTAGTGTGGTGTAAGCCTGCTTCTAGGACCGTTAACCAATATTACAAATATAAAAATTTAAAATAATAATTGTAAAATACTTAAAGTTTTCTTACTGTATTAGTCCGAATTCAATTTGTAGATGTCGCCACAAGTGAAAAATTTACGTAATAAAATATCATGAGACATTTATATTTTTATAATTTATATTCTTATACTCTTTGATGTATACGTACAGAAAGTATCCACTATTGTACATAATTTCCTCAGTCCTCTTTTAAATATTTTATTTGGTCTTGCCAGCATTCAGTTGCAGTTGTTAGAAAATCAAGTGTAAAAGGCTACACAGTTCAGTTGACAGAACGTTAAAGTCAAATATTTGTGACATTAAATAGTTTATTTTGTTAAGTTACTGTTACAGCTGAGTATTCCGCCGAGGATGAATCATTTCATTTGTAATTTGCTCACCGGTCGTTCGGTATCTGTTAAACATCCGCTAATTACTGTACCCTCCAGACTTGTCTGGAAAGGTCTTCCTCAGGGCTCCTCTCTTAGTCCTCTGTTGTATAACATCTACACACATGACCTCGAACTGTCTGTTAGTAATTTTTGTAACATCCTTCAGTACGCTGATGATATCGTCCTCTATTGCAGCTCAATCTCTGTAGAGGACATAACTTTCCGTCTCAATACTGCTTTGCACTATCTTAACCAGTGGTTATCAAATCATGGCCTGGCTCTGTCTATAGATAAGTGCCAGTTGGTGGTATTTACGAAAAAAAGAATTATACCACATTTTGATATTATGTGTGATGGTATTTCCATTCAGGTTACGGATAATGTAAAATTTCTTGGCATAATTCTCGATAAACGTCTGAACGGAATTGCTCATGCCGAATACCTCAGCAAGAAGTGTGAGAAAGGCATCAATGCTCTAAGAGCTGTGTCTGGTGTGTGGTGGGGTGCACACCCGTATACTCAGAAGCTTCTGTACGGTGCCATTATTCGGAGTTATATTGATTACGCTCTATTTGTTCTGGACCCCTTTAATAAAACAGCCACAGAGAAACTTAATCGCATTCAGTACAAATGCCTGCGCATTATCCTAGGGGCAATGAGATCTACTCCTACTAACGCACTTCAAGTAGAGTGTGTCGACCCTCCTCTTCCTATCCGCAGACAATTCCTTTCCGACCGAGTCGTGGGCAAAATGTTACAGCTTTCTTCCCATTCCCTCTGGAGTAAGTTAACTGAGTTAGCTGGCCTTATCCCACGACATAAACCATTACCGTACTTACTCAATAGTTTCCTTAAATTCACCAATTTACCTCACCCATTGTCCCGTTTTCCATCTAACCCATTGTTTTGTACACCTTACAAGGCATTGGTGTACCATCCTTATATCATAACAGATCTTGCCTTGTTCAAGGGAGATCCAGGCACCAACGCAAAATTCCAAGAGATAGTAAATGAAAATTGGTCAAAACATCTTCACATCTTTACCGATGCATCCAAGCTTTCAATTGAAGGCTGTGTTGGTGCAGCTTGCTGGATACCAAAATTCAAAATTATTTTACAATTTAAATGCCCTCCCGAATCATCAGTGTTTACAGGTGAGGCTGTTGCTTTATTGGAAGCAATCCTGTTCACGCTTTCCCACAATATAAAACAGACAGTAATATTTACAGACTCACTAAGCTGCTTGATGGCCATAAAGGGTAACCCGTTTCATAGTAAACTGAGATCTTCGATTGTTTTAAGGATACGTGAAGAATTATTCACTTGTCATCTAAAGGGCTTGGAGGTCACTCTTGTATGGATTCCAGGCCATTCTGGAATTAGAGGAAACGAATCTGCAGACTCTTGCGCTAAACTAGCAGTACAATGTGGTACTTTGGATCACTTCTCTAATTCGGCTCAGGATTTGTTGTCTCTTGCATTCACTCACTTGGATAAGTCCTGGTCTAAGCACTGGGATTTATCTAAATCTCAGAAGGGTAAATATTATGCATTTCTCCAGCCGGTTATTCCAAAGCGTCCTTGGTTTTTCTCTCAAAAATTGACTGAACGGAGAGTTATATCTACAATTTGCCGCTTACGCCTTGGACATGCATGTACGCCTGTTCACCTGGCTAAGATCAGGGTCAGGGACCACTCTCTGTGTGAATGTGGCCTAGACGACGGTTCTCCTTCCCACATTCTGTTTTCCTGTCCCAAATTAATCCGTCCCTTGTATGATGTCCTTCCTAACAAAGTCCCTCGTCCTCTCAATGTTCAGTGTTTGTTAATGTTTGTGTTTAGTCCTTTATGTAAATTTTTATGTAAATATATTAAGTATAATAATATTAAAGTATGAACTAACACCCATGTAGATTAATATTTGTTACTAACCCTCAATATCGTGTGTATATTTTGTAAATATAGATATATATTTTTTTTATCTTGTTTATAGGTGAAGGATTAAAACTGGATCTCTTATAAACATGCATCCCTCTAATGTGTGATATTTTTTCTTTTTTACCGTACATTCTCCTTTGTGTGTTCTCCAATCAACGTGACATTGGCGAAGTGAATTGTGCTCAACTGGCACGCTCGAAACGCCATAAATTAAAAGAAGAAGAAGAAGTAAGTTACTGTTATGAATTTTTAAATTATATTACGCATTATTTAATAAAAAGAAGTATCTATGCACCGCTCCTAATATTAATAAGTGTTTATACTTATAAAAAGTAAATTATCATGACTGTAATTGTAAACACTTTCTTATAACCTAATAATGGATACAGTATTTATGAAACCAGTGCAACCGCACGTATTTAAGGCCTTAAAAGATGTTGATATACCAACTCTTATTAAGTGTTCATCAGATGAAATAAGACCTATTATTCCATGTCTTGTCCGTATGGCGCTTATAGCTCCCTTAGACGTAACGAGATATTGTGCAGAAGCAAAAAAGGATATACTTACACTTTTATCAGGAATAGATTTAGTTAATTTCATTGTTTCGCTACTATCTATTGAATTTCATGCATTGGAAGTGGATCTCAAGAAAGAACAACAATTGCGGTAAGAATTATTTCACTGCTATATATATATGAGGAAAAATATGATAAAGTTCATGATTTTATTGGGATCAACTTTTATTCTTTTTTATGCAGTATGTATGAATTATATTTTAAATTAAATTAGTACGTAATATTTTTGTTTTTGTTTTCTCATTAAGTGAAATGTAATTTCTTTTTGAGAAATAAATGTGATTAACCATATATTTTAAATAGATTTTATTTCACAGGCAAAAAAGTGGCTCACAAACCACAGAATCATTTCTAATTCAAAATATAGTCAATGGCATAGCTAATGATTTTGAACAATCAGATTCGGCAAGACGGGTTCGGCTCGTTCTTTCAGAGTTATTACAAATGCAAGCTCAGTTAGCAGAATATAATCAAAATAAAAATACAAATAGTGATTTGCCAGTCAAACCTTCAGAATTATTTGATAATGAAGTTTATCTAGAAGAAATTACAGATGTTATATGTATCAGCCTTGCTGAATTACCAAATCTTCTAAATATTTGTGATATTGTTGAAGTGCTTCTGCATGTAAATAAAGGTCCTATAATAATTTCATGGGTTGTAGCAAATATGCCCGATACTTTACTAGATGGTAAGATGAACAGTAACATAATTTATGTAGATAAAATAATGCATTATTATAATGTAAAATTATAATTTTTAGTGGCTGAATCCCTTGTCATAAATGCTGAAAGGAGTGAAGAAGGTGGCATCCGGGCTAAAACTCTATTAACATTGTGTGATGCTTGTCCATATATTGGAGCTGCTGTGAGAGCCAAAGCTGTTTCTGCTTCACGACTGCCATGTTTAGTTATAAATTTAACATTGACACACCATCAAGAGGACCTAGTAAATATTGAAATTGTAGCATAAATTTGAGATTTTTTTGCGATTTAACAAAATAACATTAAAATGATAATTTCTTTTAAGGTATCTTTTATATCAGGACTTTTGCTAGGATCAGATCAAACTTCGAGAGCTTGGTTTGCCACATTCTTACGTAACTCACATAAAAGAGGAAAAGGTGATGGACATGTAACTATGATAAAATTACGCCAAGAACTTCTTAATAGATTAAAAGAAGCAATAGCAGGAGTTGAAGCATCAGCTTTACTGAGATTATACTGTGCCTTAAGAGGTATAGCTGGTATTAAATTTCAGGATGATGAAGTGTCTGGGTTGTTAAGATTAGTAACTCAAAAACCTCCACCTACGCCAGCCGGTGTCAGATTTGTTTCCTTAAGTCTTTGTATGATTTTAGCATGTCCATCTCTAATGGGTTTGTATATTTTTTATATGATTTTACTTAAAAAACATATTCATATATACTTATAGGAACATGATTCTAGTCATTGAACAAATTTTTATCATTATAGCTGCACCAGAGCATGAAAAAAAGGCAATTGAATGGGTACAATGGCTAGTAAAAGAGGAAGCATATTTCGAAAGGTAAAAATATATTATGACAGTTTTATACTATTACTATTTGTTTAGTTGGTTACAAAACTTTAAATAACTCATTTGCGGAACAAAATTCCTCTTTCAGTAATTCAGGAATCACAGCATCATTTGGAGAAATGTTGTTACTAATAGCTATTCATTTTCATTCTGGACAATTGGCGGCTGTGGGTGAGCTAGTGTGTGCCACACTTGGTATGCGTGTGCCAGTTCGACCTAATGGTTTGGCACGCATTAAACAGGCATTTACTCAAGAAATATTTACTGAACAGGTACTTTTAATTTATGCTACTATTAAAATGAAATAATTAATATACATATTGGTATAAAAATGTATAATAATTGTAAGAATTTATTGTATTTAAATTATATTATTTACATCTGAGTAAATAATAATTATGGAAATATTTTTGCCATGCTCCTTTGTATTTGATTTAAGTAAAGTTTTTATTTGTTTTTAGGTTGTTACAGCTCATGCTGTTAAAGTTCCAGTGACTGCGAACCTAAATAGTAACATCACAGGATATTTACCTGTTCACTGTATACATCAGTTACTGAAATCACGAGCTTTTTCCAAACACAAGGTTCCAATAAAAAATTGGATATACAGACAAATATGCAACTGCACGGCACCCCTGCACCCCGTAATGCCTGCACTAGTTGAAGTTTACGTTAATTCTATTCTCGTCATCAATAACAAAGCTTCAAATGAATATTTTAACAAACCTATTACAGAAGAAGAAATACGTAGAGTATTTAGAAATTCCATCTTCGGCGTTACTTTTGATTCACAAAATAAACAATTTTCTCCCATGGAGACTGATGGCGAACCATCAATCGACGTTAATATTGAAAAACCTTCGTTAGCGTCACAGTTGCTGTTAATTTATTATTTACTTTTATATGAAGACATCAGACTAGTTAACTCTGCTACACTTTTAGCCAATGGCCGAAAAATAAAAAGTTACTCAACCGCTTTTCTTTCCGAATTGCCAATTAAATATTTACTGCATCAAGCACAAAAAGACCAAATGAGTTACGGTGGTCTCTTTAGTCCGCTGCTTCGTTTGTTGGCTACGCACTTCCCACAACTTTCTCTTGTGGATGACTGGATGGACGACCAAGTATTTGGCGATACTTGTAAACACCAAGTGGATGTTAATATTTCCGAAACATCCATTAACGAAGCTTTTCAAAGTATTGAGGAGAATCCATATAAAACTGGCAAAATTTTAAAGGCAATGCTAAATAAGAATCCCACGGACATTTGGCCATTTGCGGAAATATTCGTCCGATATGTAAAAAGTGTATTAGGGGATCAAGTGCCAAGGCACATTCAGGAACTATATCGTGAAGTTTGGTTAAGGCTCAACACTGTTCTGCCTCGTTGTCTGTGGATAATGACCATAAACGCTCTACTCGATATCAATAGCGCCAATGTTAGAAACGTTACAATCACACAAGAAAACGTCTTGGTAGACCCTTTACAAGTATTGCGTTGTGACATAAGAGTATTCAGATGTGGACCTATTTTAAAAATAATACTTCGAATATTAGAGGCAAGTTTAGCGGCTTCTAGAAGTCAATTAAGCCGTCACTTGCTAGACAAACCATTACTAGAAAAAAGTGGCCAGTTAACTTGTGATTCTGAAAGAGAAGAATTGAAGAACGCCTTAGTAGCAGCTCAAGAAAGCGCGGCATTACAAATTTTATTGGAAGCCTGTCTCGAAACCCAGGAGGATCAATTAAAACCCGAACTTATGTGGTCACTGCGAGAAGTCCGGAGTATTATATGTTCTTTTTTGCACCAAATATTCATTTCGGAACCATCTTTAGCCAAGTTAGTTCACTTCCAGGGGTATCCCCGAGAGCTCTTGCAAGTCACAGTTCAAGGAATACCATCCATGCACATATGCTTAGATTTCATTCCTGAACTGTTGAGTCAAGCGTCACTAGAAAAACAAATATTCGCAGTGGACTTAGTTTCACATTTGTCAATACAGTATGCTTTACCTAAAGCAATGTCCATTGCAAGATTATGCGTGAATACGTTATCAACTTTGTTGTCAGTCCTCCCTAGTGACTTACGCCTGGAACTTTTTCAACCGGTTCTTAAATCGTTTGTTAGAATTTGTACCGCTTTTCCTTCCCTTCTTGAAGATATCACGTCGCTACTATTGCAATTAGGCCGAATAAGTGAATCTCAAGTCTCATTAGGTCACTGTTGGAATGATTCTAATATATTAGGAGAAGGAGCTTACGTACAATCGGATGTTCAAAGTGATAGCAAAGTATTAGTTGCCGAAGTTTTGTGTAGAGATATCAAAGTAACAATGTCTGAAATAATACAAAAGGCTCTTTTAAATGATAAGCTATATTAAATAATTGTGAAAATGGAATGTGAAATTTTTGTTTTATTGTATAAAAATTTAACCACTTTATTATATTCTAAACATAACATAAAGAGATCCAATAATCTTAAAATATAATATGTATTGTGTTCAGTGGCTCCACTGGATTTTGAGTTTCAAGTTGTCGATACATCCAAGCACATTGATTTCGGGCCACTATGTTACCGATATCATTATACAGCTGAGCCTGAAGACAAAAATAAAATTATTAGTACTATTTAGTCACTTTTATAAATATTCAAAACAGTACGTGCTTCTGCTCGGGAAATCATTTTCCCCGCTCCGTCGAAGCGTACCTGTAAGTACCAGGTGTGCAGCAGCCGCGCCTGCGCGCCCACCTTGGCGAAGTTCTCCTTGACGGTGTCGAGCGCGTTGCAGCAGGACTGCAGCACGTGCGCGCGCGCCTCGCCCGCCGGCGCCGCCGTCGCCACGCGGCACTTCGTGTACAGCAGCAGGCCTGGCGCACACACGTGCAGACAACGTATTATATACTCCAATAAGACCAAATGCGCTATATATACATACGAGAGAAATATTAAAATATTATCAAACACTAGTATTATTAATATATATTCCATGTATCTTTAAGTATATGTTGTTGTAGTTGTTTAATGCACCACCCATTCTTATACAACTCCTACATTGTCTGTTCCAGACAACCTTGTAGTCGCCTTGTTGTGCTTTTATTATTTTTTTTTGTTTTACTTTTTATGCTATGTTTTTAGTTATGTGCAATATAGAATATTATTAGTGAAGTTTTTTGCTTTAATATAAAGCAAAAAAGAAACATAAAAACATTTGTTACTCTTTTTGTAATAGGAATTCTTCACAAGTATAGCTAATTCATATAATTTAATTTGAGTACAGGAACCCTGCACTACGCTGGATCTTCTTACCAGCGCGGGAAAATAATTGCAATGTATTCCTTCACAGTGCCACGACTGCTAAAAGTAAATGTCTCATATATTCACCTCTTGCCGAGTCGTAGGCGCTTCCATGTTCCATAATTAATGGCAAAACTCTTCGGACCAAGGTCAAAGCGTTCTTTGTACATCCCATGTGCAATTGGACATTTGCTATATGCATCTCGGCCGTTGCTGCCAAGAAGTGCAAATGATACTTTCGAGCCAGGGACAAAGCTTCATTCAACAACATAATATTTGTTGAACGTATACTACTGAATGTGTGCTGAACTTCTGCCATCATTATCATTGCTTTAACTCTTAAAGACATGTAATGTAAGCTGTCGTCCTCCGTTTTACAATAATCTAAGATGTCATGCAATGTTTCCAAAGAGTCCGTAGCGTCCCCTTTCAGGAAATACATTTCCGCTTTTAACAATTGGCTCTCCCATCGATCATAGGACGCCAGCTGTCTGATACACTGGTCAGCTTCCTCCCATTTGCCTGACAAAGATAATTTGTTTTATTGAAGATAAATACGACGTATAAATTGGTCTAATTGTTTTTGACAAAATTTTATATAAGTTACGACAGTATTCTCTCATTTTCCGTTATTTTCGAAAACCTGAGTGTTGATTGGGCTTAGCAAACCAGAAAAAGAAAAATAATCTTTATCTAGCGTGATATTTACGCAATTTTACAGTCAGATACAGTAATTGGATGGGGTACCACAGCACCATATTAACTGCATCAAATGGATAGTTTTGGTGTTTTAAAATGGCTGTTAAATAAATAAAAAAATGAATATTGTACGCGTCAACAAAGTAATATCAAATGATTCAATATGATAAGTGTTTTCGCACGGCGCACCTGCACGTAAAGCAACACCGGCGTGGTGCATGCAGGCGGCCGCCAGCACCTGCGGCGCCGAGAACAGAGACGCGAGCGCCGCCGCCAGCGCGCAGCGGCCGCGCCACGCCGCCGCGCATAGCGCGCCCGCGCCCGCTGCGCCCACCGCGCCGCCCTCCAGCCACTGCCACACGCTGCTCGTGCCTACGTTGCACTCTGGCCACAACATATTATATGCTATTATATTTTGCCTAGATAGTAGGTAATTTTTTTAGCTTCACGCTTCACGCTTCATCCCGCAGATGGCAGGTTAAACAGAGCGATCTATAGGAACCTAGTGTTAAGACACTTCGTTGCTTAGTCCCTGCTGTCTCCGGCCCCGCTTTCCGCCTTTTTCGAGGTATTGCGTGTTGAGTTGCGGAACTCAATGCATAGTTGCCAGAACGAAGAAAATTGAAATAGAAAAATCCATCTTCCTCGAGTGGGAATCGAACCTAGAAACCGTCGCGTTACCGGGAAACGTTGCGCACCTGCGCCACGACAGTTGCTTATATTATGCAAGTACTTTTCGATATTCTTTGAACTAAGTTGTTAAATGATTATATTCTGTATTCAGTCACCATCCACCATTGTAATATCGTCGCATTAATTAAATACTGTAAAAATTATAATACTGCAATATACATCTATGCTCAATTGCCTCTCATGTCATCAACCACAAATAAGACACAGGCAAAATATAAATAACCGATGGCGCCGGGTAAAACCGGTTGATAGGTAATTAATGAAGATATTAAAAATGAGCATTTGAATATGAGCGTGCTACACTTGCATGCTTATAGAACAGGCGGTTGAATAATAGTTATAGATTATGTATAAAACTTTTATGAAGACTTACGCTTAAAAAGCCCATCTTGTCTTGCTTAAGTGCCTAATAATCATGCTTGTAGCAGCGAGACTTACTAGATAATGGACAAAATGATTTTTTGTTTTATGAATATCAGATGAATGTAGACTAATAGTCAAATTAATCGTGAATTAATATAGTACTAATTAATATGGTATTAATTACAATTTAAACTTATCAGGATATTAATATGTGGAACACACTCAAAATAAAGAAGCAGTACCACATAATCATGTTATTTTTAAAATGGTTTAATTAACTAACTGTCACAAATTGTCATAAGCAAAAATAACAAAACCATTGAAATTAATATTTTCGATTCCCACTCGGGGAGGATTGATTACATACATGACTTCCACTAGTCAAAGCGCGGCGTTGAGTTGCCGCCACTAAAAACGCAATAGCTCGAAATGCGAAAAGCAGGGAATATAGCGTCTTAACATTAGGTTCCTGCGGTTTCCTCTGTTTGCATTGTATAAAGTGGGACAATGCATGAAGCTAAAATAAGTGAATATGAATGTTAATAATATTAATAGTAACAATTAAAAAGTCTTACTAGTATTTAGATTTAACAACAGTTGACAGTTAACGGACGCCATTTCAGTTTTTCCGTAAAGTCCCCATAATGCGGCAGTGTTTGCAAGGCCCGCCATGGTTAAATCGGTCATTGAGTGTAAATAATTAATGGAATCTCCTTTAGTTATTATCTACAACAAAACAAAATGTAGCTAAATGTTCTTCATTTTAAATATACTCATCTCTGAAGACCATATTTAAACTTTTTAAAGTCTTTAAACGAGGATTTTATAGTAGCTTCATCGCATAAAGAAAACAATATAAATTTTATGGGTAGGAAAGAATTAGGAAGTCACTAATTCTGATAGATTAAATATACCCTCAATAAAAAAAGGGCCTTGAGTGTGATCCAAACTATTAAAAGTATCTAGCAAATAGGATAACCAGATTTGCATGTGAAGTCTAGAACGAGCTTTTCGATGATATCATAACATGTGTGTGTGGACGTATTCAGTACTACAAAGTACATAATAGATATTAATAAATATGTTTTGTCTTTAAGAATTTCCTATTTTCATTATTCATCTGCTATCTATTATATTGTACCTGAAACACTTCAGCCGGCCTCGCCGCGTTGACAGCGGCGTGCTGCGCCATGAGCTGCACGGCAGAGGCGGCGGCGCGCGGCGGGCGCGGCACGCGGGACAGCAGCGCGGCGCGGCGCGCACGCCCGCCCGCCAGCGCGCCCCACGCCGCCGCGTGCGCCAGGCACGCGCCATCCGCCGCCTCCTGCGCCGTGGCTAACGCTTCACGCACGCCCTCCATTGCTACTGAACTGCGCAATGCATCAATTAATCGAATTAACTTCATTGACACCATTGTAACGAAGCAGCACAACACGACAGGGCTGAGTTCTATTTTAGTCTACACTTAACTTTTTAAAAAATTGAATAAAATGAGGAAAGGAAAATCTTAACACTTGAACTAGCAGGCAGCAATATGCCTGGTACAATGAAGTACAATGCTAACGCTAGTAAGTGTACCAGAGCAAGAATACCTACTGGTGTAAGAATAAGGACAGTATGTATGTATTAAGGAATTGATGATATTGGACAGTTACTTAGATTTTGAGTGTTTGTTAGTGTGTTTATGCACACTATTCTCAGAAACTATAAAGTATAATTAAACCAAATAAGCCATTGACCAATTTAAATATAATTGTCGTTGTTCTGTTTAAGTAAGCTTCAATTAATATTTTATGTTTGTTTTTAGTGGCAATTCATAAAAAACATATATCAAATGTAAAATATAAGCATATTAAATTAAGAGTTATCTGGCAACAATGAACAAGGGGGCAAAAAACAAAAGACTTGCTGGTATAAAATAATTCTTTACTGGTACTTACTTATGTCCAAATTGTGTATGCATTGCAGCTCTATTTAAAGCAGCATAGCGAAAATTTTTATTTCTATCATTTAATGAATTTCCACTTCCACATATATTGAAAACAGCACGATCAAAACAATTATACAGTGAATCTTGTGCACCACAAAATTCCTTCATTCTAATACAATTCAAGAAGCTAAGGAAATGCTGTAAAATCATTTTTTTTTATATTTTAACGAACATTTTAAAAATAATTACAAAATATTTACATATATGTATATCTTACTATATCTGGATATTCAGGTATATCATTTATTATTTGCATAATTGTCTTCTGAAGTTGTTTGGCTGGCATTGCTTTTTTCTCATTTATTTGCAACAGGTTTGCTTGTTGTGCTGTAAAAAGCTCTGCTTGCTTCCTAGACCACTGACATTCTTCAAAATTACTATAAAACATTAATAAATAATATGATGGGTCTATAACATATTTTATCATATATATGTATTTATAAATTCTAAAATATGTTTGATATAAAAGGATATGTTTATATGAATTAGGCAAATGAAAATGTTTATACATCTAACTAAAGAGGTTAAAGAAATTCCTATCAAATCTCACAAAATCAATTAAGACTTAATTCATTTTCAGTTTTCTGTATATATATATATATATATATGTCTATATATATATATATATATATATATATATATATATATATATATATGTCTATAAACTTACTTTTCTCTTTCTAACATATTCATCTTTATAAAGATATCTTGTGATTTTGATTCTTCAGGAAGTAAAGGTGATGTTGCTGATCCTGATGGGAGCTCAACATTGTTGAGTTTCTGAAACAAATTAATTTTTAATGTTTTACCACGTTTTTATAAATAAAACTATTGTAAGCTACTAACACAAAACTAATAATTTGTATTATTTATTAATGTTAATTATGATGATTAAATATGTAACTAACCTCTTTGCTTAATGACCTCATCATTAATCCAGGTCTTCCTTTTTGGTAATAAATACAAAATGATTTGTAAAGTGAAGCAACTTGCACAAAAGTTAATTTATCCAAATACAACATAATTCTACGAAGATAGAATCCTGTAAATATATTATGATCAAAACAAAAATAATAATTTTGTAATTAAGTTGTCATATTATAAAATAATAAATAAAAACTCACCTAATACACTGCACCTTGTAATAACACATGGATTAGTTTCACTTTGTTCCACCATAAGTTTTTCTACAGTTGTAGTAACACAATCAACAAGGGCATTAATTCCATTAACATAAATATTTTGTAAACGGACACAGAAATTTTGTAAGTGTACACTTAAAAGATTGTATCTTCCATCAGTTAAAAAGGTCTCAAGTTCCTTGAACTCCATATCTGGACACTGTAAGTATAACAATTCCATGTAGTACTTATATTTCTTTAAAAAATATTCTAAATTTTAATAAACTTTACCTGAATTAATTTTAAAGCAAGAATACAAAAATCTTTTCTGTATTTTGGAGGTATTGTGTGATCTATCATATCCTTAGCTGCAATTGATTATACATTATAAATCCATATAATAAATAAAATTAAAGTAAAAATATTTAAAACAAAACAACCTTCCATTTTAAGCAATCCATATTCTCTAATAAATGCAACTACGGCTATTTTATGTGGTGTTATATTATCGACATTGCCTTTTATATTAACCAATTTAATAAAATCTATGTTATCATTTCCTTGCTCCATAGTAAAATCAATAAAATGAATTTAAAATAACTATTAGCATTGGAAGCTATTAAGCATTTCTTATTTCGTTTTATTTACTTTGTAATGTTATGTATCTAACAGTAAATGTAAACAACAATACATTGGGCTTCAAATATTGTAAAATGAAATCAAATATGTCAATTTAGAACTAAAATAATTTTAAATTGACTTTGATCGTTAGTGCTGCCCATAGAAAAGACAGAATAAAAATTAAACGCTTCGTTTTTCATAAGTACTGTCACAATTTTTCTATTAGTTGGCTTAGTTAACGTGACTTATCGTTAACTCCGTATATGTTGTAAGCGTAAACGATTGTCAAATTGCCTCTTTGCTAAAGCCACAGATATACATGATATTATACGAGATAATATCATAGTTCTGTAACTGTGACATTTAATCGGTAGTATTAAGTATGTGTCTGTGACATGGACACAAATGAACCAAAAGAAACTATATATTGAAAAGTGTCTGCTGACACCATGTAGCAGTGACGAACACAGTAACACGAGGAACAAATTGTCACAACAGCTATCAGTATAAAATACCAAATAAAAAATGGAAAGAATTACTTTACGCTTGTATATACTATGCTTCGCATATTTATTTTGTCAGTTCCCTATAAAAAATCAAAAATTTTGAAGGTTCTTTTTTTAATATTTTGTATTTTTGATATTATTGACAAAATAAAATAATATATTATTTTTATTTTCAAAGTATATTTTTACTTATTTTACATAATTTTTTGTCTTTATTACCAATATTGCCTATGTTACCAAAAAGTATTAAGGCAACTTATGAACATTATAGAAGCACATACGAAGTATTACGACCTGAAATTCCTCGCTTTGACTTTCAAGGTAACGCAGCAACTTTAGAGGAGATAAATAAGCAAATTAAAAAAAAACATCTTAGTCAGCTCCAAGTCCTGATTTCCTATATATTAAACAAAAAAAGTTCAACAGTTCGTAAACACTGAGAAAGAAAAGTAAAAAGAAAGATCTATAAACGTCTAATAGTCTCTATAAGCATCTAAGAGTATTAAACCACTACGGAATTAGAAATAAGGCTCTGGACTTTGTCAGTTCTTACCTAAATGATAGAATCCAAAAAGTAGACATTAATGGAAAGTGTTGGTGTGAAAATGGGGGTGTCACAGGGCTCGATATTAGGCCCTTTTCTGCTCCTTATCTATATTAATGACCTAGTTTACCTTGTAAAGGATAAACATGGGATACTATTATTTGCAGATGACACATCTTTGATTTTTAAAATTATAGAGGACATTTTTTTTAGCTTCACGCTTTATCCCGCACATGGCAGGGTAGGCAGAGGGAACTGCGGGAACCATAAGAACCTAGTGTTAAGACACTCCGTTACTTAGTCCCTGCTTACTCCGTCCCCACTTTCCGCCGTTTTCGAGGCATTGCGTGTTGAGTGGCGGAACTCAACGCCGCGCTTTGCCTTAGATGCCAGAGTGAAGAAAATGGAAATAGAAAAATCCATCTTCTCCGACTGGGGATTGAACCCAGTAACCGTCGCGTTACAGGCAGACGTTGCGCCTCTGCGCCACGACGGTGACATGATGAAATTGACAATGTGAACAATGCTCTCTCAAATATTGTCCAATGGTTTAATGTCATTATTTTACTGTTAAATGTGAAGAAAACGAAATGTATTAAATTCACACTCCCGAATGTTAAATTTGCCAAAACTATTGTAAAACTTAACGTTAAGGAACTAGACTTAGAAAATACTACAGTTTTTCTGGGCATTACCTTAGATTCGAAACTTCAGTGGGGCCCTCATGTCAACGATTTATCGAACAGACTTAGCTCAGCCGTGTATGCGATCAAAAAGATCCGCTACTTAACCGACGTCAATACCGCTAGACTAGTTTATTTTAGTTACTTCGACAGCATTATGTCATATGGTATGTTTTATGGGGTAATGCTGCTGATATTGATACTATATTTGTTATTCAGAAACGGGATTTTCGAGCAATCTATAACATGAGGCCCAGAGATTCTCTTAGGGATAAATTTAAAGAAATTAAAATCATGACTCTTCACAGTCAATATATATTCGAAAATTTAATGTATATTCATAAAAATATTGATAAATTTAGAATAAATTGTGATGTTCACAATGTTAATACTAGGAATAGGTATAAACTTGCTATCCCCACCACTAGGCTCCATAAAATAGGTAACCAACGATCCCATGTAATTGTGTCCGTTTCTACAATAAACTGCCGAAAGAAGTATTTGATCTCTCGTTAAATAAATTTAAAATCTTTGTTAAACGGCAATTAATTAGTAAATCCTATTATAGTGTAAAGGATTATATTGATGATAAAACAGCATGGAATTAATGAATTGCTCATAAGTTAGAATGACGTTTGTAAAGTGATCACAATAGGTTTAGGGAAACCTGGTTGAGTTTGTCTTGGGCCCTGCTCACCAGGCCGCGCTTGGAACCCTCGTAACTTTAGTTTTAAGTCGTGGAGTGTGTAGGTTTCAGAGGGGCTCAATTCGATATTTATTATCAAATTGGGCTCCTCTGATACTCCTCCGTTCGCTCTATCTGACGTACACATGTGATCATCTTGTTAATTCTAAGTGGAAAAGTTATAAATAAATAAATAAATTAAAATAAATATTGTGGGAAAATCACGTCATAATATTGTTAATTCACTTCGAGTCAAGACTTCAATTTAATAAACAAATTATAACAGGAGCACCATCAAGTTGAGTAGAGTTATATTATAGTATAGATCAAAGAGGAAAGTTCAAGATATGATTATAATAAAATCTTTTATTTGGCAAGACCAATATATTTAGTAAGATGGGGTACAGGCACCGATAAATTTTGCTACATCTGTGAATAGGAAATAGGAACAGCTAAACATATGCTGGTAAGGTTTAGGGAAATTAAATTAATGAACACATTTAAGTGTTTAAGAAATTCAGCTGAAGTCCAAACTCTTAAAATGGTCTACTTCGCACTGGGTCAGTCCATACTTTCATACTGCATAACATCGTGGGGAGGTGCAGCCAAGACACCATGATAAATCTAGAAAGGGCAATTTTGAAAGTCACCATGCATAAACCGGCGTTTTTTTCAACAACAGCGTTATACTCGCTATGTCAAGTTCTTACAGTCCGACAACTTTTTATACTGGCAACAATTCTGCGCAAACATTCTCAAATTCAATTTGATGCTAACATAACTATTCGTCGTAATAACAGAATATGCAGTATTGAATCCCGCCATACTACCGTTGCAAGTCGCCATTATTATTTTTTAAGTAGTTCACTATAGAATAAAGTAAACAAAATTTTAGACATTTACCTAGCTCGGTTACAATGCAAGAAAACATGTTCTAAATTGTTTCTAAGTTTGTCTTATGATGAGACTGGAAAGACTATTGATGGCTTTCGACAATTTTAATTTTAATGTGACACACACTTACACTCAAACACACACACACACACACACACACACACACACACACACACACACATACACGCACACACACATACACACACACGCTAGCATGAGCAAAATTTACTTTAATAATTTGTTTTGAAATATAATTTAATTTTTTTTTCTTTTTATCTTTTTTGTTTTTGTCACTGTTTTTGCTGTTTCTGATCTTTTAATATGTATGTTTCTTAACTTTAGCAGTGTCAACGTTCTTTCTTTTAAAGTTACTGCTTTTGTATGCTACAAATAAATAAATAAATAAAATAAAATCTTGGATAGTGGTCAATACTCGCGGCGCCATGATAAAGTACTAGAACTCATACGTGACACCGTTCGTCCCTCAGTAGCAAGAGCACAGAGAAACAACAGCCAAAAAACGCGCAATGGAGTTTGTGAAATAAGATTTGTATAAAATAACACCTTTGCCAATATTAGATTAAACTCCTGTTTGGATTCTTATGATGGACCGTGGATTCTACGGTATTTCTAGGTATCACCATTGACTCTAGCGGGGACGGAGAAAGCAGGGACTAAGCCACAGAGTGTCTTAACACTAGGTTTCACGGTCCCTGCTGTTCCCTCTGCCTAAAAAAAATCATTGACTCTCAATTACAGTGCGGACCTCATATTGATAGATTGACGAATAGGTTTAGCTCAGCAGCGTTTGCTGTAAAAAAAAATGGTTGCCTGTAAAGTGGGTTTTACTGGCGAAAATTTTACGTGACAACGTCTTTTTCTCGGTAGAATATTTATTGATATGATTAATAATTATAATATAAATTGCACAAATTTTAACTATAGAAAATATATTTTGTTTACTAAAACATTGTACATGTGTCAAGTGATACGCGCGGCGGACCGATCATAGTTCGGTGACAGTTGACACATCGTTACGTTACCTTTTTCATATGTGACTCCGAGCCGCAACCTAATTTAAGACGTTGTCACGTCAAAAAATTAGACTGTTAACTGACGTCTATTTTAACTTTCATAGCATTATGTCATATGGCATTTTGCTTTGGGGTAATGCAGCCTCTATTAATTCCATCTTTGTTCCGCAGAAGCGGGCTATTCGCGCAATCTATAACATATCCAAAAGATACCTTAAGACAAAAATTTAAGGAAATAAATATAAAGACCGTTGCATCACAGTAAGTCTTTGATAATTTAATGTATGTGTAGCAGCACTTTGTAAGACGTCCTGTGAAACAAGATGTGCATGCCACAGAAGCAACGTCTGTCCGATAAAACTGTATGCCGCCACTAGTGACGTCATCGAAACGAGATTAGTCCCGAAAAGGACTGTTTTGTTACGTTTGTTAACGTCATAGTCAATTAAAACACGAAGCGTATAGTTCTGAAAAGAACTGTTTTTATTTTCATCTGCGAGCATCTACTATTTATTCTTGACATCACATGACGAGTTGACACGGCGAACTTCGGTGCAGACATCCTCTCTCCGCGCGGCGCTTGAGCGAAATATTCGACGCCATTTTTTTTTTTTCTGAAGGACTTGAATGCTGTTGACCTCAATTGGTCTTGACAGCGTCACCGGGCGGGGGGGGACGGAGTGTGCCTCGTCCCCAGAGAATAAAATGAGCATTAATGGCTGCTCAGAAGAAGGTGTGTAGGGCGGTCATGGACCGACTGGCCCCGCCGCGCCGAGGCGCGGTCGTGCCGTTGTGAGAGATGGGCCGCGTCGCCTGTTACGGCGGCGACGGCGAGACTTTGGGACTGAGGAGTGTAACCTTCCGTTGTAGTTACGGTTGGCTACAGTAATTGGGTCATCGGGGTCTAAAAGAACGCTTCGAGGGCGTCGAAGTAATTTGTGAGGATGGGGAGCGTACTTAGACGCTTGAACGATTAGGGGATTAGGGTGAGAGTCTGCGCGCTCGTAGTAGCGCTTGGCTAAGCCTTTGCAGAACTCTTTGATCGATTCCAATTCGAAGTCTTTATGTAGGTCAACGTTGCGAACGTACCAGGGGCATCCGGATGCTATCCTGAGGAATTTATTTTGGACTCTCTGAAGGAGATCTGTGTTAGTGTGTGCGAACACTACACTGGCGTAGGTCATAATGGGGCGGATGCAAGTTTTGTACAATGTCAGCTTGTTACGAAGTGACATTTTACTCCGCTTGCATATGAGAGGGTACAGCCTGCTCAGGATGAACATGGCTTTGTTTCTCACGTGTCTAATGTGAGGGCGGAAAGTGAATTGCGAATCTAGGATGACGCCTAGATATTTGACCTGGTTTTCCCAGGGGATCGGTTTATTTTGTAGCCGTATAGTAGAGACGGTTTCGTACCGTTTACGCGGAAAGAGTACCGCTGCGCTTTTCTCCGGGTTGACCTCAAACCGCCACTTGCTAAACCAATCGCCTAAGGCGTCGGCCGCGAGTTGCAGTCTTTCGGCCAGGATCCAAGCGGAGCGGTCCGTGGTGTAGAGCGCGGTGTCGTCGGCGTACATTGCGAGTTCTACTTTTGGAACGCGCGGAATATCGCTCGTGTACAGTGCGTATAGAAGGGGGGAGAGTGTGGAGCCTTGTGGGACTCCAGCGCGGACGGGACGACGCGACGAGAGGGTCCCTTCTATACGGTAGCGGAACGTGCGGTTCGACAAGTACTCTCGAATGATGTGCACGAGAGTGTCCGGGAGTGCCATACGGCGGAGCTTGAAGAGCAGGCCGTTGTGCCAAACCTTGTCGAATGCTTTAGCGATATCTAAGAATACGGCAGCCGTGTCGCTGCGGATCGAACGGTGTACGTGGTACTTAGCGATATGTTCTGTGAGTCGGTGAACTTGATGAACGGCAGAGTGCCGTTGTCGAAATCCAAACTGCTCGTCGATGAGCAGTTTCTTCGTCTCTACTATTTCTTTAATTCGAGCGAGTACGATTCTCTCGTAGACTTTCCCAAGGCAGCTGATGAGGCTGATGGGTCTGTAACTCGAGGGTAGGTGGGCGGGTTTATTGGGTTTTCGAATCCCTATGACGGTGGCTTCCTTCCATTCGGCGGGGAAGGAGCACCCTGCTAGAAGAGCATTGAAAATCATGACCAATAAAGACACGAATTGGATCGGAAGATTCTTAAGGACCTTGTTGGGGATGTTGTCAGGCCCCGGGGCCTTCTTGGGATTGAGGTCCTTGAGGATATTTTTGACTTCGTCTACGTCGGTCGGGCGAACCGGTTCACCGGTCGGGGGCATCGATGCCCACTCTGCCACCTCGGAGTCCACCATCGATAGGTGTTCCGGGTCGCATGGCTGACTGCTCGGTGAGCATTGCGCTTCTAAACTATCTGCGAGGCATTCCGCTTTTTCTGTGTCGTCGGCCGCGGTAGAGTTATCCGGCTTAGTGAGAGGAGGCATAGTCGCCACTGTGTCGGATCGAAAGGTTCTCGACAACGCCCAGAACGCCTGGGCCGTTGGCGTGAGCCCCTCGAGCCGAACATCCCAAGACTCGCCTCTGAGTTGTTCAAATTGGGATTTGACTCTTCTCCTAAGGTCGTTAAGCTTTTTACGGTTTTTGTCGTTAGGACACGCGTCGTGGTCTCTGGTGGCCTTATTTTTACGTCGAATAAGGCGTCGTAGTTTCTCTGAGATCTCAAATCTGCCTTCGGGCAGATCTGGGACCTCTTTGGAGCAACTTTGGAGCGTGTCCTGTATAAATTGGGTAAATTTAGTCGCGGCGTCCTTTGCTACGTCTACGGAGTCTATGATGCCAGGAATCATGTGCGCGAGAGGGGAGTCGTTTGCTCTGATGAGCTTGGCGAACTTTTTCCAATTTATAATGACTTTTGTTGGCTGGCCTGAAGGGCTGTCCGAACCTAGTTTTAGTACTACTGGTCTGTGGTCAGAGTAGAGTTCCGATAGAGATTCTATAGAGCGTATCGTGAGGGACACGTCCTTAAGAATGGCTATGTCCAGAACTTCTGGGCTGCCTATTTGTCCGGTTGGATACCTGGATGGTCTTTATGGGCCTAGTACGGAGAGGTTGTATCTATCCGCGAGGCTTTCAAGATATCGGCCTTTGGTGTTGTGGCGGGTCGAATTCCACACGGGGTTCTTGCTATTGAGGTCCCCAGTCAGAAGGACCGAGGGACCCATACTAATCAGTAGTTTTAAGTCATTTTCAAGTAAGGGCTTGTTCGGTGAGAGGTAAACCGAAGCTATTATGATTGGCTGATGGCCTGTGAGAAATATCTGGCATATAGACGCCTCGACGTTTGCAAGGGCCGCAGGCGGATCTAATGGTACGCAATGCAATGTCTTTTTAAAATACAAAAGAGTTCCTCCACCTTGCGAGGTGGGTCGATCGTTGCGTATCAAGCGGTAGTTCGCGATTTTCGGATCACGTATGCCGGGTTTCAGGAACGTTTCCTGTATGCAAAAAATGTCGAGTTGGTGCGCGGTAACGAAATCGCGTATTAGGTCGTTTTGGCCGGCGACACTGTTTGCGTTGAACGTCGCGATGCGATAGGGCTCTAGGTTTTATGCGCGCGAGTCGCGTGTCAGCGGACAATGGGGTGTTTTTGTTTAACGCAGCCATTGAAATTATTATGCGTTAAAGAGAATTATGACGGCTCTTATCAGAGCGGCGTGCTCGAGGGTCGCGTTAAGGCTGGCGTTGTTTGTGATTCCTAATTTTTCCGAGCAATTTTTCGAGCAAATTTAGCTCTTCTAGATTGATCATGTCAGCGAGTTCGCTTATGTTGTACGTTTCTGTGGGCTGCGCGGGGGTGGACAGCCGGGGGTCCACCCTTGGTTCGGTTTGCGGTGGCTGACGGTTGGCCAGCCGCGGATCCCTTCGCGACGGAATATATGTGGGAGCTTGAGCTAGCCGAGGGTCCACGCTTGGTGTTGGCGTGTATTTGGGTGTTTGGTTGACCTGCCGGGGGTCCACCCATGGTGCGGCTAAACGAGGTTGCATGGGATTGAACCATGCGTTGGTTGTTGGTGCAGGTGCCGGGAGGTACTCGTGCGGGGCTGAAGGCATCGCATGAGTAATATGGTAATAGTTGGAGGGTCTCGAAACCCTCCCCATCCCGTCGCCCTGCCTTGCGTGCCTGCGGCGCGGGGCCATGGGGCATCCTCTGTAATTCGCGGGATGCCCCTGGGTCCCGCACAGCACGCAGCTCGGCGGAACGACGGGGTCTGGCACTTTGCGGGGACAATCCGCGGTGCCATGGTCCTCCAGACACTTGACACATCTGTGTCTGCCGTAATTCGACGCCACGCGGGGGGCAATATTTATAGTATCGCGTCAGCGTAGGCGACTCGACAAGATGCGCGCGCAGCTCGACGCGAGATGGATGCGCGCGCAGCTTGGCTCGTGACGTCAGCATCCGAAGCAATATTTTTATCCAATTATTTTTATTGTTTTATAAACCGTTTTCTTATTGGTCAATTTTATTTAGATTTTTGTATATATACTGGCACATTTTGAAAATAAATCATTCCTTCCTTCAACCACTAAACTGGAGTATTATTTCCAAAGTTGAGCTCTCCTCCAAATATGTAAAAAAAATATTAACGATTTTACCAAAATCGGTACACAATATTAATACAAGAAACAGGCATAAACTTACCACGCCTGTAACTAGACTAAATCGCATTCGCAATTCTTTTATGGGGCAGTCTATATGCTTCTACAATAGGATCCCAGAAAACGTCCAAAATTGTTTTATATTACAATTTAAAAAAGTTGTGAAACGACGTTTGTGTGTTAAAGGGTATTACCATATTGATGATTTCATAAATGATAACACACCTTGGGAATGACATGCTCGCTCCAGTCTAGTTCAAGAGTATCGTTGTCAATAATAAGAATTGTGAAATTGTAAATATCTAGAAAACTAAAAAAATAAACTGATTAAGTCCAGCTGAGTTTCTAGCGCCGGTTCTTCTCATGTCTGAGGCATTAACTTTAGCGAACCAGTGGTAAATTAAATTAATTATTTGAAGTTCAATGAAGCTTGTACTTCTTATTTTGAATAAAATTGTTTGACTTAGACTTGGACTTTGGACACTAGAGGCGTAGCTAGCTAGGTCCGAGCGGCGTAATCGCACTGGGCATCAAAAGGAACGGGGCGTCAAAATCGACGATCAATTTCATTAATTCTTATTTCAATCAAGAATCAAGAGATTTTTATGAAAAATATACAATCTAGAAGCAAATAAAACAAAATTAAGAGAAATATTGATTTTCTATCAGCCTTTGTGGTATCTGCTATAGGTACTACGTAGATCATCAATGTCACGCGCTGGGTTAAGTGATTTCGCCATTATATTAATCGAATCGAATCGAATTTGAAACTTAATTAACTTTAAACTTAACTGACTTTGTTGGTCGAAAAGCATGTAATGTCGGTAAATTTTTGCAATTTTTTTTTACCAAAACCTAATGTTATGACTTACATATAGTTAGTAAAGTTTTGAAGTAATAAAAATCTCAAACGTGTGAGAACATTGGTGCTTTGTCATTGACATCCGATAATTGCCTTTATTCTCGAAACAGAAACGCGTAGTACTGATAGAACTTACAGTTCCTTGGGAAATAAATATCTCTAAATGTCATTACTTCGAACTTCACAAGTATATTGAGCCGACTAAAGAACTGACCATTAATAGGTTTAGAGTAAATTTATACACGGTTGAAATAGACCGAGCTATAACAGTGAGAGATAACAGCCTCTCTATAGTTTTCTAAAAAATCTCAGCTTGTCTAGAAATATAACTAAATACTAATACATTACTAGAATGTAGTTCGAAGGCGGCATTGGAATTGTTTCGAATTTGGTTAGGTAGTGGGAGGAGCTCGGACAGTGAAGTTAACCTACATGAGTAAACCTACACTTGGATCGCAGTGTCTTCCTACAACGCAACAGGCCCAAAATCCGCACGGTGAAACCATAATTTATTTTAATAAGCGTATTAACGCTCAGCACTTTCTTCTCTTCTCATTTACTTGATGATTGACTCACTTATATTACTGAGCTTATGTCCTGAAGAGCTGAACTGATGTATGTAGATCATTCACCGCATGATATATAAGATTAATAAATATATAAGCTGCTTTTTAGCCCAGAATTTCCCAGGATCTTCATATACTCGAAAACGTGTAGCACTTGCAAATAACACATGCCCAGATTCATATTTTTTAAATTATAGCAGTTTATGATTTAAGCAAAATTGTGAAGTGTTCATTTATGTGTACACTTTTATAGAAACTAATTCAAAAATGGACATTTTTTTTTTTAAAAAGTTTTTTTAAATATATACACAGATTATCTCTGTTACTTACTGGTTTGTTAATAAATATATTATCTATAGTTTAACTTGTAGGCAGTCAGTCCTGTCCCGAATGTGTACATTATTTGAGCAGTTATAAATAAAGTTTCAGTGAAAAATGCGGCATTAGATGGTTTTTATCAATGTTTTAAGTAATCGAAAGATGAACGATTCTCAATTAATTTCATTATGGATCTGTTAAATACTCATATATTTTCGTAAAGTAATGTAAGCTTTGACGAGCTGTGGTAGAAAAAGGCAAAATGGAAAGAGTTTTGTTTATAAATGCATTGTTCCAACTATTATTATTGGTCAAAAGTTCGAGCGTTACGGTTTATGAAGGTGATTCTTTACCTCAACATGGAAGATGTGAACCTATTACTATACAATTTTGTCAACATTTAAGATATAATCAAACGATTTTTCCTAATATGTTAAATCATGCTAGACAAGAAGATGCAGGTGTAGAAATCCAAAAGTTTACCACATTTATTAAGGTCAACTGCTCTCCAGATTTAAAATTATTTTTATGTTCAGTGTATGCCCCTGTATGCACAATACTAAATGAACCGATACAACCCTGTCGACATTTATGTGAATCTGTTCGACACAACTGTGATGAATCAACCACAAAATATATCTCTATATGGCCAAAAGAATTGGAATGCTCCAATTTTCCAGTTTTAAATAATGATAATGTGATATGTTTTGGAAATAACAATGTAACACAAGAAAATAGATATCCTACACGAAGCAAGCTGCCTAAAGTTGATTATAAGTCAAATTATGATCGGGATCCTACTAAGTTACATGGAGCAAAAAATATAGGTTTTGTTTGTCCAGTACAATTTAAAATACCTGACAATTTGGATTTTCAATATTCCTTAAGAGTAGGAGATAAAATTGAATATAACTGTGGTGCTCCTTGTAATGGAATGTTTTTCAGTGAAGATGAAAAAAAATTTTCCAGGCTGTGGATTGGAATTTGGGCAACTTTATGTTCACTAAGTTGCTTGTTTACTGTCCTCACATTTCTTATAGATACAGATAGATTTCGTTATCCTGAAAGGCCAATAATATTCTTGTCAGTTTGCTACTTAATGGTGGCTGCTGCTTATGTAACAGGCTGGAGTGCAGGAGATAGCATAAGCTGCCAAGGGCCATTTCCCTCAATAATAAGTGGAACAAGGCTCCCTAACATTTCTCTAATTACACAAGGAACAAAACATGAACCATGTACCATTCTTTTTATGATAGTATACTTTTTTAGTATGGCCTCTAGTATCTGGTGGGTCATTTTGACCCTTACTTGGTTTTTAGCAGCTGGTCTTAAGTGGGGGCATGAAGCTATAGAAGCTAATTCACAATATTTTCACTTAGCTGCATGGGCTGTCCCTGCTATTAAAACTATATCTATCTTAGCTATGGGAAAAGTTGATGGTAATTATTGTTTTGATTGTCTTGTAAAAAATGTCTCGCAATTTTTTTGAATGTCAATAATTTTCAAATTTGTTTCAGGTGATATTTTGTCAGGTGTTTGTTATGTTGGCCTGTGGGATTCAGAAGCACTTCGAGGTTTTGTATTGGCACCTTTATGTGTATATTTAGTATTAGGTACAATATTTTTATTTGCTGGCTTTGTTTCACTATTCCGTATAAGGACAGTTATGAAGCATGATGGAACAAAAACCGATAAACTTGAAAAACTAATGATTCGCATAGGAATCTTTGGTGTCTTGTATACAGTACCAGCCCTTATAGTAATTGCATGTTTATTTTATGAACAAGCTTACTTTGATAGTTGGATGAGGACATGGCATCGTGATATGTGTGCTAATCCAATGTACTCCATCCCATGTCCTTTCTCATATGAAGATGTAGAAAGGCCTAAATTTGAAATGTTTATGATAAAATACCTCATGACTATGATTGTGGGCATAACTTCTAGTTTTTGGATTTGGTCTGGTAAAACTTTAGTTTCTTGGCATCAATTTTTTGACAGAATAAAAGGCAGAAGAGTTGAAGTTTATGTATGATATTCTGCAACATTATTGCTATTTGTCAAAATTGCTAAGTAATTAAAACATAAGTTCTGTCTGCATACTCTATGGTCAATTATTTTTTACTCATGCACATGTATTATTGAGCTTAATTTTACATTACAAGGTTAAGGCCATAATTATTAGGTATAATGTCAATGTAAGAAAAATCTTGAGATTAACAGTAAGACTGAATGTGTAAATATGATCATGATTAATCTTAAGCTTTACAATTATAGGTAGTGCTAAATGTACTTAATTAACAGTAATTTTTTAACATTCGTTCTTTTTTGCATTTTAATATCAAAAAAAAAATAACAATTCTCTACTTATTTCTCTCATAAGGCAGCAACATAGCTGTAAACCAGACAACCATAGGATTGAGTCACTTGTGGAAATAAAATATTTTTCTTCTTCAATCTAGTAACAAAGCCTGGTGTTTAGTTCTGTAACTAAGCTTAAAATATCTAAGTAATTGGGCAGAAGTCAGAGATTGCAATCTTTTGACCTGCTTTATGTGGGATAGTGTGAATCAGCTCTCTTTCATACTTTTGAAATGTCCAAATCCATGTTGGCACTTAAGTTAATTAATAAGAAGATTAGATTGCTTCTTCATTAATTAATAAAATTTTAGTTCAATCGTACAAATCTTTTACATATCTAAATATGTCTTGATTAAGATATTACTTTTATTATACTTATTACTTTTATTAATAGCTTATAAATTATTACCTTTAATGAACTGTAAATAAAATAATTATTTTTGACACAGTATTTTTTATTTTTATCTATATTTTATTATTAACCTATTTTCTTATGACAAATTACATTTTCTTAAACAAAATATAATTAAATAAACATTAAAGGCATTCTGAACACTTCATATGGAATCAACAGAAATATTTATTTGTTTAAAAAGAATAATTTATTGGTATTTAGAATTAAACACTATAACATATAAAATTACTTAAGATATACTTGTCTCCTAACCTTAAAAGCTTTTTCATTAAATTTATAGTAATGCATGTAAAGAATGATCTTCATTAATTACGCTCTTGTGTATTTTCCCCAAATATGAAGCATAAAAACTGAAGCGATGAATAGCAGAGACATTACCAAGACAGGTACAGGGCCCCTGAAATAAAATGCAAGTAATAAATAAAAATATACTATTATCTTGTTAAATATATATTTTAGTTATAAAACTTACACTTTTACACCTGGAGAATCATCAGTGTAGAAACGCCACATTCCACCGGAGCCCGCACCAGTGCTTCGATTTCTAGCTGCTGTTGTAGTAGTTGTGGATTTGCGTTGTCTTACAGTACCCCCAGTTGAAGACCGTGGAGCAGCCGATGCCTTGCTTGGAGAACGACTCCCTGATCCCACTGAAGTAGAACTTGGTGCGGCTGGCTGCAAATAAATAATGATTAAAGAAAGTTTTATTAAGTCCTGTAAATGGTGTATTATTTTTAACTTACCATTTTATCAGTAAGGGTATAGTTATGTCAGGAAAGTTAAATAAGATTCGCACTATAAAGTTTAGCTACACTTCGATTCTAATGGCAATCCAATAAACAGTGAGAAAAATGAAAGCTTTTCAAGTCGGTACGAGTTGGCAACTGACTGTGCAACGCGTACAATGAATCTGACACGTCGTCAGCTATGTTGACAACATAAAAAAATATGCATAAAAATAATATTTCAATAAAATAACTATACTTTAAGGTTCGATTCCAAAACCCATTAGAAATTTTTTTTTTTATTTATTATATTGATAGCTTGATCATTTAATATTATTTATTATTACAAATATATCTTTAATGTTTTATTCCAAGAATTATTTATTATTTTAAAATTAGCTTCACTTATGACCATATTAAAAATATTCAAATTTTAAAGATTATTTTTTAAAAATGAATATTATCTCATGGACTATTCCAAATCATAGAACATTTTTATTTTACGAAACTTGTTATCACTTGTCATAGTGATTAGCGACACGAAAATGTCAAATACTGAAATCACACTGGTGTTCTCCATTCAACGTGACATTGGCAAAGTGAATTGTGCTCAACTGGCACGCTCGAAACGCCATAAATAAAAAGAAGAATTAGAAGAAGAAATCACACTGAATATTTTATATGACTGACTTCTGTAATTTAATGTAACCCTAAAGTAACAGTAGTATGGTCATTAACTTTTTAAAATTTGCGCGCTCTATTCATTCTCTTTTAAATATTTCTAAAACAAACATTATGAATAAAGATAAATGTTACTTTAGATTTATTAATCAAGAAAATAAAGTCAACATATCATTTCTTTTTGAAGTTAATAATGTACCAAGGCAATTTAATTTAAGTAGAACATCTACAGAAAATCTGGAAACATTGTGTGTTCGGATTGCATCAAATGTTCAAAAAATTTATAATAAGAAGAAAAAGAAGTCTTGTTCCAATGAGCATACTATTGAAGTGAAGGTTTGTGACAATAAAAAAAACCCTCTTTCTAAAGAACTTAAATGCTCTGATGTTTTTTCTTATGAAAACCCAACTCTATTTATATGTGATAAATTCTATGAAATAGTATTAAATGGACCATGGATAATAAATTTCCATTTACCAAAAACTATATTAGCCGGTTTTCCAGTGTATCCAGAGAACTTTGAGTCACAATTTACAGATAGACATTTAAGTCAATTTAATTGGTATAGAGGCAAGTCATATAACGAAAAAGGAAATGAAATTAGTAAAGAACATATACAATGGGAATTTATAATAAATAGTTATTATTATACCCCAACAGCACAGGATATTAATATGAAATTGAAGTTAGAATGTATTCCAGGTAGAATGAATGTAATTTTACAAGATTGTAGATATTAATACTTGCTATTTAAATATCTATATTTGCAACTTTTTTACAGTTAATGAGAGGCATACTGGACCAGCAGTTGATTGTGTCATAAATGGTCTTGTTGAAGCTGGTCCTGGTCCTTGCCCATTTGAATCTAGACATATTTTTACAGCAAAAAAGTTGACAGGCAAAAGGTAAAAAAGTGTATATTTCTAAATAGTAGTAGTCTTAGTGATAAATGTTATAGCATACGAAAAAGCACACTTTAATTTAAACTTTATTAAATATTATATTGTAAGTATCATGTTTTATAATATGTATGTTTTTTTTAGTTTTAGGTGTGTTTCATATAACATACTGGCTGACTTATATTGTGACTCAGATTTTACCCGAACTGTTCTACATCCATACTGTCCTCCATATGCCCTTCACATTGACTATAGGAAACAGCTAATTGTTAAAGAATTAAAAGGTATTTATTTTTTATTTGCTATTATTCTGATTATATCAATCACTCTTGTGCCTTAAAATAATCAAAATATTTATCTATTCCAGGCTATAATGCTGATATTATTTGTCTGCAAGAAGTAGATGGCAAAGTTTTTAATAGTAGCTTAAATAATTTCTTAGCATGTGAAGGTTTTAAAGGTCTATTTTATAAGAAAGGTAAAACTGTAGCTGAAGGATTATCTTGTTTTTATAGAGAAGATAGATTTATGTAAGTATCTCTGTAATATAATATATTTAAATTTTATTTCTCATAACTAATAAGAATATTTTAATGAAAATATTTCATGTATTGTTATAGAAATATAGGTGATGATAAAATATTATTAGCAGAGGCTATTGCAAATGAAGATTACTTAAAAGATATTTGGAATAAAATTAAAGATAATAAACCATTAATTGAAAGGGTTTTAGATAGGTCAAGTGTAGCAAGTGCAACTTATCTACAATCAGTTGAAAATCCAAATGAAATTGTTTTAGTTGGCAACACTCATTTATATTTTCATCCAGATGCTGATCATATAAGATTACTCCAAGGAGGAATTTTAATATATTGGTTGAGACATATTCAAAAGCAATTAGAAAAGAAGGTATTTAAATAAGTAAACAAAAAAAAACTAATTTTATATTTTATTATGCTATGCTAAATTCATAGACACTACTTTAATTTAATGATGTAGGTAAATTCTTTGTTAACATGTAATGGTAGAAGTTAGATATTCACTTATTTATTTTCAGTATACTAACCACAGAGTCAGTCTTATAATATGTGGTGATTTTAATAGTGTACCATCATGTGGTATATATCAGCTTTATACCACTGGATCAGCACCTAGCTCTCTCCCAGATTGGAGATCTAGTAAGTTTTATTATATATTAAAATATTATAAATAAGCTACTGGATAGTACAAAATTTAAGGGTAGTTAATATTTTTTTATATGCATGGCAATTAACTACTACTTAAAATTTGTATATTTTAAGTAGTAGTTAATTGCCATGCATATAAGAAAATATTAACTATCCTTAAATGTTGTTTTTTCATTCTGTTAAACACTCAGCTAATCCTGTAGTTGTTGCAATTCTCCTCGATTTTTGGTGCGATACTACACTGAACACTATGTAATACTTCTACTCCATAGAAGTAGTTCCATAGTTCTGTTGACAACTATACTTTTTAAATATTTTGTTCAAATTAATTTGTTACTTTTACTGTCTGTATCTTGTCTTAGGATCAGTCTTATAATTTTATACTTTAGTATTTTTCTTTCCTTGTGATAGTTCTTTCTAATAGATGCTTAACTGTAAGTATTTGTTAAATATATTGGGGTGATAGTGGAGCAGCCACACAGCGTGTGACTATAAAAGAGACAGTTGTGAGCTCGATTGGAATAAAATATTTAAATTTTAGTTTTTCTAGTAACCAGACAAAGAACGGCGCTGATTTTGGCCTTTCAATACGCAATGTGTCGAAAGGTAGAAAGCTTGGACAGAATATCTTAACAACAAGTTTTCTGTTTAAAATTAAAGCAGCAACATTTTAGTTGGTAATTTTTAAAAATTAAAAAATCTAATTCATGTTCTAGCTTCGTACTTAAATGTTATCAAATAATTCCAGAACATCGAAAATATTCTTTATTTTACTTGATTTATTACTAAACAATAAAGGCAGTATAATAATTTGTAAATATTTTGTAGATGAGACCGAGGCTATTACGGGGCTGAGTCTGACACAAGATATATTATTAGATAGTGCTTGTGGAACTCCGCAGTATACAAATTTTACAGCAGGATTTGCAGATTGTTTAGACTATATATTTTATGAAAAGGAAAAACTCACAGTTGAACAGGTAAAGGAATAAATTTTTTCTTGTACAGTTTTTATTCTTATTTTACTTGACTGATAGTTATTGTTCATAGAATAATTTTGTATAAATTATTTTTTAGTGATTACTTCTTTAACCTAAATAACATTTATGCAATTACAATTCAGAAATAAAAACTTAAAAACAATTCATGTAGAATTTTAGCAATATTAATCAATAACATAACTATGTCAAGTTTATTAGGTTTATTCATTTAGAAATCTTAACTAGGAATTTAATTACAGTCATGTTCCAGTATTTACTGGAGCTAGGGTTTCTTTTCACGCTTTTAATGCATAGATTATTCTCTAAGCTGCAATAGGCTTTGTCTACATTGGATCAGTTAGGTTACGTTACGTTTATCATCTCAACTTACCGTGTTACAATAATTATTTTTTTTGGGACCTAGTGACAAGTATTACCCATTGAACAAAAAAGTGTTACACAAATCGGATTCATAAATCGCTTGAAAAGAATTACAAAGATTTTTACTAGATCTGTTTAATGAATAAAAATTATTCGATAGGTAATTTAGTATATTACAATTATAAAAAACACGAGTTGAGTTGCCCAATAAAATCTTGGCCAGGCTATAGTAAATTATAAAGATTTTTTTAATTTCACCATTGAGAATAACAAAAAAAAAAACACTAACGGTAACCACACAGCCTATACGATAAAACAAACAGAGGGTAGCCTGTTCTTTTCCTAGCGTAACGTATGTGCTGCCAGGTGTATACGCTCGCTTCGCTCCTAGACATTTTCATACATTTATTTAATCTATTAACCTAACAAAAAGTAAGCGCTTTTTTACTGTGAATACGATGATATAAAGTTGCCCATAGGTCAGGTCAGCCCAGGTCAGCCCTAAATTACCGTTGCCAAATTTTAAAGCCAAAATTAGGCCGATTTTTTTTTACCGAAAGTTAAATTTTAATGTGACTGAGGATGTACAACAAAAAGTACTGTATATCATCGTATGCACTATTAAATAGGGCTTCATTATAGTCTTAAATAAATATTACATTTGTTGTTTCAGGTTATACCCCTTCCAAGTGTTGAACAACTAAGAGCACACACTGCTTTACCAAGTATTGTTTTTCCTTCTGACCACATTGCACTTATATCAGACTTAAAATTTAGATAGTTTATATTATTTATAAATTTATATAAGATAAATTTATATCTTTAATGTAAATAAATATAACGGCAATGGAAGTCAAATTATTATAAAATATTTTTTGTTATATTTGTAAACAATCAACAAATGATAAAATTTTAAAAAGTATTAGGTTTATCAATTTTGTTATAACTGCATAACAACTTGATTATTAGAACATAGTTATAAGTTTTTCAGTAGATTAATGAATTAAAAAATATAATATTTTATTTTCCTTTTTTATTTATTACTCCTTTATTGCCATTGAAACGAAATTAAGGCACATTTGGATACAGAGTAGTGTAGTGATTTTTTAACCACATCACTTAAATTACGTTTTCGCTTTTTATGTCGGCAAAATAGGCTTTGCGTCCAGCTTTTTGTCAGTTGAGACATCTGCAATTGGTTCTGCATTGGATGTGCCAATCTTGAAAATAAATTATAATAGCATAGATTTTGCCCAGACCTAAGGGTTATACGAAAAACAATATTTATTTAAATCTGTCCGGCAGATTTAAAGATGATAAGTTCTTTGATTTTCGCGATTTTTATACATTTTAAATAAAACAATTTAAATGGATTTATCGCGTATATTGACATTTTTTGTGAAACCCGACGTTTCGAACACTTTGCAGTAGTCCGTGGTCACAGGTAGACTGAAGTGGCATTCGTCTGTCATTTGATATTATTATTATATCAAACTACCGCCATCGGTCCCTGAGTTGCCTTGGGTACTGCTCTGGATTTCGGCTTCCCAAGTGGTAGAAAGCTTCCAACCGTCTTCTCTATTGATATTAGGATTTTTGTATTTCAATAGCCTCGCGGATCATTCTAGGAATATATTTATTTTACTAGCGAGTATATGAGGTTTATCAAACCTGATGTAATGGTTAGGCTTGTTCATGGAGTGCTCACATACAGCTGACTTTAATACGCACCCATTCTTGATATCTGAGATGTGCTCTTTTACCCTAACACCGATGCTTCTCTTTGTCTGACCAATGTAAGATAAGCCACAGTCACAATCAAGTTTGTATACACCTGCACACTGCAATGGAATATTACATTTAACTGGTCTCAAGAATTGGCTCACTTTTTTGTTAGGACTTAAAAATAGTTATAATTGAAATTCTTCTTAAGATGTTGCCAATCCTATTTGTAACCCCCTTTACATAAGACAGGCTGTCTCTCTACTGTGGGTGTCTTGGTGGTCTTCTTACAACGCTAGCGGGAAACTGGCAGCTTGTTCTAATGAAGGGTATCTTTCATCAGTCGGAGCTCCTCCCCTAGGTGTTCAGCGACGCAGAGGTGTGGGCTCTCTGAAACAAAGATTTGCCAACGGTAGATAACTGTGTATTTCTCACCATCACCCTACACATACAAACCCTACCCTACAAAGTGTTCGAAACGTCGGGTTTCACAAAAAATATCAATATACGCTTATCGCGTATATTGATATTTTTTGTGAAACCCGACGTTTAAATTGTTTTATTTAAAAAGATTTAAAGACGTACGTTCACAAATATATAAACAGACAATTTTTAAAACGCCTTAGATTCATAATCTATTAGTGTTTCTAAACGTATCCGTTATTCAGTAACGAGACAAAATCTTTTTAATTTTTTTTGTATAGTACAAATGATGCGAAGATTCAACACCTGTGCAGCGCGCTTATTTTAGGTATCACGGAGACAAGGAAAAGGTCGAGAGGAGGGCAATGCCGTCTGCACCGCAAGCGGGGGGCATTGTTATCGATATAGTAATTTATATTCTTTGTCCGCGTGGAGTGTTGGCTCTGAACAGCACTTTTACCTACACAATAATGCTTTACTGTACGTACAGGCTACTATGCTAAATCAGGTAATATGATTTAATAATAAACCCTGCATATTTTTGATATTTTCAACGTACAAAAAGCATGTCATTTTCTCGGACCCATCCTAATTCCTAACGTTAACGATATATCTTCTTTTATATTAATTATAGCGTTTCGAGCTTGCCAGGATATCGATGTAATATATATTTTTTCTTTGTATTCGGTTCTGACAGACGCCAGATACCAGTTTTGTAAATATGTCATAGGTAGCATAGACGTAGATAAACGTTTATTAGGTGTGTCTATGGATATTATGGAAATATTACGGTGAATATAGTTGAAAAACCGCATATTTATACATATTTGTTCTTTGCGACTTATAAAGTCAAGGGCAAATAGTGTACAACTTGCTTGCTGAATTGGTTTATATCATTGGCAAAATGTTAAAAATATCTTTTAAAACAGGCATTAATTCAAGTAGTAATAAGTACTTTAAGAATACTTTTTTCGGTAAGTGAAAGTTTTATTAAAATATTTAACGCTTTTGTTAAAATGTTTATTTTTGTTATATTGTTGCTTTGTCCTAAGAGAAAAATGACCGACAATTTTTCTGTTAGTAATAGTGAGTTTATATTTTCTCCTTAGGTGGTTATAATCATATTGGCAAAACAATACATATTTCACCTATAGTTAAATATCCTCAAGTTGCATCACTTAAATTGCCTTTAAATGTCGTTAATATAAATGAAGCAGAAATGGGTAGATTTTCTCCATTAAGAGCAAGGGATTTGTCAGGTCCTGTTATCAATTCTTATAATCAAAGAGATGATGAATCTAGGATTGATGTAACTTTGCAATATGATCCTTATGTTAACAAATATGACTGCCGAGGTGCTGTTAGCCTGTCTTCTTCGATGCAAAGCAATGTACCAAGCCCATTCAGCGGCAATCACACTCATCTCAATATGCCAGGATCCCAATGGGGGCAAGGATATAAATACCTGTCAGATCACCTGCACAGTGCTCATTATTTAACTTTGGAAAGAGAGTACTCTGGAAACACGTTTAGGAAAGGTATAGTTTAAAAATAATACTTAAAATATGAATAATATTATATTGATTTTTTTATATTTATGGTTCATGCTTTACATTTTTATATTGATCATATAAAATGCAAATAAATAATGCTAATCCTTTGCATATGAGATCAGTAATCATTATTCTACAGTAAAAATGTCTACTATTTTACTGTATCCTTACTTATTCAATTTGGTGGCTTTTAAAGTTTACTATGAGCTATAGTAAACTTTTAAAAATTTTGACTGTCTTCTAATATTTTCATTATGAAAAATATTAAAATAATGATATGATTGAGTAATCAACTAACCTTCACTAAATCTTATTTCGAGATCATTGCCAGCAGCCTCAGTACTTCCAATTTAGTTACTAATGTTTTACAGAAAGTTATATTTGGTACTTATCTATTAATATATTTAATTAAATTACTTTAAGCCAAAGTACAGTCAATATTTATTAAGAATTTATATATACTGTCAACATGTTAACTAATGTACAAGTAAAATATGCAACAGTATAATTCAATAAACTAAAATTGCTTCCCAGTAGTATTTTAATAATTTATGTTAATTTTGGTTATTTAAATTTTTTCAAAGCATAGTTATACCCATTGGGGTGAGGAAAATGAGTACAGCAACAGACCCTCCATTGAGTGCCAAAGAAAAATTAAAAAAAGCTGTCAAAGATTATGGTGCAACAGTTATAATATTTCATGTATCTATATCTCTGCTATCTCTCGGAGGATGTTACCTCTTAGTGTCTAGGTATGTGGCATTTTAATAAAGTTGGAGTGTTAGCAAAATTTAAAATCTTAAATATTTACACAAATTTAAAAAATAAAACAAAAAAAAAGACATTTGATGTCACATACTGTAATAGTGAATATAATACTTTCCTTAATGTTTTAGAGGTCTCAGTTAGTTTTGAATGTGGCACTCAAAGTTATTATATATTTACTTTTTATCAGCACCAAGTTTTGCTTAAATTAAAAATATTACAATGTTTATATTTTGCACTATTTTCGACAACATCATCTAAAATATTAAGATTTCAATTATTGGTAACAGTCCTGTTGCAACCTCATAAAATTTCAGGCTAATATATTCATATTGAAAACAAGTGAACTTCTATCATTCTTATAAAGCAAAATTGGTGCATGGATATTCAAGTTTTTATAATATTTATGTAATTTCAATTTATTAAATTTACAATATTTATAGTTTATGTACCTATATACACCATTTTTTTTATTTATTTAATACACAATCCAGACTAAAGTAAAAATTGTATATAGTTTACCTGTTTAGAATAATACATTATTTACTTTTAACTGACAAATGTCTTCGTTTTCAGTGGAGTAGACATAACGGCAATACTACAATATTTGAACATTGGTGAAGGAGCCATATCAAATGCCATAACATCAAATGCCGGGACTTTCGTAATTGCCTATGGAGTTCATAAAATATTTGCGCCGGCAAGAATTGCAATCACTTTAACAGCTACTCCATTTATAGTGCGATATCTAAGAAACATCGGTATTTTAAAACACAGCGGAATTGGTGGTGGGAAATAAATAATATTTAATCAAATTGCGTTTTATTTTTAACTAAGGGCAGAAAGGGAGTTCTATGAATATCCCTGATGATTCGATTTTGGTCATTAGTGAACCCATTTAAATAATTATTTCCGTCGTTAAAAAAAGCGTACGTCTGAGGTGGTAAAATTGTCCACTATCTCAGTATCTAACGATGGACTTTGGACTCTGCGACTACCCTAGTTAATTTGAGGGAAGTCTAACTTTTTAGACCTAAGTTTATATATTTAATCCTATAGTTGCTTCGTGAAGGCATCATTCTATGAAAAAAATTGCTTACCTAATACTGATACGAGACAAAATTTTCAATAATTATTAGAAGAATTATTCAAATATTATAAAGAGAATGAAGTCGTTATCTTCAAATTCTTGCATACATTTATTAACTTTAAGTAAAACAATTAATAAAGTGAAATAAATAAAAATTATAAATCTTGCCTTAGGGCAACAATTATCATCAAAAGTAATATCGATTAAGCATTAAACAAAAAAAAATGCGGACACTATAATAGTGAATAGACACTGTAATACAATTATCATGTGATATTACTCATTGCCCATGTACCTATGCATTGACTTAGTAATGTTAATAAGACTTATTCCAGTAGTTTTTTTTTTCATTTTATAATATAAAGAATAAATTCTATGAATAGCTAATACTGACGATAGTGGTTCATTTCCATATATATGTAGTGTAATGCATTGAGAAGCAGATATCTGACTGATATTCATTAGCAAATTTAAAAGACCAAAATAAGTTCTAGTGGCTGTATTTTTCATAATAAAGTATGATGATAAAAAATGCAATGTCATAAACAAGACAGTCGGGCAAGTCGCAGGAATGATTTTATTTATTTAACAACACATCAAATACGTCAGTTTGCTGAATCATAGCGTATTCGATATGTGTTACTTTAAGACGTACATAACTGTGATCTGTTTATATTGTTTAATTAAATATTGAAACTTGAGTAAAAAATGAATGAACTTGAGTAATCTTAAATAAAAAAATCATTATCAAGAGCTATATTATATGATACTCTGATGGATGAGAAGGAAATCGATAAGACGGACGCCATTGCGTCCGCCCTACATACAAACTTGAATAAAATGTACGTAACATAATGTGATATATAAGTAATAACATTATTAATGCTAAACAAGTAATATAAAAATGTGATTTTAGAGTTAAACACAGTGATACCACTAAAAGTCAATAACATTAAAAAATGATAACAATGTCAAGTGTTCAGAAGAGAGGGTAAACACGTATTATACCTACTTGTTAATACTGATAATTTATATTCATACATTTTTTAAATTGTTGTAATTCATTCAATATTATTCAACGAAACGGCATCAGTAAGTGATTTTGCATGACAATGTTCCGACGTAAAATCAATTGTCTGAAGTTTACGGGTTTTGTTTTTTTAACCTATCAATTAAGGGTTTTTTGTGTAAATACGTAAGTAATATGATTTGGTTTTTAAAATGTCACATGTGAGTGCTATAACAGATAGTAATATATGAAATAATTAACATCCTGTAATAACATACTTAAATTCAATCAAGTTACAAGGTCTAGAAGCATGAGGCATATTTTAGACAGATATGATTCTTGTATTATTTACGGATTTTTATATAGACTGATTGATTACAGATTATAAAATGCCTACTACTTTTAATAAAGTATTACTAACTGATTTAATTACATTATGAGCTTCTTCGCTAAAGTAATCTAAATGGAATCATTGTTTTATTATAAATTTTATTAAAATATTTGTTTTCTTTATTTTAAGATAAATACCAATTGCGACTTACAAGGTTCTACAATAACTTCTTAGATCCTCATAGCCGCCCACGTGCTTTAATAATTCTTGACTATCACTTAGTTCTTACTGTTTACAACTGCTATAAATTCACTGTTTTCAGGTATATAATAAATATTATATACCTGAATATAATATTTATTATATACTTGAATAAAATGATCAAAGCCTAAGACTTAAAATGTAACATTAAAATGAATAGAAAATATTACATCTTAAATAATGGTTTAAGTGTAAATAAACTGTATATAACATATGTATGTGCGTATTGCGGTTTAACAATTTAATATTTTATAAATAATATGAGAATAACCGTTTAGTTTTTTCCTTTTTCTTCCAGCGACATTACTGCACCAACAGAAAAATATTTGTTTGATTTTACAAAAACTGACGATGTCAGTAATTGGCAAGAGCAGTCTGATACAGTACGCAGTGTTGGAATGTCAAAAGCAGTATTTGTAATACACCAAAATTCTCAATTTAGAAGAGCCATATTCTTTGCTTTGTTAAACCCTCAATTGAATGGTGCTGGTTTTGCTGGAATAAGGTCTCTCGGGTTGTATGATTTAAGAGGCTACACTAAATTGCAGCTCTATTGTCGTAGTCAAGGACAGTTCAATGGCTTTAAAGTCATCCTCCGGCACAAGGGACTGAACGATGAGCCTAATTATTCGTTTGAACAATATTTTCAGGTACTAATATTCAACTTATAAATGTGAACCTCATAACTTGCTATTGAAAAAAATACTATTATTAATTTTCATTTATATCATGCTTAAATTCAATAACGTACTTTCCGCCACTTATTACTGCTTTTTTAAAATAGCAGTAGAACATGTTTATATAAAAATATACTGATTAATATAATGTTGATTAATGCAACTTTTAAATTTGTTTCAGGCTCCAAAGGATGAATTTGCTTTACGTACTTTACCATTTTCAGAATTCAAAGCCTATTATAGGGGAAAACGAGTAAATAATAACGAGACTTTAGATATTTCTCAGGTGACAAGTATAGGCATTCAAATGTATGGTGGTGTTTATCAACCCATTAAACAAAAAGGTCCTGCTACATTAGAAATAGATTGGATTAGAGCGGAATAATTTAAAAGATCAATTATACTCATATAATTCAATAAATCGGTATAATTTTATTATATACATCTAACTACCATTTTCAAAACCCTGAAAAGATATAGAACAGTATTGAGTTCAACTGCACACAAGTCTTAATTTCCGGTTGAATAAGTGAAATAAAACAATTTTTAAATAAAACTGCACTTTTGCATAGTGAACGAGATACATGTATCTTCTATGGTGACTTGTATCTTTATACTATGTATGATTATTAATTAGATCCAATCTTATCCTATTTAAACAACTATTGTACTTTTTTTGTCCAAAAGGCATAAGAAAAAAACAAATATAAGTGAAATCACATATAATGTGTAATCAATATTACCTAACATACAGAACACCGCTAGATATCCTAGAGTCCTTATAATATATTGCTTTGCATTAACATAATATAATTGTACGTTTATCGTTGTCGCGTGGGCAGGAGCAGCGATAGAGCAGTCATGGCGTCAGGGAAGAGTGAGTGGTAATTGACGAGAGGCACGTAGGCTGCCGTGATAACACGTCCAGCGAACCAGCGGCCGTGCAGCGAGTTCACTGAGGCTACGGCGGTAGCAATCGTAGGGCACTTGCAGTAGACGTTACCCTGCGGCGACGCCTTGTCCACATACACGTGTAACACTCCTCCATGCTTATTGCACTCACTGATCACATCATCCCTAATTTCTATATCCCAGCTTGGGTTTGTTTCCCTGTTAAAATAAAATATTATTTGAATCACATTTGTGGCTATCAGATACACATATTCACTTGTGACATTATATGACACTAATATAATAATATTTACTTAATAAATATTTTCAAATAAAATACTTACGAAGATGGGTCAAACATGTTATTGAGCATAAAGCATTGTGTAGCAATAGGTGGTGCAACTTGTGGCTGTGGTGCTACTAGTGTAGATCCAGCACCCATTAACACAGATGCGGCTGCAGGTGGTATCTGTTATGAAGAAAAATAATTTCCTTGATTGATTTTATATAAAAGCTTATACTGATATTTACAAATTTTAAATATTTGTATAATTAAGCCTATTATAAAGTTATCCACACATATACACTTTTTTAATAAATAAGAACATACATTTATTGATTTCAGACTTTAATAAAAAATAGATATAGAAGTATTTGAAATGATTATTTGATAGATTATTATAAACTTCTATTAGCTTGAAACCAATGTGTACTACTGTATATGTACCCTATTCTTTACTTCTTGGTCAATTTGACATTCTATATTGAGTTGTGCATAACATTAAAATATACTACTTTTCATGATATGTGATGAATCCACCACATATAACATATGTTGAAGTTAACACTACAACATCATAAACTTACTTGTAAGCCAGTGCCTTCAGCTAGTTTAAACATAAGTTGCAAGCGGCCCGTAGCGCCTAGGTCAACACCAGCGCGATCGAGTTCGTCTGCGTCAAAGCGCGTGCTTGAGCCGCCGTCGGTGCGCTCAGTCACGTTCCCCACTTTCATGGGTCGCCCTGCAAGCTCAAATCCATTCAATTGCTCCATTGCCTTCTTTGCGTCAGCTGCATGATGGAACTGGAACAAATAGTAAATAAATATTTATTGGATTATCTTTATGAAAATGAAAGTATTTGAAACTATTTATAATAAAAATAACATACTGTTAAAAATCCATAGCCTTTGCTTTTTCCTGTATCAGGATCAGTCATCAATTGAATGTGATCAATTTTTCCAAATGGTTCAAATATTCCTCTTAACATATCTTCACTGATGTTAAAGTGCAGTGAGCCCACATATAATCGAGTTGGTCCATTGCTAGTCTTTGGTGCTAAATTAGGAAGTGTGTTGCCCACTCTATTTTTTTCAGCTTGTGTATGTTGTACAATTATAGGAACACCTAGTAGCTTTTGCCCGGTCAAACCTAATGCCTTAAAGAAAGAAAAAAATGTATTAATAAGGACATTTTGTTACTTTATATTACATTAAATTTATTACTAAATAAAAAATAATAATTACCAATGGTACAGATTCTGCATCTTTAAATTCTATATATGCAATTCCTTTAAATCTTCTAGTTTTGTTACAAGTGATGAGCCTTACATCTCTAACTTTACCAACAGAAGAGAAAAATTCTTCTAAATCCTTGGCCCTAATTCTTTGAGATAATTGCATACAGAAAACAGTTCTTAAATCTCTCTCCTCAGGAGGTAAGTCATCTACTTTAGGTTCTATGCCTCGAGATTTGGACCTATAATCAGCACGTTCCTTGTCACGACTTTGTTCTCTACGAATAGATTGTCCGTCGCGGCTTCGCTCTCGTTCCCTATCACGACTACGCTCTTTGTCTTTACTACGTCTTTTGTCTCTATCTCTTTCCCGCTCTCGTTCCTTGTCCTTTTCCCCGCGGTCCCTGTCCCCCCGATCTCCTCTGTCGCCTCTATCTCCTCGATCTGCCCGTTCACCCCGATCGCCGCGGTCGCCACGCTCGGTGCGGTCTCCACGATCTCTTTCCTTATCCTTATTGGACCTATCTTTGTCGCGATCGCGATCGCGTCGGTCCTTGTCGCGATCACGATCACGATCCCGATCCCGTTCGCGGTCGCGGTCGCGGTCACGGTCACGGTCACGGTCACGGTCTCGATCTTTATCCCTTTTGTCATCCTTGTCTCTAGGCGCCTCCAGACGACGCGATTCCCTATCTCTTGATTTTCTTCTATCTCTCGACCTGCTTCGTCTAAAAAAGAAATGTGTGCTGAATAAGATATCCTACATTTTCTCCTGATAGGATATTATAATATTATTATTACAGTGTATATACCTCCGATTGTTGTCCTTTTCTTTGTCTCTGTGCTTGTCAGAATACTTGTCCGACCGGTGTTTTGAAGAGGAAGTGTTATCCTGTCACACAAAGCACAAGGTAGAAGCAGCGCCACAGCAACACACGCCGAGTGAATAAATAAAAATAGCATTAGTTTATTGAATGAACTGTATGAATTCATTTGTGAACTTTCATGAATGACATATTAATATGTCATTAAAGAAAATCACAAATGTTAGTTTTTATTCCTATGCTACAGAAGAGAAGACTGCTTTCACAATCATGTTAGGTCCTAGGTGGTTGAATTGGTCCCCGGTCTACACTTACCATTCGGAAAACCACTGATTAAGGATGTACACAGCGCTAACATCACACAGGGATACTTCTGTAAAAGATTTACGACCCATCAGCGCATGGTCCTTTTCAAATTGAAAACTGACTTATAATGCATTGTTTGAATATATAATAAGTAGAGCTTAATTAATTGAAGTAAAAAATGTAAGATGAAAAAAATTAAGTATAGTAGTCGATACCTCATTTTGTTCAGGTTGGTGAAGTATGCTGGACAATTACCACAAAGTTCTATAAATACAAGAAATGAATCTCAAATATAATTTTGTTTTATTGTGCCTTAATAAAAAAACTGTTCAAAGATGCCATTTTATGAAATAATGTTAGTAGAGTAAATCTAAATAAGTATATATTTTTTTTTATTTTTTATTGGTGACATTTTTGAACAGCCTAACCTAAAATGTCACTAACCAACACCAGTCACTGTATACATTTATTAATGCAATTATTCTTAAACATAAATATTGAGTATTAAGGTTATAACAAGAAATGAATATAATATATACAATAAATATTATGCTGTAATAATATATATTAATTGACTATTCTACTAATAGTTTATAAATGCAATGAATTGTGCCATGAGAGTAGTTTCAAATATATTTATAACCAAACTACAAAATGATTAATATATCAAATTGTTTTATATTTCCATTATAATATTGTCAGTGATACATTTTCATATTGATAAAATTTCATTTATTCTACATAATAAAGGAAGTGTTAAATTACTCACCAATTTATTATAAGGAGCTTCTAACATTGCTTCCACATCCAAATCTTCAGCCATTCTGTAACAAGTATAAATACTAAAATAGAATAATGAAGTTCAATTATAAGATGATAAGAGATGTAGTTGATATAATATATACATTGTACATATTAAACAAAATGCAAACAGTTGGTTAAGAATACCTAATATCTAATGAAAAATATCAATATTTATATTTGTAAATATGATGGTGATATGGTTTTAACAATGAAAGTCAGGAGACTAATAAAACATGGGCTATTTAAGGTTAACTAAGCAGCAGCACATTACTTTGTAATAAAATTGCATGTTACTATCGGCATTGCGAGTACAAGATGGCGAATATTTAATTGTTACTCGATGTTAAGTAGAGTATTCGTAACTTTATGATAAAAAATGCTATTTACCTTAAATTAGTATCCTTAATGATGACAAATAATTCAAAATACAAAATTATTAGTCGATAGTTTGTGGAGTATCTGGAAATAAAATTTTAATGTAATATATCTAAAAGCTTTAGAACACGACCATACACATTGGAAATTTGAGAGTTGAAACCACAGATAAAGTAAGGTGACTCGGTTTCCATAACACAGATTGCAAAATTAACTTTTCTTTAATTTTTGTTTCAATGTTACCATAATAAATTAATAGGCGTAAAATATCTCATATTTTCAACAATCTTCAATCTATCTATTCATTGCATAACTTATAAAAGAAATCATACAATGAATATTACATTTCTATAAATTTTGTCACTATGAAATATATATTTAAATAAATTAATCATTATAATTATTTTTTTGTTAATGTGCCTAGTAGCTATTTTTTATTTGATAGTAAAGAATAGCAGAAGGAAATTAAAATAAAATAAATTGTACATATCATAAACGTACGCATGTAACGGTGTGTCGTAACACATTCACATGGTTCCTGCAAGTGCAGTACCCTGCAATATGCGGGATAAAGCGTGAAGCATAAACGTAAGTAAGTGAAAAGGAAGAAAAAGTGTAGTACTAAATATTTAATACATATTGAATTTTATTTTTATTTATTTTGATCTTTTGTCTCAAGTACGAAACTTTTAGTTTTATTAGTTGTTAATATTCTGTAGTTTATGTAAATTTATTTTGTGGTTCTGTACATAGAAAGGACTATATTTGATCTGTGACTACTGTTTTCTGTCATCTTTGCTACCAGTAGTTTTTGTTACGCCAAAAAAAATAAAAAGATAAAAGTTTTGTAGCTCATGAATTTTAGAGTACATATTCAAGATTTACTCGTAAAATAAAAAAAATATACGGATATTAATTATTGCTTTATAACATTTGCATTGTATTTTTTGTGACACGTTTTTATATAAATTTAAGTGTCTTGTTATTACAATGACTACTGCTGCGAGACCAACTTTTGATCCTGCTAGAGGCGGTACGGGACGAGGTGAGAAAGATTTGAGTGCAATATCTCGTCAATATTCTAGCAGAGATCTACCTGGTCATACGAAAATAAAATATAGGTGCGGTTTTTAATACATTTCTTAATTTCATTTAAATTACTTTGTGTAAAAACCATGTTTACGTAAATATATTTTTATAGGGAACAAGGCCAAGGCACTACTGATGAGCTACGTTCAAGAGATTTTCGCAAAGAACTTGATGAAAGAGAAAAGGATATCAAAGCTTCAGGAGCAAGAAGACCTGCTGAGCCTTTTGTTAAACGATTAAAAGTAGACCAAGTTCCTGCAGCTAGCTTAGACGCAGACGACCCTTTAGAAGGAGATTCATCTGCTTCAGAAGATTCTGATGATGACACAGCTGCTTTATTAGCAGAGTTAAATAAAATTAAAAAGGAAAGAGCAATTGAGCAAGCAAAAAAGGTAACCCTAACAAATTTATTCTTGTATATTTGGACATACACATATAATAATAGTACTATCATCTGCTATGTTACTTGCTTGTCTGATAATAATAAACTGATATATATAATAAATAAGTAATAGGCCAAATAGAAAAAAATTAGATATCTGTAATGAAGTATTTATCATATTTAATATTTTTATTCAGTTTGAACTACACTCACTCTACATATATAAAAATTTGAAGTTTCTTTTCTTTTGTATTGTACTTTTTTATTGCTTTCTTATTTGTTTATAATAGAATAGTATAAGTAAAAATAAAAACTCATCATACTCTGGGACCATAAAGTCAAAAATATGTAATAGCTAGTTAATAACTAAAAAAAATATAACAATTTGAATTGTAGAAAGTTGTTTGGGTATTTTGGATTAAACTAGAAAAAGCTTTTTATGTATTTAATGTATTTAATTCACAAATTTATAAATTTCTTAAAGTTATGTAAATCCATGTTGATAAAACATGATATTGTTTTAGGAAGCTGAAAAAAAACAAGAAGAAGAAAGGATAAGAATGGAAAATATATTGTCAGGAAATCCACTACTGAACTATGCTGCAGCAGGCCAAAAAAATGACTTGAAGGTAGTTTTTATATGTGTAATATTGTGTATTTCATTGAAAATACTTTATTGTTTAAATTATTTGTATATATTATGTTTGGATCTGAAATACCATTTTGTGAAATGAGTTGAAGATAAGCATTTTGCGTCCTCTCATCCTGAAAGATAAGAAAAATAACATAATGAGAGAGGAATTAAATTATTATAATGTATCTCTTATATAAATACATTTTAAACTAAATAACTTTGCTCACAATTATATTTTTATTTTGTGAAATAAACACAAGAAAGAATACAAAAAGATACATTTCACCTTGCTTTCTTGTCCAAATATCTTTACAGAATATTTTATAAACAATTAAATTATTTTATCTCAACTTGCATTTGGAAGAGATCCTAATTGTTTCGTTAGGATAATTAAAATAAACAATAAGACTTTTGTCCTGTATCCTTTCTCTCTACAGTTCACAACAGTTTTGGAAACACTTGTTTAACAAAATTATTAGATTTAGTTATTAAAACTGTTACAATTTAGTTTTTTATACTTTTGTGTTTCTCTTTCTACTGCAACTAAAATATAATTTTGTTTAAGGTGAAACGACGCTGGGATGATGATGTAGTATTTAAAAATTGTGCACGTTCTGAACCAGAAAAGAAGGCAAACACTTTTATTAATGACTCTCTGAGATCAGAATTCCATAAAAAATTCATGGAGAAATATGTAAAATAGGTGTAATCCATAGAAGGAACTAGCTTATAATGTTTGATTTTTTGACTATCTGTAATAAATATCTTTTAGACAGAAGCATTTTATTTATTTTTTAAGTGGTTTAATGTTTTCTATAAATATTTTTTTATATGAGGTATATGCAATTTCTGATTGTATATTCTCTAATTCTCTATAACATACTTCAGACTAATAATATCTGACTATAAACCTATTCCCGGCTACGACCACGTACTCATTCCTCATTTATTTTTTCCTTTCGCATCACTTAGTATATGAAAATAATATAAATATTTATATACGTAAAAATGAAAATTATCACCGTCTTGGTGCAGAAGAGAAGTGTCTACCTGTAAACATGACGATTTGTGGGTTCAATTTGTATTTGAAGATAATGGAATAATCGATAGATTTTCATTTTCTTTGCTCAGGCAAAAAACGCAGCGTCAATAAAAGCTTAACCTCAATTTTGTGGGGTCACCACCCTTGTCCCTCGGGCGAGGGCGGGAACCATTTTTTTTGCGATATCTTGAAAATATGCGTCGTTGAATAAACTGTAAGATCATATTTGTAGCAAATAGTTTTGCTTACAAATATGTTCGTTGTTTGTTTATATAATTTTTTGCCCCAAATTTAAAATGAAAGAAGTTATAAGCAAAAAAGTGGAATTTTTTTTATACTAATTTTCTTTTTTGTTCTATAACATTTTTTTTATACATTTATCAAAAAAATACCTCAGACCAATCTTGTAGATTTGTTTTGAGGAAAATTTTTGTCTATGATTTTTTTTATTTCATTCATCTTCGCTGTAACAGCGCTCCAAAGCCGACCGGGTTCAATAAGTATTCAATTAGAATCCAGTAAATATACTGTCACAATTTTTTAAAAAAATTTTGCTTATTAATTTTTTTCAAATCTTTTTTGTCACCACATTGAGGAAAGATTTGCAGGTTTAAAAACATCTTACAATTTTTTTTACGACGCATAGCTTCCGAGATATAGCGAAAAAAGTGTTTCCCCCCCTTTTTCTAAGATGGCGGCCGGGGGACAAGAGTGGCGATCCCACAAACTTCAGTTTAAGCTTCTATTGACTCCTTTCACATGTCCCTAAAATAAAATTGCGGTCCTCTAATAAATGCAAAGCAAATGTAAAATTTTAATGGACTATACATGATGCGGTAATCGTCCGTTACAACGCAACTATTTTAATCAACTATGGAACATATTCGCACTGCTTTAAAGCCTAGCGAAAAAGACATTGGAGAAACTAGAGATATTTTTAAATTTTCAAGATACGTACCGTGCCGGCCTCGCGTTTTAATAATGTATTATAAAAACATAGACTTCTAAGTACGCAGTTAGTAAATTAATTTTACTTATAAACATTGTGAATTGTAAATTCAAGACAAAAATACCTTTGTTTCAATGTAATGTTAAAAGCCGTTAAGCGAATAATATTATGTATAATTGGGTCACTATCATATGATGGTTCATATTCTAATTTTGTGGAGCCATGACTCTAATGATAAAATAGTAAAAAAATAATAACGATGTTTATTTTCAATTGACAAATAATTAAAAAATGACGCTGCGAACGTTAATTTTGTATTTATATTTAGGTATCTCGTTTTAAATTTTGCAGTTATAGGTTTAAATTTAAATGACAGAGTGTGGACAATAATAACACGTGTTAGGGGAAGGGTCCAACAAGGGTATCCACAAGAATAAAATTACCGACGGCAATTTAGAATTTAAATAGTTTACATATTTAAACTTAATGTTATGTTTCTAATTGAAGAATTGCGTAACAGATTATAAATAGGTGTTATATGTTTTATTTATTAATAAATTTTTACAACAGACAAACACTATATCTGTATAATATATGATTTAATGTAGCTACCATAGTTTGTCAAACTAAAGCTAACTTTCAAAATCAATATTTATATAAATATCACATATTGTTTGTTATTTACCTGATACACAAATTATACACGTCACAGAAAAATGTAAGTCTAATAAATGACGCTAGTATTAATTGAACGCAATACATCCTCATAATTGTCTCACTTGCTTTAGCGTGTGGAGCGATACGGTACTGAGTACAATGATCTGTTTTAGGATTCTTGTTTTTAATCAAATACTTCCTACGCCTACACATACATTAATTATAAATATTACTACCAATTATTATAAAGTACAGTATTATGATACTATTTTGCTAATACGTTGTATAATTTTTAATTATTTAATTTACTTGTTGAGTCTTCGATTTTAGACAATTTGAGACTTAGTAAATCTATATGGCCAGTGTGCGTGTATCGGATTCTCAATCCGTACAAGTATTAAGATATACGAATGCGTGTGGCTGACCGGCCGTCTCTCAGATGTTTACATTATTTTATACGATGTGTATATGTTGAGGGAGGGGATGTTGCGGCGAGCGCGGCGGTCGGCGGCCCACCTTGAGTGGGCAGGTTCAGTGGCTGGTCCCGTCTCGGGCGTATTTGTGTTTTGTGGCTTGTGTCTGCCTCATTCGCTAGTTAAATAGGCGGTTTGGCGGTGAACACTAGGAACTACGGAACTACTACAACAGTAACGATGGACAGACGAAAAACAGTGTTGTGGTGTGCTTCATTGTTGCTGCCTATCATCGCAATAGATGCCGCTCTTTCTGGGCTTTATATAGATAATGGTATAGATCAAACTGTAATACATCATTCTATGACGCGGTACGAAAGGCAAGTTGTAGAACATGAAATACTGGAACTTCTGGGATTAGGTGAAAGACCAAGACGTTCACAAGCACCGCCATTGGATCGTTCGGCACCTAGTTTTTTGCTGGACGTTTATAAGCAGTTAGCAGAGGAGCATGAACAAGCTCGCCCAACTCGTAGTTCCGAAATGGCCCTTAGTGGTGAAGAGCAGCACGCAATCGATGAAAGTGATTTAATAATGACATTCCAGAGCAAAAGTAAGTTTTTTCGCGGTAAATTGTATATCTCTTAATAATAAAGGCCGACTATTTACTTTGTTTACATTACACTTGTATGTTAGTATTCATTAACGCAGAATTTGCAAATATATGCGCATTGAGTATTTTCTCAGAATGTTATTTACGTAAAGTTTTATCAGTAGTTAGGTATTACTGCAAGTTTTACATCGTTCACTTAATAGTAATCATTACTATAATTACGGATTACTAAAGGACAATATTTATTCATTATTGTTATTACATTTACATATTTACAATCTTTAAAAATGAGTCAAGTATGTCTATTTTTGTGGCGTTATTAGCCATCAATAATTACTACACACTATACACTATAATTTTTTTGTAACGTAACATCTTCTTCTTCTTCTTCTTCTCTTTACTAATGGCGTTTCGAGCGTGCCAGTTGAGCACAATGCACTTCGCCAATGTCACGTTGAATGGAAACGTAACATCTTTATCTAAGATAAACTATAGCTTTTTTGTAATTCTACCTTCAATAATAACATAATAATCAAAAAACATATACAGAGCAACAAAAATTTACAATGTTATTCGTAATTTATGAAAATTATGAGTTAATAAATATATTTTTAGGATATTAATTAATATGTATCAAATATAGATATGAATATACTACCAATAACGAAACGTAAATGATAGTTAACTTTGGTTACCTGTCTAATTTATAACTTAGATTAATATTATTAAGTCAGTTAGGTCGTAATTTTAATAAAATTTGACCTTTATGTTTCTGTTGAAGTTTTTTTTAAATAACGCTTAGTGCGTGCAGGTAGAAATGACTCACACGTAAATTACTCGCATACCTTTAATAATAGGGCTCAGAACACCCAGACGAACAGCTCAAACCAAATGTATTGTCTAAATTGATCCTCATTTGTTTATTAGGACATTACTAGGAAATATTTTCTTTTCGTTATGAGGTTTTCGTAGACAAAGGCTAAGGGTTTATTTTATTGTTAAAGTAATTTTAACTCCTAAGATTTATGTACGGCATCTACAAAAAATGTTTAACGTTCGTTATCTTTTAGACTGTGTATTAAAACTGTTAATTTTTTGTTAAATTATTACAATTTTATTTGGAATGAAATTAATCATAGTGAGACGAATAAAAAAGCCATGAAAGTGAAATTCTTTTGTTGATTGGTAATTATTGTTTAGAAGGCCATTAATTTTGTTGCCTGGTAAAGTAAAGCTGAAAATTTAGATTGATCCTTGTGCTCTTTGGTAGTGTAATATTAATATTATGTTCAATATTGGTCATGGTAAATATAAAAGTTAGAAAGTACCTACTCATGCAAGGCACATCAATAGCCAAATGGAGGATATAAGGATGTCATTCACGTTCGGGTAATAATTCGCCCATTCAGAGTTCCGTATCTATTTTGTGACTGTAGGTGTTCCGCTTAGACAGATATACAGATGGCTAAAAAAGTCTGCTTCCAATGGTATGTTAGTATATATTTATCACAAAACAGTTACCTACAAAAACATCTAGTAAATAGTATAAATTAGTAACCAAATGTCTGTCAAGATATCAAAATATTGAATATAATTTCAAAAAAAGGGAAGACCTATAAACCATAATAAACCCGATTATATTTTTAATTTCTCAATTACTATTGAGAAATATTATCAATCCCACTTGTACATTTTTGCACGGGATTTTACGGTACGGCAAGATATTTTCCGAATACGGAGGAGCACGATGAGCTCGCGTGTGGAATATATGAATTTATGTAATACTTGTTATTTTTTAAGAAGAGGGAAACTTTTTGTATATACATGAAATAATTCTTAAGTATAAGTAGTGATATAGTAAAGTTTAAAAAATCAAAAATCTTCGTCATTAAAATTATGTTTTTGGTTATAAACATTCTGGGGTGGGTACGATTCAATCCCCCCTTCCTACATCCATGGTTAAGTACAAATTTCATGACTACACCTTTTTTACTAGTTTTAAGAACTTGCCAATAATAGGTTAACGTTCGTATTTTTTGATAATGCCTTGTTAATTAAAGATTTGATTTTTACAAGGGATTATAGACGGTATATTTAATATGTTATAGACCCTAAAAAAACGGTTATTTTGAAATAACTAACGAAAAATTCAGCTTTACTTATGGAAATTATTATATTTTTATTGACAAAGCCTGATTGGGTCACAAATGAAATATACAATTTACACCATGAGATACCTACGTCTTGTCTTGCACGTGCAACCATATCAAGTTACATCTAGTTTGTCAAACGATACGAAGATACACCTGTTACGATATATTAACATTTTCATATTATTATTCCGATAGCTGAATAGATTTAAATAATATTAGGTAGCTCACTAGTCATGTTATGCTAACATAATAATTATTAACGTTATTAACAATAATTATTTGATTGCATAAATAATAAATGTAATGCTTTAAATATAAGTTTTGTTAATAGTTTCAATACAGTTTCTAATCACCACTTTTAGTTAAAGAATCCATCGAAATCTGTGTTAATAAAATTTTAATAATTATTTTTAAAATCGTATTAGTAAGAAATAACCGTTATAATGTGAAGGATTGGAATATTTTTTTACAGAACATCATTTGGGTGCTTTACGACATGGACATGGTCGTCATGTTTGGTTTGATGTCACTAGCGCGCCAGGCGACGCGTCGTCTCTTCTTACAGCAGAACTGCGTCTACATCAGGCAGCTTCTCACACAGTTGACCCCTCAGCATTGTATACGGTTGTTGCACATCGAGTTATAAGTGTGGATAACTTGGGGTAAAATAATTAGTATTAGACAGATTTAATTACAATAATTTGGCCTAAATATGTATTTTTTTTATAATTTCATATTGTATGAAGCTAGTGACCAGGTACAATACAGCTAACTACCAGAACAGGAATATGGAGCTGTGGGGTTTAAACACGTTGTGCCTATGTATCACGACGGCCCCTTGTTTACTAAATTATTTAAAAAAAAAACATTTGGTTATCTTCATTTTTGTAAGTGGTCACTACGTGATATTTTATTGAAATTTCTTCGAGGTCGCGGTTTTTATTTTATAGTTTATATAAAGAGCGAGTTACATGTCTTGCTGTTCATTAAAAAACATATATCTTATAACTAATATGGTCTAGATATGACATAACACAACGTGTTTTCTTTCAGAGGAATTGAGATGGAACATATCGCTGCAGTTAACACTAGTGCTGGAGCTGAAGGCTGGCTAGAATTAAACGTGACAGCCGCTTTAGCCACGTGGCTGAATACTCCAGTGGACAATCGGGGTTTCTTTATTACAATGAATCCACATACACAGCCAGGTTAATTATAATTACTATTTAAGATGATACAAATATATACCTAATACGCTTAGGGTATACTCTAACACTTAAAAATTGACGCTGAGATAGCAGAATCGTTGCTTGACAAGATTTACTAGTTTCAAAGAAGAGTTACTAGTTACAAAGATATATACCGAATATATGGCAATTATAGTATTGCATGTGCATGAAATCATGATTCTAATTAATATTTCAGAACGTCATGTGAAGCCGGAAGAGATTGGATTGGATGAAGCTCATGGTGGTAATTTAGATGGAAAGCAACCTTTTATGGTAGCATTTTTCAAGAACGGCCCTAAGCTTGGTACTACTGACGCAGGAGCGCGCAAAAAACGTGAAGCAAGGCGATGGCGCAGCAACGGATATTCAGAAAATTATTTACGAAACCCTTTAACAGGCTAGTAAATATATTTTACATTTTTAATTACAATGTTAAAAATATATGTTATTTTGAACAATTCCAAAAAAATATAGAATTTAAATTTTTTTATTAAAAATCATAATATTACTATAAGATGTATATAATATAATATTTATATAGCTAACATAAGCTAATTAAGAATCTTTAGAGGACCGTTTCTTCACTCTGGAAAGTAGGCGAAGTGCGACGTTGAATTCCGCCACTCAACACGCAAAGACTCCAAAAACGGCGGAAAGCGGGGACGGAGAAAGCGGGGGGGGAGAGAAAGTAACGGAATGTCTTAACACTAGGTCGTATGGTTCCAGTTCCCTCTGCCTACCCTGCCATGTGCGGGATAAAGCGTGAAGTTAAAAATAAACAAATTAATTAAACGACAGTTGGAAATATTAGAAATATTAGCTTCTGCTTCATTAGAGTCAGTATGTCTGAATCGCCACGGTTCGCCAAACAGTCCCCAACAAAGGTGTTATGTTATAATTCTTGGTTCTGCAAAAAACGGAAAGCAGGAAACCGAATGTCTCAACACTAGGTTACCTCTGCCTACCTATATTTGCGTACAGTGTGAAGCTACAAAAACTATTTTATAATTACATTTTGAAAATTAAATTTCAAGCCTTTTTATGTCATTATTCTCTTTCAGAAATAAACCCAATAAGACGTTTATTGAAATTCCAGATACGACACACTGGACGACCAGAAGCTGCGAAATACAAACACTTTACGTCAGCTTCAAGGATTTAGAGTGGCAGGTTAGCAAATCATCATTAGCATATTCGACTATATTTACAGATTTTTGAATTATAATATTTGCTGTCGCACTTATATCTTGCAAGCGAGCGATTGACTTTAAAGTTTAAAGTAAAGGACATGTTATTAGTATAATATGACATCTGTAGCTGACTACTTACACTAACACGAAGAATATGCTATGGGCAGGCTCTCACTTTGTAAAATGAAGAATATTATGTAAAAATTGACAGGTTTTGACAAAAGTAACAAATTTAAGAGTAGAAAATATATACTTATTTTATATATTTAATATTATATTCATATTTTTTTTCTTTACAGGACTGGATCATCGCACCCGATGGATATGGGGCATTTTATTGTAGCGGTGAATGTAATTTTCCACTGAATGCACACAAAAATGCAACGAATCATGCAATTGTGCAGACGTTGGTTCATCTTTTAAACCCGACTCAGGTGTGATAACGAATATTAATAATATTAATCGGTCGGAATTGTATCGTTATAAATAATATACCTTAAATAACCGTTTAGCAAAATTGTTGTCTCTCTATATTTTTGTTTATTTAATAATGAGATGATAGAATTTCGTAGAAAAAATAAAAACCTAAAATTAACACAAACAACCATAAAATTGAATTATTTTGGCTAATTACTAGATACTAAATACAGGTAGCTTAAAGCCTAAAACAACATAAACGACAGTTGTCGTCCTGCTGTTCCTTATCCTGTATGATAGGGTTTAATACTAGGTTAGGGTTTAATAGTATCGAAATGGAAATTGCTATTTTTTCGAGTTAACTGCTTTTCCTTTCTTTTGATATGACTATTATTTTAAAGAAATCTTCTAAATAATAATTTTACGTGTAATATTGTCATTTTCTAAACACATTAAAAATAGAAAGCAGAGTGTATATTGTACAATTGTCACGACTAGCCATGACAGACCGACTGACTAGACAGTTGTTATACATATATAAAAAATAAGTGGTATCTTTGGCTGGTTTTGATAAAATTATGGGATTAGAAGGCTGGGACTGGAATTTGATAAAATTATGTTACTTTCAAGGAAACAAAATATTCATACCTTCTTTAATAAGAAGGATGTACACATTTAAGGAAATATTTTTTAAGATCATTAACAGCTTATGATATAAACATACAATTTATTGCTAGAAATACTTATTTTAAAATAAAATATTTTACTTTCTTAATACGTACGTATTGTTATATTCTTTTTTCAGGTTCCAAAACCGTCATGTGCTCCGATCAAACTATCTCCAATATCAGTCCTGTATTACACCGATGATTCTAACGTGATATTACGTAAATACAAAAACATGGTTGTCAAAAGTTGTGGATGTCATTAGATCATTTTTTTTCTTAATATTTTATTGTTGACAACCAATCCTAGTCTTAATTAGAGATAAAAATTAGGTAGCTAGTTAATAAATATTGATAAATATATATCTGGATTTTAAATATGTGTATCGTCTTTATTAAGAGAACATGGTTATTATATTTTGTGTTATCTTGAAGAAAAAATTTGTAATTAAGTAAATCCAAAAAGTAAGCAGTTCTCTAAAACTAAGGTCTCTAGATATTTAAAAATAATTTACACATACGTGCCTTATTTTATTATTTGCTAAGTATATAAACTTTATAAAATACCTATTGCATATCTGCTGTAGAGTTAAATAACGGTAATACTCAATTTATCAAGTCTTACTAAAAACTCTAAAAATATTGATAGCTTGCATCTTACTAATTACTACTATTAAATATTTTTTTATAAGTGTTCTGATAGAGATTCCAATTATCGCATATTATACAACATTATTTTTATGTCATAAAACTTTTTTTTGCATTCTTAATGACGTTCATATACGTTATATATATAAAGTATTAAAGTTAATAAACTTATTAAATGATATTTAACAAAATTAAAATTTGAGTTTTGACCTTTTTTGATAATTAACACGCGTCAACATAGATTAGAAATTATTGATTTTAATAATTTTCATGACGCATAAGTGAAAAGTTTGTAATGAAGTACAAAATATTAGCAAATTTGTCGCTCAATGAATTTTTGAAACTTTTTTTAAGTGCAAAAATAAGTCGTAATAAAATATTGTTTTATTATAATTTGAAATAATATTTGATGTAACTATAATTAAAATAAAATATAATTTTAGTCGTTATTATTGAAATGAAATTTGTTGTATTTGTAAATTGTAAATTCAATGCACGATTTGTTTATTATATATTATTTTTATATACTTCTTTTATATTTAAAATGTAATATTCATATATATATATATATATATATATATATATATATATATATATATATATATATATATATATATATATATATATATATATATATATATATATATATATATATATATATATATATATATATATATATATATATATATATACATATATATTAGTGTGTTTTCAGTTCTCTTTATATTTTTTGATGTAAGTACGCAATTACTTATATATAAAATTTAAATAATCCCTATTAAATAATATCTTGAGTCAGTTTCAGTAAATTTACATGATAAAAAATATTTGTATCGTCTATTATTATTAAAATAAAAAAAAGTTTTTGGTAAACATACAGCTTGTTTCAATTGTATATTCTCATAGACGTATACTGGGATGCTTAATTTTTTCGAACTTGTAATTTTGATAAGACTTCACTTTCTCACTGAATTTTATTGTGAATGGAACATAATATGGGAACATTTAGACAATATTTAGAAGTTGCAATCACACACATACATATCTACAAGCTGTGAGGATGTGGATGCCTTGCCAATTAAATACGCTAATCATCTGAGGAAATACAGCAGCATTAATCAAACATACTTGAATATTAGTTCACTAATTATTAGGTTAATCATTATAAGTCAATAAAATAAGCCTTTCGTTCCTTACCGCAATACTGTGATCATTCGCATTACGAGAGGTGCCGAGGGCCGGAAGGACCAAAACTAGAAATGTTCAAAAAAGTCTAAAAAAAAATCTAAACAAAGATTATTACGATCCCCAAACGTCACAATCCAAGATTGGTTAGGTGATTCCGAAGACGTAATTGAAAAGCTATCTGAGGAGAACAGACGAGGTCACGTTTCATTTAATATCTCTGATAAGAAAGCAGGTATAAAAGTTGTAACTAGATTTCTCGTATCAGAGATGTAACATAAAACAAGAATAACTATCGCTATTGCATTGTCCTTAAGAATACACACCTTTGAAATGTATTTCTTAACTTTATGTTCATTATGCCAATACAAATCAGTATGGGAGAACGTTTGACCGCTTAAAAAGCACAAGAAAACAAAAATACTGCCTCACTGTGTAACTATTAAAGGACAACAAAGATAAACACATCAGAGAGAATTTCTATGATAGTAGACTTTTTGTGCATAAATTCCATCAAAAACCCACCGAACGTGAAATTCTGACATTTGATAACTTTATTGATTTAGTATATGATTAATATTGGCTCAAATAGTACCTACAGGTTATACTATTTTATCTTAAAGATATGGGAGTGTAATTTATATAATTTATATCACAGTACTGGATATTTGTAAATTCTACGGACGTATTGCTGCTATATACAAATGATTTTATTATCTTTTAGTATAATTATAGCATTTTTATCCACCTCTAGAAATTTTAAATCCACAATGAAGGTGTTGTTAATTGATAAATTTGAGTACTTAAAAACAATTTCAAATTTCAACATTTTCAAAGCATTAATTATCATAAATTATTCTGCACACGTATATATAAAACTAAACATGACATATTCATTTAAAAAGTAATAGGTATGAAAGTAAAGCATGTCAAAAAATATTGTCTAAACTATCTAATACTTTCGTGGGATAATTATCCCATCGCAATAAAAATTATTTTCTAAAACAATGTTTACTGACATATAAATCGTTGATTTTGATTTTACATAAAAAAACATATTATTATTATTAATATTAAACTTATTTCATATATGATTAATGTTTCTGAGAAACCAATCGCCAAACTGAGTCGATTATCAATAAATGATAAGGACTAAATCGTCATCTTTGTCAGCATTATCTGTGATTACACATAAATTTACAAAACTAGTACTGTTTACTAGTTGAACTGAAAATCGTGTGAAATAATTGTGCAGTGTTTTACCTTTAATACTAATAATATTTTAATGTTACGTAGAGACGTGAAGTCATCAATCAGGCATAGAATAGCATGATTTACTCAGTTTAGGTAGTGAGCGTTTTGGGAAAATTTTGCGCATACGTTTTTAGTGGGGGAAAAGCGAAACATCAACTCACGAAATTCAAGGGCGCTGCAGCCTCCCGCTTGTAGTCTGGCGTTGATCATAGAAACTTTAGCCGGTTTCATTCACCCACAGTCGCCGAACTATATCGCACGTTTCATATTTACCAATATCTAAACAATGAATTCCGCGTCTATTGAGTATATCCACCTGTTGTAGTTTTATTTATTTGGAAAAGTCAATGATTTAAGTTTATTATAAACAATGTTGTCGTTGTTTTTTTTCGTATGTATTTTCGCAACAGCGTGTTTTTCTGCTGAAATTGAAGCTGATTATCAAAAATTAGTTTTTCGTAAGTGCTGCCCAAGACATCAAGTTTTGATAATAGTAAACGTAACAAATGAGACTACAAGTGAAGATTTTAAATGTGTGAATAGTGATGATTTAAGACAAAAATACCAAAATTTAGGTGAGCCTTTGTATGTGAGTAATACTGTTACTGTGAAAGATGGTCTTCCAAGTGAATGTGTTTTACAAATGCTACCTATAGATAGCATTGAAGCTGAAATTCAGATAAAAGAAGAAGAATGTTACGACAAATTTGTAGGCACAATTATAAATGGTACTTTAACTAAAAGTATACCTGCAGCGTCTGTTATATTAACTTGTAACCAATCTAACACGGAAATAAACGATGATAAATTGAAAATCTATAAGATACATAAATGTTGTCCGAATGGCCAAAGATATGATACAGTTTCTCATGAATGTAGGCCATTTAATTTATCAAACGACGTGGACTGGTTAAAGCATGTAAAAATTAATTTTGGTGATATTTTTGATATTGAGAGCAATTTAAAATGCAACTTTGAAGAATACGCTGTGGAACTGCGAGACAACAAGTATCATTTATCCATCGAAGGTGACACGTTATATGCTTTAAGTAGAAAAGGTGAAAAATATGGAAGATCAAGATCTGGCAAATGGTGTATAGACAAAGAATATAGTGGTACAGGATTAGTAGCGCAAGTTTGTACTCAAAATTGCCACACTTTTAGTGCATTTTGTGTTAGGAAATGTTGTCCACACGGACAACATTTTCAACCACGAGCCTGTGGTACGTTTGCTAGTGATTGTGTACCAAACGAAGTTAATGATGACATTTGGTTTAATATTTCTACGTATTTAAAACCACTTACGGATCTTAGGAAGGATATATTAGGTAGGTGTTCTCTAAAATTTGTAATATTATTACTTACGATGGATAGTTTGTTTTTGTTTATGTTATACAACATAAGAAAAAATAATGCCTTATGAGTATATTTTCCGACCAGTGAATTTAATTTTTTTAACATGAGTAAAAAAAGTGGCGCAGAGGCGTAAGCGTCTGCTAGTAAACATGGCGGTTTCAGGGTTCGATTCCCACTCGGGAAAGATGGAACTTTCTGAGTTCCGCCACTCAACACGCAATATCTCGAAGGCAGAAAACGGGGTTGAAGTGGCTTAACACTAGGTTCATATGGTTCCTGCAGTTCCCTCTGCCTACCCTGCAATATGCGGGATAAAGCGTGAAGCTATAAAAAAATTAGAGATTAGTCTTCTGACTTTCTCTATCTATCACGTAAAAAGCGAAAAGAGTAATGATATTTAATTTTGGTTTGTATATAAACATACGTTAGAAACACTTGTGATATTAAAATTATGTTTTTTTTCCCGAAATTTTTAAGTCACAAGGATTTTTCGATAAGTAGGATGTCAATATGCATATAAAATAATCGACTTAAAATTGTACTTCTGTAATTTATCGCTTACTGTAAATTCTTTCTAAACATTGATGTTTCATTTTGGTTTCACGGTACTTTAAAATCTGTTTAATAATATAGATATTATTAAATTAAACGAAAGTATAGTCTCTTGTAGATGTTCATGTCTCATGTAGATGATCTAAATCTTTTATTCATTGAAAGTTACTGAAATTCATATATTCATAAATTTTCATTAACGTGTATGTGCTATACATATGGATACAATTTCAATTTAATGTTTTGTAATGTAACTTACTAACTAACAAGTACGGAACATGTGTCTCTGAAGTTGCATACACCTATTTTGTAAATATATTACATATACAAGTTTAAAGTTTGCTTTTTCAAATTCTTTTTTGCTATAAGTTCTAAATTCTTGAAAATTTTCATTGTTTTAGATCTATGAGAAGTAAATTTATAGGTTGGATTATATGATGAATTTCATACATATTGCGTTAAGCAAAAACGAAACAATCATAGAGGTCTTATGTTTTCATTGCTATGCTTGAAACATTCATTGTCTTTTGCTCCAAGTTAGTGTAACTTACCCTGAATCTTCAACTCCAAAAATCTCAACCCTCAGCAAAGTGTATATATGTTTATACACATTTATATTATTTTAATTTTTTTATAGATGTAATGGGTTTAAGAATTGGACTGCAATGTCCACATAAAAGATATGGCCTAAACACTTCCCTGCCGCAAGACAAACACCATTTAACTCTAGATGCATACCTAGAGACTCCTAATACTCTTACAAGCAGTTATTGTGTGGAGGTGTTTGATCGGCGGGATTGCCCTGAAAATGATGTCATCGCTAATGGTGTGCTCTGTTTCTTACCGACACGCAGAACTAAGGATTTTCGTGTTTCTTTTGTGGTAACATACAAAATTTATTTTTATAAATATATATTTATTAAAAGACACATAAGATAAAGAATACTTCAAATTATTGATTGTTCAGAATTATCTGTGCTATATATTTTCTTGTTGATTGTTAGTCTAGGATATTCAATGAATCATAAGTCCTTGAAGATGTGATAAGTTTACATGAAAAGCATCATCAATTAAATTATTAATGTATTTTGTAATTTAACATATATTAAAATAAATCAAATATAAAGCGATAAGGTAAAAAACGAAAAAAACACTTTATATTCCTTTTTAAGTTATATTTCTGTACAGTCGTAAATAGGTATTTATGAATATTATTTATGTATAGGATATTTTTATTGTGTTTGGCGGAGAGAACCAACTTCTAGGGCTAATGTTTAATTTATTTTCATTTTCCTGATAAGTCAATTCTAACGCTGAAACACACGCACTTGATATTTGACAAATTATTAGAAAGGGGAACGTAACGAGTCGTTTAAGTATTTTCATGTACATAATATGTATAGTTATTATACGCTTATGTAACTAACTTGAGTTGGAAATAAAAAGTAGAGCACATCAAAAACGTGAAAACATGTTTTAAATAGTTACTTTGAACAAATAATTTTTTGAAGAAATATTCTCATGTCAATATAATCAATACGGACGATGAAAGATTACGCTACATATGTAATTATTTACTTTAAATTTTCAAGGAAAAATGATCAATGAGCCGTGGAATTAATAGCATTACTTACAACTAGTGGTACTCGCAAGTTTGTTTGCGAAGATTGCATTTTATTTTATATATGTCATCGGAAAATAATTTATATATCAGTTATAGTTTAGCCGCTCTTTTTCGTTAAGTTAGATATAACAATACAAAATAATTAAATTCGTCTTAAAATGTAGTATTTTCTAGAATGTGCGTGTAAAAATATTTCTTTTTTAATACTTTTTCACATTCTATATACTAAGATAATATAAGTCTACATGATTCACAAAGCATTAAAAAATTACCATATTTAACTCTACTTAATATGATAAAAATTTTATATTTATAGGTGATCCTGATTTCTTGTGTTTGCCTGGCATTTACTTTATTGGTTTACTGTGTATTACCGGATTTGAGAAATCTGCACGGCCGTACCCTCATATGTCACGTCAGTATGATGTTGTTGGCTTGCAGCAGCCTTGCCAGGGTGCAACAAAGTCATGTTGATGACGATCGGGTATGCACTGTACTCGGTGAGTAATCAAAGTAAAAATATATATATATATATATATATATATATATATATATATATATATATATATATATATATATATATATATATATATATATATATATATATATATATATATATATATATATATATATATATATATATATATATATATATATATATATATATATATATATATACTTAGTCTTGCCATAAATATTGTTATAAAGAAAAGCACGATTTTTTTTTTATACGTAACATTTATTCCTTTCATAGTGAGTTAGTTTAATACATCAATATATAACTATTAAAAATATACAATGTTTATTCGAAGTGGTCCCCATTGGCTGCAATACAGTCTTTTAAACGTTGAGGCCAGTTATCAATAGCAGCACGAACTCTTTCTAGAGGAAAATTCTTCACTGCCAACCGAATGGATCGTTTTAGGGACTCCAAATTATCATGGCGTTTAGAGCAAGCCTTACTCTCTAAAACTGACCATAAATCATAATCCAATGGCTTTAGGTCAGGACTTGACGACGGCCAGTTTTCAGTGCTGATAAAGTCCGGAACGTTAGTTTTCAACCAAGATTGGGTGGATCGAGCTCTATGACCCGGTGCCGAGTCTTGTTGAAAGCACCATTCTTTGTTATTGAACATGGTGTTAGTTAAAGACTTAACTACCGTCTCAAGAATGGTATTTTGATAAACTTGTGCCGACGTTTTAATACCTTTTTCACAAAAATATGGCTCAGTCACCCCTTCATAGCTAACACCCCACCAAACCATCACTGAAGTGGGATAATGCCCACGTTGTACTCTGTTTACTAATTGCGAAGCTTCTTTAGAGCTTCCAGCATAAATACGGTCATTTTGTTTATTAAAATACTGCTCAATTGTAAAAATTTTCTCATCCGTAAACAAAATTTTTTTGTGACCTCCCTTTGCGTACCGCTTAAGTAGTTGTTTGGATTTTACCACCCTATTCTTCTTTAAATTATCAGTTAAGAAGTGACCAGTACGTCTCTTATAGGCTGCAAGTCCTAAGTCATCTTTTAATATACGCGACATGGTTCTAGGAGCTATCTTCATCTCCCGAGATAAAATCTTTTGCTTACGGACAGGATTTCTTCGAATTCTTTCCCTAACTGCTTTAATCACCTTTTTCACACGAACGGTACGTGGACGGCCAGATCTTTTTCTGTCACAAACAGAGGAGGTATCATTGTACCTATCAATAGCCCGGTAAACAAACATTTGACTAATACCAAGCGGGTGGAGGGTTTTAAAAATTGCACTTTTCTCCATACCTACTTTATGTAAGGCAATCACAGCGATTCGGTTCTCTTTATCACCCCACTCCATTTTAATATAACAAAATATTTAACAATATAATGGCGCGAAAATAAGAAAACACATCAAGCAATCATATAAAAATGACAGATTCCAAATTCAAACGTAATATTTTCTTTTTTTGAATAGTAACAGTATTTATGGCCAGACTAAGTATATATATATATATATATATATATATATATATATATATATATATATATATATATATATATATATATATATATATATATATATATATATATATATATATATATATATATATATTGTATATAAAACATAAAGCTTATTAACGCTTAACCTAAGTAAGATTAGATTAAGATGAGATGTTTGAGAATAAATATATGTTGTTTGACCGTTTGTCGATGATTTGTTCATTGTTTGTACAGGGTACAGCATATACTTTGGCTTTGTGGCGGCATTTGCTTGGCTCAACGTCATGTGCTTCGACATCTGGTGGACATTTGGGTGAGATTGCTTATAATGTAAATATGAATACGTAAATAACTTATGATTACATTGTAAAATCAAGTTTTTGTTGCCGCAAAGGTATAGACAAGTATATGTTACCTTTTTAAGAGCTTTGTGACATACTTATGTCGAAGACTATGTTGTTCTGGTTGATTAAATGTACATATTTCGATTTGTTAGAAACATGAAACTATCTATCTCCCATTGCAAGAAATACATATGAAAGTACATTATTTTGTTTTTATTTCAAAGATTTATGCTACATTGGTAAAAGCAAATATCTAATGCAATATATACATAAATTACGATATAGAATAATAGTTTTGATTATATTTAGTTACTATATTAGAATAGTAACTTATAATACATAGATCTTTAAAAGATAAAATTAAGTGAACCTTGAACTGTATTAAAATGCGCGTTTTCGGTCCGATATGATTTATAGAAGAAGTATACCAGCAAGACTCAGTTATTTTCATAAGAAACATGCTTTAATTATCGCTCTATACCAGGAATATTAGTAATGTATTATTGTATCATCGTATTTTTTAAAGTGATTCGTAATTTCATTTAGCCCAATCTTAAGTTAACTTTTTTTTGTTAGCAGTTGAAGAACAGTTATATCCAATTTGCTTATGTGCTTTATTTTCTTATTCAATATAAAAGATTAAATAACAATCCTCTGAAATTAATCAAAGTTACTTTTCTGTTTTTATTTATTTATCCTCTAGTTTATATGTTTTTCTATATAATAATTTACCCACACCATCTGTAACGTCTTGCTATAAACAGTATTGATTTCGTAGTTACGTCACAATAAGTAAAAATTACTTTCATTAATTGTACGTAATAATGACCAAGGGCGTGGGAGATTCACGGTAATCTGTTTCGGCTTCGTACACTCGTGCTATACTTACAGAGACAACGCCTTTTTGCCATAGGTAATTCAATGTGTCGGCTTGTAACATTAAAGAATTATGATATCAAACGCAGACTATTTTTTTATACAGCACAATGTTGGCACACACAAAAAATACTTTTACTATAGAATATAATCGATAATTATTTAATGTTCTTTCAGAACGTTCATTTCATTCATTAGTTTGAAGTTCATTCAATTGATATTGCTTAATATAGAGTTTATATAGTTGTTGTAGTCTTCTATCGTGTTTTTTTTTATTATTTTTAAATCATTAATTTAAGATATTTGTGGCGCAGAAGCGGATAGTCTTCCTGTAAACGCGACATTTTGTAGGTTCGATTCTCACTTCTGGAAGATGGATTTTTTCATTTCTATTTTTGTCGCTTTGGCAAGGCAAAACGCGGCGTTGAGTTCCGCCACTCGAGACGCATTGCCTTGGAAAGTCGGAGAGCGGAGAACGAAGTGTCTTATCACTAGCGGTTCCCTCTGACTAACCTGTTAGATGCGGGATAAAGCGTAAAATTATAAAAAAAAGGAATTTCATATAACGAATATTAATGGTCAACAATTATTATATTAATAACGAATATTATTGATCAGAATCTATATCTCATATATGTAAAGAAGTCTTACCTAAGATATAAATCTGATCTGTTACAAATATTACTGCGAAAATTTGTACGGTTCATGCCTGTCAAAACAAATATTCTATTGTTTGATATTGTTATTAGTAAGTGTTATTGGGTTTTTACGCAGAAATTTAATATGACCGTTAAACCTTGAAGTTGTAGGTAGATCACGATACTCTCTATTTTGTATAGTGTTATACGCTTGACACAATAGTATATGACTTCTATTAATTAGACAAGTGTAAGTTCGATTTTCATTCGACCAGTATTTATTATTTGTATAGACTATTTTTTTATTTTTGATAAAAGTTACTTTTAAACTTTATAAATTATTTTATGTGTTATTATATAAGTATTATTAAACATTAGTTTTTGAAGAGATAACTCCTATGTTTCTTAATATTTTTTAATTATTAAGTACTATTAATAAAGATGCTTAAAGTTTTGCAAAATTGCCTCAAACTATTTCATTTACTTTTCCTTCGGCTGATGTCATGAAAAATTTTGTATACTAATTTAATTAAGTAATGAGTTGTCATTACTAAGTACCGCGAAAAGCTTTGGTATACCTAATAATTAAAAGCAAAATAATGTTATTATACGTTTATATTTCAATTAACTGTAAAAACAAAGTAAATATTTAATAAATTGACTAATGAAAACCGACATTCACTTAACATATTAGCCATAAAGGAGGTGAGGCCTTAATTAACCAACATCATTGACATTGGGGAATTTGAAGACAATATATGCATGTAAATTTCAATAGCTTAACCAAAACCAATGATCTAAAAATAAATCATGAATGATGTGTAAAATACGTATCATAAAATTATTAAAGATGAAAACATTTGGTATATGTTAACGTTTACGATCGATTGTTTATACTACCTTCGGCGAGAATATTCAGGTAAAGACGCCTGGATATTTAAGATGTTCTATAATTATCCTTATTATTATCACTCTTATATAAAGTATTTTTCGAACTAATTCTATACTATGTAATTCTCAAGTCTCAAATCTTTTTACGGTAATCATTTCGGAACCCAGAAAATTAATCTGGGTAAAAAGAAAAGCATTACAGTCAAACTAAGTAGCAGCTACAGACTTGTTTCTGCATAGCGGACTAGGAAAAAATAATCTAATGTTCAGATACTCCGTCCGTCTACTTGATATAAGATATATATTGAGTAACGAAGCTCAATGCTACGCACATTATAATTACAATTTACACGATACTTGTTATCGTCCACTTTGTTGTGATTACCTCTATAGTACAAATAAGAAAGAGAAACTTTCGTTATAAGTTCGTTAAAAATATTCCCTCTTCGTGTTCTTCTAATTTGATTATATTTGGTTTTGTATGGATCGATGATAATAATTAAGCAATAACCGTGCTACTTTATCAACACTCTTCGTTATCGTTTATTTCAACCACTATCAGATAATGATCACGAAGCTTTTCATATCGTTGAGCGTTTAATATCCGTGACCTATGGAGAAGGGAGGCAGTAATCTTACATTAATATTACACTCAATTTAACATTTAGTGCGTAATATATTTTTTTTGTCTAATATCAGTTTTGTATGGCATTATAAAGGATTATTACTTACTTTATAACTTTCATTATAAAAAAATCAGTTTCACTTTTTTAAATATAATATAAGAAAGATTAAATACAATTAACACATAAAAATACTACTTCGACAGCGGACAACAAGGAACCTAGCATCCACGGTTGGCTAGGGCTCCAGAGTAGGGAACTTCCTCACAGTTAGTGCCTTCTGCAATTGGTGCTTGGTTTAAGAGTGATACTCTCTTCAGATATTGTTCGTGATTTTTCGGTATGAAAAATAATGATATTCAAAAATATATTCACTATAAGTATGAATTAAATAACAATATTAATATACACAATTCAATTCTCTCTTCTCCTTTTCTTTCTTTAAAACATTCTGTTAAAATAAGAAATAATATCAATTAAGTGCGAGCAGTCCTTGCGGAAGATTTCATGGTTTTAGGTTAACGTAAAATAATTAAGAAAATCTAAAATGTTCCCACTCATGCTATATGAAATATGCTTGTAATGGTTGATTTCTGTGTTTAATTTATATACATATTTCTTATTTTAGAACACGTTCCTTTGTTTATATAATGTGTTCTTACTTGTTACAAAATTTCATAACCAGATCAATGAAAAGTACACATTTTTATTTGTAGAGTCAGCTACTTCTCGGTTGTGTGTTATTAATATTGAAAATTAATATGTATAATAAACAAAGTTACATAAATTAAAACAATTATAAGAAAAAAGTTTTTATCTTCACTAATAACTGTATTAATATAATCAATATTGTATACTCATGTACTCACTCAAAATTTTTGCAAATTCTATTTAAATAACTTTTGTATAGGCGTTAAGCTTGGTAGAGTACAGTGAAGGGTAGTTAGAATGTTCCAAGTTACTTTAGAACTTACTGTAATTTTAATTGTTTTGTAAATTTATATAATTTTAAAAAAGAACTTTTAAACAAAATAATTTATGTTGAAGAAACAAAACAAAATAATAATAATGAAATATCAATAAAGATAAGAGTATCATGTCAATATTAATAATTTGTTTTATTTTTAGGAACATTCGCACAGTGAAGTCTCTTCGCAAAACCGGTTCTGAGTGTCGGCGATTTATCTGGTATTCGTTGTACGCATGGGGCATTACAATAGTGTTCACACTGGCCATGTTCCTTTTAGATCGCTATCCTGTTGCTTTTGTATTAGATGCTAATATTGGCAACGGTGTTTGCTGGTTTGGATCTGGTAAGCTACTGTCATGTATGGTAAAAAATATTTATACAACTTGCAATAATATTAACTTGTGTTATCTATAGACCTAGATTGGTGATAATTGTATATTCTCTTTCATAGTTTTAATTTATTCTGATAAAAAAGTATATTTCAGATCAAAACACACAATTTGATTGGCCACATTATATATTCTTCGTGATTCCAATGGGTATAGTTACTTGTACAAATTTTATCTTGTGGCTACTCACTGCGCGACACTGTGCCAAGGTAAAATCTGAGGTCCATCGCTTGCAAGCTGGTTCTGTTGGAGATAGAGTCAAACGAAGATTTCGTATAGATAGAGCCAAGTAAGAAAATCTTTATTGTACATTGATTGTCTGAAGCTCCGATTTACATACTTAGTAGAGCAAGAGTGTGTTTCTGACAAACAAGCATGGCTCTTGAAAAGCATGGTTTTGTTTAAATTATAAGAAACCAAAATAAATGTTATTTCTTGCAAAATACCTCTAGGCGTGAACGATACTAAAGCTATGGTTTAAGTAATGAGTAAGTTACAAGTGGTTATCAAAAGGTTCTTTTGTCTTTATTTGAAAAATCGACTAACAAGTACTCTTAAACTTGTAGCTCACATCCATAAACCAAATGAGGTGTCCCGTTTACACGTTTTTTGGTTTGTGCTTACCATATTTTGCCAGGCAAGTGTAAATGCACCATGAAGAAATTTTTGTATTTTTATTCAGTTGGTTATATAATGTTAACACTATTAAGCCGAAACAATTTTTATCATAAAGTTTATAAATAATAAAATTTTGTTACATAGTCGTTTTGTTTGCTCTTATAACAACGAAATAATATATAGATATTTAAGTCATGTGAAGGACAAATACGTGTTTGCACAGATTTTGTTAAGTATGTTGATACAAGATCGTCGGGTACATACTGTCATACAAATATAGATATAGTAAATAATTGTGTATTATTTAAAAAATCTTCAAATCTATATTATGTGCAATGACGCGTTCTAATTGCCTGCGATAATTCTAGCCGCAGGATATAGACGGATGGTTATTTAAAAGTTACAAAAAAAAACTGCTATCTATATGGCATTATTTAGTAGGTAAACATAGTATCGATATTTATTCAGGCAGATTAAATGTGGGACTACTTTATTATATTAAAATATTTGATAGGTAAAGCTTGCCTATCCCTAAAATGAATAAAGACATCATTACCCGTTATTTGACTTACATTTATAGTTTTATTGGTAGTTAAGCCAAATGTCGTTGGACGTTAGTTGTCGCTATATATTTCAGTTGATTTTATGATCGTATAACCAACCTCTTTTCTTCTTAATGGAATGTTTAAAAAAAAAGAAAAAGCAAAATCGTTCCCTGATATAACTCAACATTTTTGTGCAATATTTACGATATTTGTTAACAAGATATTTGAGCAGTAAATTTACAATACGTAAATACTATAGTACTTTGACAAACGAAAAGAAATAAATATATATGTATGTATATACTATGTAGTTGAAACCTAAATACATAGTACATACGTATATATATATGTGTGTGAACTTAAGAAAATATTTTAGATTTGTTCTATAATTAAAAAAAATGTAATTAATTAAAAGTAACAAAATGTATCTTTACAAAGCTTAGTTCATACTTTGGATATTTAAATGTTATGCGGTGTCTAGACGTTCTTGGCTTCGTTTATAATGATTCATAGTGTCGTCCATGTAATACTTTATATAAAAAACATAATTTAATTAATATAAAAAATAAAATTCCACATTAAAATAAAGGCTTACAACGGTGCATGTGGGAAATAAAAAATGGCATTCCAATATTGTAAAGTTATTACTTACATACTTCATCCTATAAATATTATTGTTTTCATGCAATAGTACCAAATTTAAAATAATATATTTTACATTGCTTTTTTTTATCAAATTCAAAATATGACGGCACCTGACATAACAACAAAATTTTTCTTCATATTAAAAGAATATTTCATTCATAAATTTGTTATTACTTTTTATTGAGGTTTCTATACTACTTGCGTGTATGTAGCCATGTCGCGCGTAATAGAGACTAGGTCACTAGAACTGTCAGCTTAAAACCAATCATTGACGTGTGCAGCTTGACGATGCAATGCTTGACAATGGTGTATTTTATTTCATTCAATCTTAATGGGGAATGAATTTTGCTATGTTATGTTAATATATACAAATGCGTTAGTATTATTTTATACCAATAACTAGGCTGTGGTGCAATCAGGATATTAGATAATTTTAAAGTAACGAATGTTAATAGTATTCCGTGCAATGTACTTCAAAAGGCGGTATGTTTATTAAAAATAATGTTGTGTTTCAGAGTACAGTACAGTATATTTTAAAATTATTTCTCTTTATATTTTACACTAAATAGTATAGAGTGTAAAATAAAATGAAAATGCATGCCATGAAATAATTACAGCAAAATAAACAACTGTGATTCATACACATTCAATGTCTAGTCTATTCCAGGCGATAGATTAATAAATTAGTCCCGCTAAAATAGCTTCACATTAGGTTTAAAGTACGTTATCAATTTGTTTCGATAAAGAGATGAGCATAATTCTCACACATCACGAAAATTAGCTAACTACTTTACATTAAGATTGTTTTCGTGTATATTGTTTTTTTTTTTATTTACGTAAATGAACATATTTTATATTTCAGGTATATATTAACAGGCAAGTTATGGGTGGTTATGGGCGCAGGTTGGGTATCAGAACTCCTTTCCACTATAGTGTCCGAACCACAATGGCTATGGAATATTGTTGATCTTGTCAATGAATTACAAGGAGTTTTCATATTTTTGATACTGGTAGTCAAGCCGAAAGTTTACTACCTTATAAGAAAGCGACTCGGTAAGTCATTTTTCTATATATATGGTGTGCTTTTCAAGAATATTTTCTTTTTCATTTCAATGGTGTTTGCGAGTTTTGCGGGGTAAGGTTTTGTGATACTTACTTTTATTTATTTATAAACACAGTACTTTTTATTATATGCAATAATTTTTTAGAAACGAAATTTGCACTCCATAGTGATTCATCTGAACTCAATATTTATTATTATTCTTTGAATATTATGTCTGTTTTTAATTTCTTTGACAAAATGAAATAGTGTTACTATGTTTATTTTTGTACCGTTAATAATCTACTTAATTTATTTTGTTCTACCGAATTTGCTACAAAATAACAGTTTTAATAAATTGGTTGAAGCTTTCATAGTTCAAAAGAAACAGATTAAAGGAAACAAAACTTAAAGAAACTGTAGTTCCCCGTAAACTCAGTAGAATGAAATTAAGTTTAAGTGAAGAGTGAGACCAAAAAAAAAATGCTAAAAATATACTAGTACTACTACTAATGCTAAAAATATACTAGCGACTTCTAATTTATAAAACAAATTTTTAAAATTTTTAAATTTAATAATAAATATAATTAATTTATACTATAAAATATTAAATTTATTATAGTATATTTATTATTGTTCTAAATATATATCGTCTTTAACTAAATATCATATCCTCTTTATAAATTCATAAACTAATGAAAAAGCACATGTCTAGTTTCTAAGTATTGTTTGAATAATTCGAATTTCAAACGTGATCTCTGGTGTCTATTTCTTTTTAAGATAATCTTGTAACTAGAAAGCAAATTAAATCCTAGTTCCCAATAGATTACATTAAAAACGTCTTTTTCAGGTTTATCTTGCACAACAACAGAGACAAGTATATATGAGAATTAATTGTTGTTTATTAACTAATTAATGTACACACCAATTAAAATATGCAACAGTAGTAATGGCGTAATCCTAATTACTACTGGTGTTACGCATGTTTGTAAATCGCTTGTACTGCTGATACAATTTGTACTACACCATTCCACTTGACATGTGATATGCTTAATGTTGTGACTACATCTATGTTGTATACACTTACAACTCGTTTACGCTTTACATGTTTTGTCGTTGTCTATATGTTTAACACGATAAGGATATATCGTTTAGGCCCCATCATGGGAAATCGTATGCTTATCTATAACAGTCCTCACGAATGATCATCACACGTCACATTAGTATAATGTGGCTTAAAGACTTTAATTGTGATAGTAGTATTAACTTACAATAACACTCAACAAATATTTTTCTAATAACCCATTGAACTTTTAGAAACTACTAAAATAAATATATGTAATCAAAATAATTGTATGTATAATATTTTTTTTTTGTGTGGAAATGATTAACCTGTACTAATTCGAACAGGACTCGAGAAACCAGACGTGCAGAACAACGCTACTTCTTCCTCAGCCAGGACCTCATCCACATTTTTGTCTAGAACAATTAGTTCAGACGAACGTAATAATTTACGGGTATCTGTAACGAATACTAAACAGTGCTAGGTAATTTTTAACCAACGACGAATGTTTGACCAATTTTAAATTACTTTATATTTGTATTTTAGCATATTTACATTTGTGTAGTTCAGGTCTCTCTATGTAATTAGCGTTTAGCGCTATCTATAAATTTGTAAGAATAGCATAAACATTGTCTTAATAATATATAATGTGTATCTAAAGCAATGTGAATGGTGAATGCATTAATTAAGGCAGAAGAGCTTTAAGCTATCTTAACTTAATCACGGAATAAAACATATTTCACATAAAATGAATTCAAATGGCAGAATAAGATTTTTATGATTCCGTACCAGATATAAAAATTACAAAATCTAAAATCTTTATAGGATCACCTTGATCTTTTGTTTTCTGTCTTTTTAACCATTTTACTCATCTTGTTCAAGAACGTATTTAGGTGAAGATTGATATAAAATTTTCATATTCATATAAAGTATTCATAATTACACAGAAAAAAATTAAGCTTAACTTAGTTAACAAAAAAATAAGGTTTTATGTTTCGTTTTTATTACATTATCAGTCAGTACATACAAGGAAAGATGTATAGACAATTCCAAATTTGTTCTATAGAAATAAAAACACTTAAATAATTTGTTTATGATAAATTCGTACATTTTGTATGTATGAGTTCATTTTCTTCAAAGTTTAATTTTTTAAGTGTATATTAAGTTTATCATCTTTTGTTATTTAATTGACATACGGTCATAAAATTGGTACGGAGCTCTTAGTGCGCTATTCCGACTCGGCCTTGACCTTCTTTAAGTTATATTAGCTTAGAATTTTTAATTTTAACATTTTTGTAGAGATTGGAACTATAAACATCGTTCTGATATTAAGTGATTTACGAGGACGTTTGGTCGAATCGGAAAATGAGTCGAATGAGCTCGTGTTGATGATAAAATTGATAAACGTTGACGATTTTTCATTTCTTTGGATGTAATTTTTACGATTTGGTTAAAACATAATACTTATGCAATATTATATAGTACTTATAGTAGAAGTTGCTCTATATTCTACCTACAGTTATTTTTAAATCAAATAATCTACCTCTATCTTTTTATAAATACGTATTGTTCAGTATAAATATCACATATATTTTGGTAATTTAAAAAGAAGTTATTCTGCTAATAAAAACATAGTTAAAAATGAATTATTTACCTCAGTAGTGCGTTTTAATTGAGAATGATTATAACCTAGAGGTACCACTGATATAAGTGTATATATCTCCAATAGAAAAATATATGTAAAACGCATTAGGTCTATCTTACATAGTGGTGTGATACGTTTGCATTTATATGATTAAAATATCTACTTACATTTGTTACTAACTTATGGTTATAAACTCATACACAGATGCATATCATAGAGTATAGATAAAAACGTTTACATTTTTATGGCACTTGTCAATTTAAAGTCTGTATAACTAAATGATTTTTTTAAAAAAATAGAATATAAGTATACAATCTCTTTAATAGTAAATAATGAAAAATCACCAGAAGCAACAACTTATTAGATCACGTAGATAATGACTTCAGACAACTTTTAATTTAATGTATTTCGGTCGGTTTGATCATTGATTGAAATAATAAATAATTATACCATGTTTTACGACAGTGTTTGAACCCGCCTATTTGTTTTGTTTTTCTAAATTAATTATTATTATTAGATTATACAATGTATTAACGAGTATAAAATAAAAAGCCTTAAACATGTGTGTTTTTTTGATAAACGTAAGAAATGATAATAATGCCATAATACGTTTGAAAGTGTTCTGTATTTAGCTTAAAATTTATTTAATCTAGTCATATGATAAGGTATATTAAGTATTGTAAAAGCAGCAGTAAAAATGTTAATTGTATAAAAATAAATATTTCAATTGGCATTTTAGTTTTTATTTGTATCACGTTGCCGCGTGTCCTCTGTCCGTGTCTGTATACCTGTGCCCTATTCAATTTCAAATTATTCTTTATGGAAAAAGAGTTTTGCAAGCATACTTGAATCGTCGGATGAACGCAAATGTAATGCGGGCTCAGAAGACAGTTCTGCTGAGAAGAACCGTCAAAAAAGATAACAATTGTTTTTAATGTTAATGTAATTGTTATATTTTTTTAATACATTGGTAGAATCGAAGTAAAAAATGGACTTATAATCGAATAACGTTATTTTTACACATTTTTGCGACTTAGTATGGTTTAACCATTTAAGTAAACCTTCTCAGATGTTATAGAAGTTCAGCAGTTCAGCAGCAGTAACGTGTTATACGTACACATCCAATTGAAATCATTATGCGTATAAATAATGATATCCACATGAATGAATAAATTATATTTTTTTATTTATATAAAAGTATATATTTAAAGTAAATATGTACTTCGAACTTACCAACGTTAATTGATTTGGTTTGTATGCGGTAGAAGTAGGTACAACAACGAAGTCAAGTGTAACAGTGACATTTTCTAAAAGATTTCGGTCTGTCTAGAATTTTAATTATTAAATCTAAAATAGTAAATTTTTACAGGAAAGGCGGCAATAACAGAATTCTTTTAAATTTGGTTTATTAAAGTCTTAAATCTACATTTACGTCTGTAATAACTGTAAGAATTGACAGATTTCGAATTCGACTGAATATTACTTTTTTGTATTTCTCTGACAAGCTAGTATTAGCTCAAGAAAAACATGGAACCCTTACAGTATCAATCTGTTATGTGTCTGTCTACTTGTCTGGGTTATTTTCTTCAAATTACGTGAAGGAGATAAGCTTAAATTCGTATGTTACATCCAGATCGATGACCTCTTGATGCATAATAAAAATAAATCAACACAATCAAGAGTTCTGAGCGTTGATGCTTTTGCTTTTTGTATGAAAATGCCCGCGTAGTTAAATTTTCGCTGAAAATATTACGTATATAAAACTACTTGTAACGAAAATATTATATACGGAACTAACGATTTATTCTATTTATATTTACTAGTACAGTTAATGTGAAAATAAAAGAAATATACATAGCTTGTACAATTGAAAAATTTATTTACATGTATTTTTTATTTGTAATATGACACTATTTAAATACAATTATACAATCAAATTGGTCCCATATTCACAATGTGTGTACTAAAAGTTGGTTTTATACTACAGTTCGAGTCGCAACCGATATAAAATATAATTATCAATACTGAATAATTCTAAGTATAAATATCTCATAGGACTTATTTTAATATAAAATCATAACTATAATCTAATCTAACAACAATTAGGATCATTGTAAGTAGGCACTATTACATTATTATTTGTGATACCACATGACGAAAAGGTGTAATGTGGCATCTACATAAATAACAAACAGTTTAATACACAAAGAAGTATTTATATTAGTACTGGTATTTAGAATTAAATACTTCAAAAAAGTTATTTGTTTCCAATTTATTTCTTACATGTATTGTCTCTGAACGACATTGCGAAGTCAAAGTAATTTAATATAGAAGAATAAATAAATATGAATTAATAAATTCTATGCCTAATACTGTTTACATTTGTGAGTACATAATTTTGAAAAAAATCTCAGTTGTTTTTAATGTAACATTTTTAACTAATTTTTTTATTGTATTTATTTTTAATTGAATATAACCATTTCAAAATCACTAATATTTATATATTCTATTTAAAATATGTAGAAATCTATTTAACAATTTTAATACTTCCGGCCTCAATAAAACTTAATACGTATGTTACAATTTTATCACAATTATAGTAAGAACATTCAATAACGCTTATAGTGGGCGGTAATAGAATTGCCTTGGTATTAATTTTAAAACATAATTCAAAATTATTATCAAAAATATTATATGTAATCATACTACGACGATGACGTCTGCCTCAAAGCCTCGTGCACAAGAACCATTATGTTTTCATTTATTTATTTAATTTTGCTATTGCTATGAAAAATTACAAATGCATGTCCATTTCAAACGACCCTGGATTCAAAAGACAAAGTAGTCGTTATAATACAAAATGTTGTAATGTCAGTTTAGCTGTAAACATTACATTAAAAATTTTAATATTATCAAAAATTGGAAATAACTAACTGGTTATTTCTAACACTCCATCAAACATTTGACAATATTAAGTATAAATATTAAAGTAACAATGCTTATCAAATATTCGACAATACGAGGCACAAATATTACAATCATAAATTCATGATACTGTTATTTTGTAATAAACCTAAGGAAATCTACATAACGAGTGTGGACGGGATCTTATTAAGTAAGTGAGGATTGGCTCACGTGCGATTGCTAGGTTGTACAGTGATAGGGTTAGGTGTGCTGTATGCGTTAGGCGTCGCTGTGGGTATGGGTGACACAGGGGGCGAATTTGGAGTGACAGCTTCAGCTTCTGCGTCGCGCTCAGCGAGCTCTTCTTCGTCGATGATCGAGATATCACGAATAGATGGCCTATGTGATCGGCGCCAACCTAAAATTATTAAGAATTTAAGAAGTTGATCTTTTGATTTATATAGCTACAATTGTTTACATAATTTTGATATCATAATCTATAAACACTTTTGAAGAGATAAGAAGGTCAAAGTGTCTCGTCATTTAAAGAAATATCTTATTAATAGTTGTAAAGTGTAGAGAGCTAGTAATATGTTTTTATTCAACGTGTTAAATATTTCATTCTCAGTGTTTTTATGTATTGTGCTCTGTAAAACTGTTGTAAGTTACAAGCTAACTGAGAGATTGCAACATGGAAGAAAGTCTGTGGAAAATTACTATAGCATTTCAACAGAAGACAATTCTCCGCTTGCAACTCCAAGCAGAAGAAAATGGGACGATAAAAGTGTAAGGCATCGTTTTTCTCGTCAAACTAACTATGGACAGTTTCAAATATACCCAACAGGGACGAATTCGAAGAATTATACATATTATTATAAACAATCATCGGACCCGCAGTATGATGTCGGCAACAATACTCTATATAATCAAGGTTATTCAAAATTCAGTAGCACAACATTAAGCTATCCTACCACAAAATCCCGTAAGTTTAAGACCGCCATATTATCCAACAGGAAAACAGAATTTTACCACTGCAAATTCCGGTTACTTTTACAATTCGTATAAAAATAATCAAAATACCGGATATAATACAAACGTATCTTCAAAAATACCTAATATTAATAGCTTTAATCAAGGTAATATACATAGTACACAACAATATCCTCAAAATAAACCTTTCGCTGTTTCTTTCAGACCTGTCAATATCAGTTCCATCTATAATTACAATTCTCAAATAAATAATGTCAAAACGAACAGAAATATAACAAATCCACCTGTGAACAATTCTCGAAATCAATCATTATTGTTTAATAATCCATATTATATGTCTGTAACTTCTGCATCCTTAAATAAAACTCAACCTGGCAATGCATATTTTTCTACAAATACGGTATATTCAAATAGTCGAAATAAGTTTCCATTTCATAATAATTCGCCATTTTCACCAAATAATAATATGTTATCGAATACGTCTTTTTCAAGTTATTTTTCACATGAAATAAGTACAATGCCTTCCCAACATTATGGCAATTTTAATACTTCTCAAATAAATTTAGCTGCAAATAGGCATAATTTCAGAACAAGTATTCCATATAATTATAATGCTTCGAGTTCTGTCATGAATACCAAATTTAATCAAATTAATCCTCAAAAAAACAATTTCTTGCCTCTACAATTTAATAATTCTGTAACTTCTGTATCCTTAGATAAAACTCAACCTGGTAATGCATATTTTTCTCCAAATACAGTATATTCAAGTAACAGAAATAGTTTTCCATCCTACAATAACACGTCTTTTTCAAGCTATTCACACGGAATAAGTACATTGCCTTACCCAACATTATGGCAATTTTAATACTTCTCAAATAAACTTATCTAAATTTGGAACAAATGCGCACAATTATAGCACAACTAAGTATTCCAAATAGTTACAATGCTTCTAGTTCTGTCATAAATAACAACTTTTACCAAACTAATCCCACTTATAACAATAGTAATATAAATAAATATGACGGCATAGAACCAAATCATTTTTACTACACGGGAAAGAACAAGACAACAACATTCGATGCATACAAACATCAACCTTATAATTTTTCATATGGCTAATCTAGTTCCAATAAAGAAAATAAATATTAAAATAAAATTTATAAGCAATTTATTGCATATAATATACTGATTATTTTGATAAGTGCATAAATTCAATAAAGTGTTTATACATATGTGTGTGTGTGTATTAAGATTTTATAAAAATATTATTAAAAAAATCTAAAAATTTTAGTATGTTTTTAATTTACCTTCCAATACAGGTGGCTTCGAGGTCTTAGATAGAAGTTTAGGTCCCATTATAGTTATCACAATTGCCCCAAGTGGAGCAGTGATTACAATAGACATGATGCATACAGTGATCACCATTTCTGCATAATTTAAAAGTTCAGCTTTTGATTCATCATCGATGGTCATCTTACGTACTTCATCCAGAGCAACTGGCGCTAACGCAGCCTGAAATAAATTTTTGGATGAATAAAATATTCTATAAATAGTTAATAAATTGGCTCCATAAAATAGTTAAAAAATTCTAACTCTAAGGGATGGTCCCTCTCTAGTATCTTATAGATTTATATTTATAAGGATGGAACGACTTTTTCGCTTCAATTTTTTGTTACAAGTCATAATATTTTTATTGAGATAGTAGTACTTTACAATGTAATTATTAGTTTAACTTGACGTACTTGTACTGTAGCTTTAGCCATCCAAGCGAGACCAACAAAGAATTTTTCTTTCATGTTTAAATTGCTGCGAACGGCAGAGGCGGTCGTTAGTAGAGCACGAAGGATTGTGCATGTTACGATGATCCCTGCGCTAACTAACACCAAATGAGGAGGAAGATCTGCAATCTGAAATTTTAAATATAGTTATAATATAGGTTTTGTTTTAGGTGTACATATTGTTTTGAATCAAGACGACGTTGATGTCTTTCTACGGTGTCGTGGATCCTTAATGAATGGACCGATTACAGTGTGTTTTTATCTTAAAAAGCTAAAAGCAGAGTGTGTAGATCTACAATTTATGAAGGCTATCTATATTTAATAAAAATCGATCTAGACTTTTCAAAATTGTCAGCTCCTTTTCTTTGTAGGAGAAATGCACAAGACCGAATGAAAAGTTATTTTTTGAAGCTTTTTATTGGAACTGCAATGTTTAAATATAATTTAATTACATGTCTGGCCCCCATATCAATACTCTCCAGAGAATTTAGATTTAGGTAACTTTGATCTCTACTTTATCACAATTAAGTGAATTATTTTAAATATTTATATATAGATCAAATACAAACAACAAAACACGACATTATATTAAAACTCAGAATTGAAATATATGAAAAAATATTAAGTTAACAATTTGCTTAAACTAGAATGTTATACAATACTTACTACAACTTGAGCGCCTGTGACTGCAAACAGCATGGGCTCAAAGAACATCCAGAAAATTTCAAAGGCAGTTGCAACCGGGTTATCTTCTAGGTCCCAGCCTTGTTCCACCCATTCTTTACATGCCACGAATGCAAAAGCAATTACAGCAAGTGGACCTGTAAATTATAGTAGTAGGTGAAGTAAATAAGAAAGTTCAGATTTGGTTAGTTGATAATGTGTTAAAAAACGTATTTGTTCAGTCATTTTTGTTTTCTATTTTAAGTAATTTATTAATGTGTTTTAAATATGAATATATTTTATTTTACTTGCAATATTTTTTTTGTTTCAGTAATCGTAGCGTTGTCATATTTAAGAATAATAAAAGATCTCAATTCAAATAATATCATAATATTACAATATAGTTACTATGACAAATGCATAAAATTGCTGCGATTTGTTTGCTTGAAGAGACTTTTACGTTTGCACTGGTTTAATTATTAGTAATGGTCGCGTATAATTGTGTCATAAGATTAAACACGTAATCATTGAAGTGGAACAAGAGGATATTTTACGTTGCGATTTATGTGCTTAAGCTACGATAACATAATAGTGAACGCAATATATTTACATATTATGACGTCATTAGAATATTACTAAACTTACCAGCACCACCCCAACCTATTTCTTCTGATCCAAGCACAGACATAAGACCACCGACAAGTAATAGTAATACTCGAATAGGCACTAAAAAGGCATCATTTCTTTCTGGAATATACTTCACAAGGTATCCACAGAATACACCAAAAGCTATACCACCAAACACACTAACTGGACCCTGAAATTATATATTAAATATATATTTGTCTTTCATTTATATAGTGCTATTTACTCAACGCTAAAAATAAAATAATCAAAGCTTATAAAAAAATATAAATATATATATATATATATATATATATATATATATATATATATATATATATATATATATATATATATATATATATATATATATATATATATATATATATATATATATATATATATATATATATATATATATATATATATATATATATATATATATATATATATATATCGATTTTTAACACTACTACTTGCGTACCTGTATAATATTCATTGTCAATGATGAATTCGCGAACATGAGAGATGATACAATGCCGAATACGGCGACACTGGCCGCATCGTCTATGCCAGATACGGCAAGCACTAAAGTTGGTATACCTTTGGATACCCCATAACCCTTTTCTCTAAGACGAAATAGACATGGTACTATTACAGCTGGAGATACTGCAGCAAATACTGATCCCATTAGGAAAGCTGTAAAAAAGTTGTTTCATACTATTAAATATACCGCTGATAGGATAGATATATCATGGTAGATTATTTTATTTCATCTTACCCCAATCCCATGGTAATCCAAGTAAGAGGTTGCTCATCACAGCGCAAAGTATGCATTCAAATGTCCAGGGAACCAAAGCGAGTTTAAGTACAGTGACGAAGAATTTTTTCATAGCATTTGGGTCGAGATCAAGGCCGGCTCTTGTTAAAATTATAGTTAAAGCTATTTTCCTGAAAAAAAAAATTGAATTATTATATAACAAATTGAATCCATAATAATAATATGAGTTTTATTTAATTTACTTTTCATACCTTACATAGGACGCTACGTGTTGGTAGTTCGAGTCGAAATTGACAAACCCAATATTTTTCATAACTATTCCTACAATTAACATTCCAATAAGTGCTGGTAGTGTAGTAACTTTCACCATGAGCCACCCACCAAAATAGGCAGCAATGGTTAGAACGGCAAACATAAAAAGTTGGCCGCCTGGCGCCGCTGTGTCACCCAATACTATCCATACTATAACCCAACTCATGATACCTGTAATAATTAAAGTTGTGAAGTTGTGAAGTTTAGTTTTTAGTTTAAACAATGATGATGAAAATTCAGCAATAAGGTATATGTAACAAAAATCTGTTAAATAGAATTTAATAAATTGGTTTCAGATTTAAATGAAATTGTGAGTTCAACCGTCATTGTTACTTGATTGACTACGAAATTATATTGATTATTGAATTATATTGATAGATAAGTTTATTTTTCAGTTATGATACTAGCAAAATGGTAATATTGTATAATATTAATATTGGCTGGCGTTTAAATTTTTTTTGAACATTTTTCTTAGTTTCGATTTCAATACTTAGTACAGTGTAATTGAAACAAAATACAAGTGGTCATTATTATCATTCTAATGAATTGGTTCAACAACTACTGGACCGATTTTAACAATTCTTTTACCATTATCGACCTACATTATCCACGAATAGCATAGGCTACGTTTTATTATGGAAAAAATAAGGAAAGCAAGATATTTGTGTTTGTACGGAACAAGCTGTAAAACTCAACCAGAAAATTTTCTTAATGTGGGTGCGATGCCTAAACTATAAAAGATAGAACCGTAAAATGTTTTAAATAATTGCAGATCTTATAAATTTATAAGATCTAAGCAATTATTTAAACTACAAAAAAATAAATTTTACTCTTACTATCAAAATAAATTATTGCATCACTAAGAACAGTTTATTGAAATAATGTTTGGTCTTTAAATTATTAAAATTGGACTTTTAATTTTGAAGATATGGTCAAATTAAAATGTTACGATTTTTGCTGAACTGGCCCGTCGCGAAGTCTAATACTTTTCAGTGCGAATTTTTTTAGATTTTGTTCTTAAAACTACAAATACGCAAAAATTCTTCTCAGAACCAAGCAACAGTTTTTCTGAGACCTAACAAATAGTCCTTTTCTAGGGCTAACTAATATATTTATTTTTCAGAACTAAACAACATTTCTAATCAGACCTTGAACATTACACCATTTTCTAAAACATAACATTCAATATATTTTCTAAAACATTTAAAAATGTCTAAAGGAGCCAGGTCTCAACTTTTTAAACATAGTGTTTAAAACACGCATGAATACGTCGCATGAATATTCTCCATATTCACCTGAACGTTCATGCCGCCTTGCTGAACAAATCAGAGAAACTCTCAGGTACGCGCACGAGAGTCAAGGCGTTTGCAACGACAGGTTAGAGCTCAGGCAGAGAGACAATAGTTGTCCAGAAATAGAGTTCACAATCAAATGTTAGGTAATTGCGACAGACAGCTTTTAGATATGACCAACAACAAGCGTCTGTCCAAATCGGAGTCATGAATAAGGTCTGCTCTAACTGTTCTGCTCAGAAATGGACGGATGAATCTGTGCTTCAGGTAAAATTTGTCTTTCTAACCTTCAGGAGTCGCCACAATAAATAAAAAATCTTTTAACCCTTAACTATCCTGTTCAAACTCTTCTAACTCTTAAGTAACTCTAAGTTATCTGGTATTTTTTTAACAAACACATGTAAATACAATAATCTTTTTCAAATGATTTCGTTTGGCTCAAAAGAAATCAGGGAAGAAAATTTTATGCCCATTTTCAAAATTGAAGGACAGGAGTATCATCTAATTGGTAAGCTTTTACCATCATCAGGATAAAATTAGGCTAAATTCAGTTCATACAAATATAGTTTTTTTCGAATGCATACCAGTTATCGTTGAGATCAAGCATTGCACCAAACTTAAAAAATGGATTATATTCGTGGATTCAGACCGCTTTGAATAATCGTAAAGTGTATTTACGAAATTCTTAACAAAACTTAAAACTTGACTTCTCACATGATTTAAAATTAATTATTAATTTTGATCGACTCCACAGACAGATATAATGCTCACACTCTAAACAAGGTAGCCGTTCTCCTGAGACAGACAATCCAAAAGAGTTTCTGAGCTACATCGGTTCCATGATCTACTACAGTATCCTATAGTCATATTTGTGACAGGAGGAGAAAGTTATTGTTTTGACCCTTATCAGGGTTCTACGCACAATAAAATGGTTTCGTGCATATAGTTTTATGTATATAGATTAGAGTTTAGAACTAACTCTTTTAATCGGTTACATTATTATAAAGACCTATTTAGTCAATATTGTGTTGACATGATGGCGAAAATTATATCGGAAAGATTAAATTCTTGGAATCAACAACGACTGAGAACTGATTACATTCGTCTCAGAGATGTCTTAAGTCATGACGCAAATTTTGACTCATTAAATGTTGGTCAATATGTAATTTTGCCGTCGTCATTTACCGGTTCTCCGTGTTTCATACACAAGAAAACGCAGGACGAGATGACGGACGTCCGAAAGTTTGGTAGAACTGACTTATTTGTAACTTTTACATGTAACCTCGAATGGCCTGAAGTTAAAGCGGAGCTGCTACCAGGAAACCGTCTTTTGATCGTCATACTTTTCTGGCTAGAAACTAAAATACAGCGAGATGACATCGACAGTTTCATAGTTGCGGAGGTACCTAATCAACAAATAGATTCGGTACTACACGATATTATAACTAAAAATATGGTATATGGACCTAACGGAGAGCATAATTTGGCTGCATCATCCATGAAGAACGTTGTCTACATAAAAAATACCCTAGTTATTTCATGAACGATACCCAGAGAGCTACGAGTTTGTCATAAGCGCGACACAGGATGGTGGTCGAAGCACCACGCTACAAATCAGGGGCAACATAGTGACGATAGGTAATGGATGTTGTCGTCGTTGTAAGTGTAGGTATCAGTGAATTTGTGAATTGGCCTAGGAATCGTTTTGCTGACCGTATTTCCTAGGCTTTTTGAAGCGGTAACCAATATCCAATAACAATACCAATATACCGCGGGCGTCCTCTAATATATATATATATATATATATATATATATATATATATATATATATATATATATATATATATATATATATATATATATATATATATATATATATATATATATATATATATATATATATATACATAGATATGTATATATATGTACATATAACAGTGACTATTTTGGAATTTGTATAATAAAATTGTAAATTGTATAATATAATTATACTAATTTAGATTAAGATTACTTGTGCTTTTAATTTTTTCATTACTCTTCTAAAAATATTAAATTAAAGATAGTAACTTACCTACTTAAAGAAAAATCTTTAAAAATCTTTATATGTTTTTCTTTAAGTATTTTTCTATTCTCAGTGTAACACACTGTTAACACTTATAAAATAATTAAAAATAGTACTTACCTATCAATAAAATCGATAAGTTTTGAGCAAAACGTCTGTATGATGGACATAGTGGGTACGGGCATATCTTTTGCCAATGCGGAGGTTCCCATGAAGGAATCCCTGAATCCTCCGTGTGACACTTTTGGCAACAGGCGTACCACCAAGATCTGTTGAAAAAATAAATGGGTAAAACAATTACCTACATTACATCCACTTGCAATGAGTTTTTTCTAAAATGACAGACGATTCTTAAGTTTATCATAATTTTTACTGCATTTATTTTTAATAACTTTTTAAAGATTCGCTAAAAATATTATATAAATTTCACGAGTACCTTTCAATATGTTCACTTTGATGTGATAATGCTTTTTTGGAATATATAGATGATGTCGTTGAGTATTTTTTGTATCTTCCTTCAATGTGAGTTGGTCGTTCTGAAAATGAGAATAAGTGTGTTACTGACGACGATAGGCTGTAATATATTTGTTCTTATAGGTCAATATGACAGTTGTGTGAGGCAGTATGTCCTCTATACCACCTGCTGTTCCCACGTTTATTTTGCTTTAAATTTATTGTACTTAGATTTTTGACTGCTGTATTGAAATATTGTCAATTCAGTCTATTTGAGCTACGGTACGTAACTTGAGTATTATAATTTTTGTATATTTTTTTTTTCTGAGTGCAATAAAATCTTACCCCAAGAAGTATCCATTTCAGCTGCCATGGCATTATGAAGATTACTTTTACGGCGCGATGGCCCCTCTGCTTGAGCTGATACCCGGCCATTCCTGACAATGTTAAAATATATGTTTTATTTAGAGTTGAGACGCTTCATATCTCCCATGTCAATTATTATTAGCTTATTCGAAGCAGTATTGTGTGGCGGACCTCAAAGTCAAGCTTTGATATGATTCCCATTCACCTGAATGGGACAACAACAATTGCATTTACATACAAAATTTAAGTAAACATACTTAATTGAGTAAGTAACTGATATTATTTTGGACAAAAATCGAACTTATTTGGATTTTTTATTAAAGGCAATGTAAAAAAGTAATAAAACAAAAAAAAATTGAACGATGTTGTGCTTGTGAAAGGTGCACGTGACAGATGTTCTATATAATATGTATGCCCTATGATATTTTATTTGTAAAGCTTTTTGTCATATTTATAACATAATTGTCTTAACATAGTAAATATATTAATAATAAACAATATTACATGCAATTTTATGCTTTTTTTACCCATTATTATTGGAAAAAAATGTTGCTTTATGCATTTATTCAATACGAATATCAAGGTTTAAGAATAATGTAAGGTCATGTACTTTTTTAACACGTACGAGAAACGAGATAGATAAAAAATGTATTTACTTTAAATTGTATTATAAATATAAAATATAAGTAGTTTAAATACGTATGTACCTAAGTATTATTTAAAAAGGTGTATATGCATTTTGCTAAAAAATTTTCTTAAGCAGGAAAACAAAGTGTGGTTAGAAAATTACACATAATGTAATTTCCCATAATCCGTTTCAAATGCTATATTAATAAAATTTACACAGTCGATTATATCGACTTGTCAATATTTCTACAAAAACAACTTTGTGTAAACGGTATTGAGCTGTTTCATTAATTCGTATCGGTAAGGTTAGAGATTGTGTTTTCAAGGGTAGATAAATAATTTCTATTAAGTTTCAAGTGCTTAGACCATGCACTTGTATAAGGCCAAACAGTAGGTACTGCCCGTACCAAGGGAGCGACATGTGACTTTGAAGGTTCATACTAATAAGACTACCTGTATTTCTTGACCTACTCTTAATTACAAATAATTAAACATGTCTTAGACTACTATTTTTAGGGTACCGTAAATGAAAAAAAAAACACTTTTTCTATATAATGAACTAAACATCCAAATTTGTAGTGCCTTGATGCATTGATAGAAAAAACTTCCAAGTCAACGTAACAAGCGCTTATATTTCTTTTTAGTCGCGTTTTAAATGAAATAATCTGTAATTTCCGCTGACCTGAAATGCAATAAACTATATAAAAATTGAATTTTAAAAAATATAAAGGGAAAATCCGAAAATTAAAAATTTATTGGTAAACATTTATAGAAACAAGCTATTACAAATTTACATTTCTAGTTAATTTCATATTAATTAACTTAATGTAAGTGTACGCCCGGAGGAAGATTCTCATGCCTTTATAAGTTGATTTTTTCGTTGTTAATTAATATTCAATTGTACTATTACTATGTACAAAAATTATGATTTCTTTCAATGGTCTTTTTATACATTTATTTTTTATATGACTATATAAGTAATTTATTGGAATTTGTTTGTAAGTAATAAAAATTCTGTACGCTTTTATGTCATGGCATAGTACTAATCGAGTGCACTATTATAAAAATATTGATCGCAGATTCCGTACCAATATCATGATTATAAATTTAAATTTACAATTTACAAATTTTTGGGGGTATACCATTATTTTCGATTTTTAGATATTTTACTTTGTTTTTTGTACTATAAAGTTGCCAAATTTAGATAGGTTTTAATTACTCTGCAATTTTCGTACAAAATTAAAAACAAAACATAAAGCATAACTGATCTTATGTTTTGCTGCGTTGATTTACAATTAGATTTTTTGTGCTTCAAGAGATTATCTATTTGGATATTTAATATTTATTTTCGGACAAAGACAGACGAACAACACAACACAGTATCTTATAAGAGTTCCGTTTTCTTACTTTTGGGCTATGGAACCCTAAAAATGTACTACGTATTTTATATATAAAATTCTTGACGTAAAATAACGTAACCAGGCTTAAAACCAAAACATGTTATATTATAAGAAACTAGAATATTGATTGTACCCGTGTGCGCTTAATATTCATTTGTCAGGAAAAACAAAGCCCACAATGATACCATAACAAAAAATACAGGATAAATGCAACAAGTAACAAGGTCTCTGAATAAAGGCAATATTTGTATATCAGCTACCACTATATGATCGACATTTCAAGAAAATATTATACAATATCACAAATACAAATAAAATATTAAGTCAAATAATATTTGTCGATGAAAATAATGTTAGCAGCCTTTCATGTAACATAATCTTAATACCTATTACTTATAATTAGCCTGTTTTCATGCTTTAATCTAATTAGAGGTACCTTGACTGTAGATTTGACGAAGCGAAAATTCGGTATTTTATACAGCAGATAAGTAGAAAACCTAGTCTTAACATAAATAATTTGAACAGGTTTTTTTAAATTACTTTTTTTTATACTCCGTTCTCCGCTTTCCACCTTTTCAAGGCATTACCTGCTGAGTGGCGGAACTCAACGCCGCTTTTAGCATCGTTGCCAGAGCAAAGAGAACGGAGAACAAAAAAAAACATTTTTGCTAAAGTGGAATTGAAGAAGAAAAAGTTCGAAGGGAAATTTTAAGCCCATTACATCAAGGGGCTGAATTCAGGTAACTTAATCTGCAGGAGTCCAGGGCAGCACGCGAAACAACTTGAAAACCGTTGCTAAAATAATATTTTTTTTAAATCAAAATACATGATTAATCTGTATAATTTATTTCATATTAAATAAGTAACAATCGCGATTATCAGAGATCTTATAGATACTATACTATATACTATATTTTAGTCTTTCATCACCACGCAAAAATCTTAACCTATGAATTTCATACAAACATCCTCTAATAATTTCTTGGTGTATATACAATAAAACTAAAACGTTGTAAGTGTTGATTGTATGCTACGATGCGTAAAATTAATAAGAAGTTGCACAAATATGGCATATAAATATTTAACATGCGTCTGGTTCAATTATTTTTTGTATTTGTTTTAAAAAAGCCCTAATATTTGCCGTGAATTGCTTCTAAACATGTTTGCAAAATGTGTAATGCTATATAACAATTAATAATATAAGATTGTTTATGAAGTCTATTACATTTTTATTATTTTTATTATATAATATAATATATTATTTTATATAAATTTAATTATTTCACTGAAATATACAAACAAACACAGAAAACATTATTTGTCAATATATCCCTTGGCAAAAACCTTAAATAGCAAAAAAATGTGTTTACAGCATAGTAGGTCAATGTTGATAGTAATTATTATTTAGCGAATGTCATGGCTTTAGGCCGTGGCTAGTTACTAATTGTGGAAAAATAGCTCAAACTAAGGCAGCTAACATGATGAGCTTATGTTCTTAGTTGATTGTAGTATAATGTGTAATCGTTTTCATAATCTAATAAAACCTGACTGCCTGTCTTGGTATTAGTTTTTAAGCTGGTAGAAAATAGTGAGCGGTTGCTTCAGATTACAACCTCGGCAGATACTCACACAGAACATTTAGCTATCGATATAACGTACAAATATATCACATTTGAGATATCCGTTGCTAGTTGCTACACATGTTTATACTGTCAGCAACGCAGTACGCCGTGCCGTAATTCGTATGAGTGCTATTGTCGATTGAAAATGTCATGGTAGACGCGTTGAAATTTTTGAAATGAATTTTATATATTCGAATCATGTAATAAAACATTTAGTAAAAAGACCAACAATGTATGTTCATTGGTTCACCACATTTGTTACTGTTTTTTCTAGTTATATGTGCTCGTTAGAGTAGTTGCTAAATAGAATTAAATAAATAAACTTAAGATGTTAATGGATATATACTGAATCCCTGATTAGAAATCGATTAATATTGAAAATTAATTTGTAAAAAAACACACGTGGAAAACAAAACTTACCAATGTCTTATTGTAAGTGCGTCTGTTTCAAGAGATGAATCTGAAGGGAGGTAGCTGTCGTAGGGACAACTGAGGCTGCTGTGAGACATCCTACATGGCACTCGGGGAGTCTTATACACTTGAAATGGGATATTCACGACTGCTGATTACGAGATGCTTGCACGGGGGCATGCCGTTCAAGTCAGCACGTTCCACACCTATGCCGCGGCGAGAGTGCATCTTATAAGAGAAGGTTCGGCTGCGAATAAAGTCGCCCGCCGCGCCTCACCCCGGACACGTGACTGCTACGGTGAGCTCAGTTTTGCCGGCCGGCGGCTCGGTCATTGGCCGTGCAAAAAGAAGGTTTAGGCGTTCATATATGACTATAGTTTCAGTCACAGGAAGCCATATATTGTAGTACAATCAGTCAGATACCCGTTTCCAACGCAATGTGGAGCGCTACTGGACTTTTGTCAACATTTAAATAAAAAAAATGTTCTGTTTAAAAATACGTATCCAACAATGCAAACATGGGTCGGGTGACACGGTCCGCACCACCAGCGTATATGCTTATCTTATTTCACACGTGTACAGTCTTCTCGCAATACGCTCATCCACATTGAATATTTATATGATAAAAAAACTAATAATAAAAATAAAATTTAAAATGTACAAAAAGTATGTTTTGTCACAATTTTTGTGCCTTATAAACTTATTATTTTTTTAAAAACGACACAAAAAATATATACTGATTCGTTAAAAATAAGTAGAATTTTATTTAACTATTCATATACCAAATATATGTATGTAGCACTACTTAGGTGGTCTCGTGGAAAAGGCTATCTCGTCTACGTGGAGTGGCTTTATATGCTTAAAATTCATGTATGTACATAACTGAAAATTTCACAACTCTCGATATGAAACTTTTGAAAAATAACAAATATTTATTGACTCTTAAAGTTAAAATATTTTTAAATAAGTACATATTTTTAAATATAAGAATAATATTTTTTATTATTTATATATTAATCATTAATAAAATAAGTATTACTGATAAAAAAGGAAATGATCGACTGAACGATTTCATTATTTCTAAGCCAAACAATATCGTAGATTGCTAAGGAGAGTGCTGTGATGACTGCAACTAACCAACTAAACTAACTAAACCAACCTAAGATCTTCTTAATTACTTTCCATCTTTTAGTATATCATCTACAAAATATTTTACTTTTTTACTTCGTATTAGCATGGCGTAGGTACTACATACTATGAACTAAAATATATGAGAAGAGAAGAAACTGCTTATCATTTTATTGAATTCACCGTGCGGGTGCCGGGCCCATCGCATTGTAGGACGAGGAGCCCAGATCATCGGGACTTGCGACCCAAGTTTAGGGTCAAAGGGGTTAGGGGCCCCTTTTAAAATGCATGATCGGTCACCAAATACCAAACGATTCCGTTAATGACGTTCTTGAGGTCCTTTCTAGAAATGTACTAGAAATAGTTCTAGACAGGTCGAAATCTTCTAGCTATTTCTTATAGAGAGATTATGCTGTTATACTTCACGTTCGTACTTCAGCTGTATATATGTAAATTTAATTTAAAATGAGTTCGTTGGTAAGCTCCAAATACATGTTAAGCTTAAAGTTATGACTTTTGGGGATATTCGTTTCCTACAGAATCATAAGTTCTACCAGTACTACGCGTTTTAGGCTTCGGGAATCAAGAAAAATATCCGGTCTGGATGACGAAACAACAATGTCCTAAGAGATTCTATACTGCTTCTCACTCGTGTTCATCATAAGAGTCCAATCAAGAGCTGGATCTAATATTGAGAAAGGTTTTTATGTGTGTTTCTTATAAGAATTTTCTTTCACAAACTTTATATAACTTTTGCTGGTAGTGGAACGTATATTATGTTTCTCTATGCTCTGGCTTTACGTATGGTATATGTTGTTCTGCTGTCCCTCTTTACAGATGTAGCAATATTTCTCGGTAGCTCTCAGTAGGTAAATTAATTTACAATATATTTTTCTATTCCACGTAAAAAGAACGTAGTACGGGTTGTAGGTTTTCTGACATTGGCAAACATAAATAGTATTGGTACATTCTAGAATGTTTTATTCTATGCTCAAACTTTTGTGTTAAGATTAATTAAAATATAAATTTGTGACAGCATGACACCAGTGAGTGACATTCTGTGTAAGGTTACAGGATGTAGGCAAGTATTTCCGCAACGTTTATATTTTAAAGCACCTGACAAATATTACTATGTTATAACGAAAGATAAATTTGCTATAAATTTATGTCAGGCGCTCTTAAGCGCCTTATATCTTACAAAATTTTAGTACAATAATTAAATTTATTAAATTTTATACAATATAATTCATTTTTTAAATTTTAGATCATAAGAAATTTTTCGAGGCATTGCGTGTTGAGTGGCGGAACTCAACGTCGCTCTTTGCCTAGTTTGCCAGAGCGAAGAAAATGGAAATAGAATAATCCAGTAATTTGTAATGTATTAAATAAGTTGTACTAAAAAAATTGTTATTAAAATATTATATGTTATTTTTATACAGAATGAATATACTATATGACTATATGATACTGCGGCCGTTTTAAAAACAGGTAGTTTTTAGGGTAAAACATTTCAAGATTCAAACGATAGTTAAATTATTTTTTTTAATAACATTCATTTTTATTTTATGAAATAATACTTGCTGACTAATTAAAACTATGCTTTAATTAAGGGTCACCAGTACATCAACAGTCTCTATATATCAGGTCGATACTTTTTCACTATATTTACTTAGATTATTAAATAATTATTAGCACTAACTTACTACTTCTACTTAATATAATGTACTTCTGGTGCATTTTTTTATTAAAAGTAAGTAGACACAATTATAATTCATTTTTTAAATTTTAGATCAAACGAAAACACTTTTTCACTATATTTACAGATTATTAAATATATAATTATTAGCACTAACAATGTTATCGTGATTTAAGTGCTTAGAATTACGACGGCTTTGTTTAATGGGTCATGGATTAAGCTTATAGTTATAGTATAAAATATCGCATTTGAGAGTAATAGAGTTATTTATATTTAATGTTGTACAAAACACGAACACTAGCTTTTTTATACTTTGATTTTTTCATTTAGTTATGTTAGTCTCTATAAGGCTGGCTAAATACCGTGACCGTAAAAATGTATTACATATATATATATATATATATATATATATATATATATATATATATATATATATATATATATATATATATATATATATATATATATATATATATATATATATATATATATATATATATATATATATATATATATATATATATATATATATATATATATATATATATATATATATATATATATATATATATATATATATATATATATATACCAAGAAATTTGAATGACACTTTGCTATATATATATATATATATATATATATATATATATATATATATATATATATATATATATATATATATATATATATATATATATATATATATATATATATATATATATATATATATATATATATATATATATATATATATATATATATATATATATATATATATATATATATATATATATTGCTTTAAGACTATATGGAGGTATGCATTAAATGTAAGACAGATCAAGACGAATAGACCTCCTCTTCCTCTTTGCTGTAGACGTACTGTTATTAATAATATGGCTACTGACGCAAAAATGTTGACTGATATTGTGGTTAATTATAATCTGGACGACCAAATCTGGCTTTCATTAACCAGCTTTCACTAAGCAGTCACATGACTGTAACATATTATAAGAGAATGACTTTAAGCATTTCGTAATCTTAAAGTAATGGTCATATCTACTTATGACATACAATTTATTTAATTAAATTTGACAGGATGGGAGCAAAGTGTCATTCAAATATCTTGGTGGTGTTATTTTCTGTGAAAAGTAAATTTTAGATAAATATAATATTGGTGCGGATCTATCACTTTGTGAGTATAACTCCCACGTGATTTTTCTGAAGTACGGAATCCTTAATAACTATAAAATCCTAAAAAGCTTACATTGACCTGATATTTAATAGCATTAAGGCTTCGTTATACGAGCCCGCATACCAAAAAGTTTTAACATACATTTTTTACATGCTATTACGTTCGCTAAGGACTGTTCTAAGTGAACTAAGTATTTTTTAATATGTAAAATACTCGGTAATATGCACGCCACTTTATACACTTGTATGTGAAAATTTAATCAATACAATGTACTTCTGGTGCATTTTTTTAATAAAAGATATTGATTTTCAAGTACAAAACCTTAACTGTGCCACAAAAGAATGTAAATATTTTTCCTTACATTTTAATATGATAATTATGATAATTATTGTAGTTATTGATTATTTTAATATAATAAAAAAGATAATTTTGTATATTTACGTTTTTTGGTCTGGTCACACTTTTCATATGTACTAGTACTTAGTAGGTGCTTAGAATAAACGGAATGGTGTATGTTTGTTTGTATGTATATATATTTGTTTGCATGTATATACTTTCTTTTGCCCACTTTTCATAAATTAATTTAATTTGAATTTATTCATAAAAGAAATATGGAGCACCCAGCATTACAACAATGTAAATTTAAATGAAACGGGAATATATTTTTATGTTACAAGCGCAAATCAACCAACTACTTTAAAGAAAAGTAAAGTCAATGATAATTAAGGTTATATTTATTAAATATTTTTTTTTATGTTTTTGCGCTTTATCCCGTATATGGCAGGGTAGGCAGAGGGAACTGCAGGAACCATAGGAACCTAGTGTTAGGACACTCTGTTGCTTAGTCACTGCTTCCTCCGTCCCCGCTCTCCGCCTTTTCGCCTTTTCGAGCGCTTTTCCTTTTCCAGAGCGAAGAAAATGTATATAGCAAAATCCATCTTCCCCGAGTGGGAATCGAACCCACAAACCGTCGCGTTTACACGATAGGCCTCTGCGGTTCGACGGTCCCAGTAATTTGTAATGTATTAAATAAGTTGTACTAAAAAAATTGTTATTAAAATATTATATGTTATTTTTATACAGAATGAATATGATACTGCGGCCCTTTTAAAAACAGGTAGTTTTTAGGGTAAAATATTTCAAGATTCAAACGATGATTAAATTATTTTTTTTAATAAAATTCATTTTTATTTTATGAAATAATATTTGCTGACTAATTAAAACTATGCTTTAATTAAGGGTCGCCAGTACATCAACAGTCTCTATATATCAGGTCGCGACTTCGCCCGCTTATACAAATTGAATCACATTCGTTTTGTACTGTTATACCTACGACTTCATATTGCAATTTTGATTTTCTCAGATTTATATCATTTTGCATAAAATCATATCAAATATTTTTTAACATATAACATACCACCTGTATTTTATTTTTTTACCAATAACCGCCTCATAAAAGAATTTAATTAAGTTTTGTCAACGTTATTTATTTCTTTAATATCGGCATTCTCTAGACAGAAAAATAACTTATTTTCTACATACAATCAAAAACGCTTCTGAGTAGATTTTCAGAGTTTTTTAACGATAACTAAATAATAAACGACTTCCTGACTTCTTTAAATTGATATGTATTAATACGGAATGCTATCTATAATTTTAAGCAGCTTTTGTAAACCAAGTATTTCATTATTTCTTATCGTTTAGCTACTCTACTATGTATCTATATACGTTATAACAATATGAAAAAATATCTTTCAAATCTTTTAGTATATCTGTAGGTTCGAGTGTATAAACATGTAAACAGACGAACATAAGATAAATTAATAAATTTACACTTCTTACTTACTTATTTACTAAAATTTTTCAGTATAAATTTTTTTACAAATATGTTTATTGAAAGGGACATAGTTTTAAAATATTTTGTATAGAAATATTACATATTTACCTTTCTGATGGCAAGTTTTCTCGGTCCTTGCTTCCTTCATCTGCCATTATGGAGACTTTTCTTTTACCATCAGGAGTTGGAGCACATGATGAGTATGGAATTCCCTCTTTTGGTAGCAGTTGATCATTCGTTTTTGTAATACCTTCTTTTGGTGGGAGTTGATCATTCGTATTTGTAGTTCGAGTATCTCCGTTTTGATTTTGTAAATCACTGAGATCGAACGGATATTCCTTAATAGCCGCCATTCGGAAACTTGTTTTGCGGACCTGAAAATGTATTGATGTTAAATTACATATTTGACTATTTATAATTAAAATATAATGAAAGAATATGCATTACATTTTGATCTACTTATATAATAAATATGTTGCTGCTATATTTAATGTACTGATTTATTATATATTTTATTCAAGTTCTTTATAAAAAAAAGTTTTATATAAAGATATAAAACTTTTTTTTTGTTATTTAGTGCCAATGACGGCACTTAACTCTTTTTTTTTTTTTTTATATAATATAGGTGGCAAACGAGCTGACAGATCACCTGATGGTAAGTGAATACTGCCGCCCATAGACATTTGCAACACCAGAGGAGCTACAAAATGCGTTGCCGGCCTTTTAAATGAGAATACGCTCTTTTCTTGAAGGTCTGCAGGTCGTATCTGTCCGGAAATACCGCATGCGGCAACTCATTCCACAATTTTATGGTGCGGGGCAGAAAATTTCTGTTAAAACGCACAGTAGTACTCTGCCAACTGTCAAGGTGGTGGGGGGTGGTAGAGTTGTCGCATAGATCGATGACGGAAAGAGGCGGCAGGGATCAGCCCGAACAGTTCTTCAGAGCACTCCCCATGATATATGCGGTAGAGAATGCATAGCGAGGCTACATCTCTACGCAGTGCCAAGGTGTCGAGCCGATCAGAAATCTTTTCGCAATCGACAATTCGAGTCGCTCTCCTTTGAATGCGGTCTAGAGGGAGAAGCTGGTATTGGGGAGCCCCTGCCCAAAGATGTGAACAGTATTCCATGTGAGGCCGAACCTGAGCTTTATAAAGTTGCAGGCGGTGAGCCGGCGTGAAATACCATTTCGATCTATTGAGCACACCGAGCTTCTTCGAGGCTAATTTAGCCTTACCCTCCAGATGACCACGAAACTGGACTTCGCTCGATATGTCAACGCCAAGAATTCCGATATTGGCTGAGGCAGTTAGAGGAGTGCTCTCAAAACGGAGCGATACGACAAATGGCAGCTTTTTAGCGGTGAACGCGCAAACTTGTGTCTTCTTGGGGTTAAATTGGATAAGATTTAGTTTACCCCAGTCTGATATTTTCTGAAACGAAGTTTCAATTTCAGACACAAGTTTGGTTCGGCTTTCAATGACGTTTTCCCGTGAAATGTTGGCGCGGCCGGTGTATAAAGCATCACCCGTGCTGTCATCCGCATAACAATGAATGCCACTCATTTGCAGCATATCATTAATGTGCAAGAGGAACAGCGTGGGTGATAGCACACAGCCTTGCGGGACACCAGCATTAACGGACATGAGATCAGAGCATTCGCCGTCGACTACGATCTTTATGCTTCTGTCAGTTAGGAAACTGGCGACCCATTCGCATAATTTCTCAGGAAGCCCATAGGAAGGAAGCTTTGAAAGTAGCGCTTTATGCCAAACCCGATCGAAGGCCTTCGCTATATCCAGACTAAAAGCCACAGCCTCGCCCTTACTCTCGATGGCCTGTGCCCAACGATGTGTCAGGTATACTAGGAGATCACCAGCCGAGCGACCCTGACGGAAGCCGTACTGATGGTCGCTAAGCAGCTGGTGATCCTCAAGGTACCGTAGGAGCTGGTTGTTAATAATGGATTCCATTACTTTCGAGAGCAATGAGGTTATGGCTATTGGCCTGTAATTGGTCGGATCTGAGCGGTCACCTTTTTTAGGGATCGGGTGCACTAAAGCTGTCTTCCATGAAGTCGGGACTACGCCAGAGGAATAGGAAAGCCGAAAAAGGCGCGTTATTGCCGGTGCCAACTCCGGGGCGCACGTCTTTAGAACAATGGGAGAGATTCCATCGGGCCCGCTCGATTTGTGGACATCCAGGGATAGCATTGCTGACCGCACTGCTTTTTGGTGGAAACGGATGTCCGGCATGACAAAATTGCACCGTGGTATTATTGGCGGGTCTTGACCCTTGTCATCCAGGAATGAGTTGGACGCAAAGAATTTGCCCAGGAGGTCGGCTTTCTCCTTTGCGTCGTGGACCAATGAATCTTCTCCCTTGAGCAAAGGTGGTAGAGATGGCGTACAGAAATTTCCTTGGACGGCTTTAGCTAGAGACCAAAATGCGCGAGTTCCAGATGGAAGACGCTCTAGTCGCTCGCCAATCCTGGAGGTGTACAAGAACTTCGCCCTAGCGATGTCTCTTTTGAAAGATCGGGATGAGTGGTTAAATTTCTTTTTTAAGACACTGGTATTCACATCCTTCGTCGCTGCAGCAGCCGCCCAGGCCTGGTAAGCCTCCCACTTATTGCGAGAAGCAATTTTGCAGGATCGGCTAAACCAAGGTTGGCATTTGGCAACAATAGGGACCACAGAGTTTGGAATGAAAAGTTCCATACCCTGCATCACCACATCAGCAATAGCATCAGCAACGGCATTGGGGTCAACCAGTGCAAAGCAAACCTGACTCCATGGGTAGGACGCAAAGAAGGATCGCAATCCATCCCAGTCTGCTGACTTGTAGTGCCACACTCGACGTCTTCGTGGACAACGTGGTTGCGCTAAGCGTGAGAGTGGCACCACACTCCGGATAAGGCAATGGTCAGAGGAGCCTAGAGGAGCACCGACAGACACGGTGTAGTCTTCGGGGTGGGAAGTCAGCAGAAGATCCAACAGTGAAGGTTCCTGGTTTTCCACATCTGGGATTCGCGTAGGCGTTGTAACCAGCTGCGTAAAACCATAGGTCAGGGCGAAGTCATGAACAGATCTTCCAGCGTGATCGGTCTTGCGTGAACTAAGCCATTCGGCGTGGTGGGCGTTAAAATCGCCGAGTATCACGATCTCCGCGGAAGGGATCTGCTGTTGAACCAAATCTGTAGCCATTTGGACGTGCTCAAGGAGTCGCTCGGTTTCGGCATCACCGCTATGGGACCTGTAGAGGCAAGCGTAGATGCGGAGGTGGTCGTCGCTATCTACACGTAGCCACAAGATGGAGAGGTCCCTACCTTCAAGATTCCTGAGGCGGCGTGAGCTAACATCGCCTCTAACGTACACGCACACACCTGCTTTTGGTACGAAGGAGTGTTCCAAACTGTAACCAGGGTAATGCAAGTAAGAGGTGTCCGCCGGAGACGATATTTGCGTCTCGGTCAAAAAGAGCAAAGCCGGCTTTACTGTCTCGAGGTGGTAGTGGACAGCGTTGATGTTAGAATGTAAGCCCCTTATGTTGCAAAACTCCACAACTAGTGTGGCAGGGGACGCCGTGTAACGTCCGCTCTTGCCCCGGGAATTATTTAGCGCGGTTTTGCCCCCCCCAGAACTCGTGGGGCGGCCTGGACATCCACGCTCCGCTGAGTTGAGTCCTGAGCCTGGATGTCCAGAGAGGGATTCTCCAACGCTAGCGCAGTTGGTACCCTCCTGGGGTAGATTTTCTTTAACCTGCGCCATCATAAGGGAGGGGGGTGGGGGGAATTGGGCCTCCGGTACCCTCACTCACGCGACGAAACACGACGCAAGCATCATTTTACGCCGGTTTTCTGTGAGGCCGTGGTATCACTCCGGTCGAGCCGGCCCATTCGTGCAAATGCAAGGCTCACGGTAAAAGAAATGTCGTTAAATACGTCGTTATACAATATACTATAATAATTTTTCTTGAATTAATCTCTTCAAGTGCACGTTAAATAAAATTATACTTAAAATTTAAGTAAAATAAATTAATATTAACTAGAGTATGTATCGTTCATAATACTAATATGAATAAATAATAGAATGTCACAATAACAGAATATAAGTAATTATAATACTATGCGATAAGTTGTGCCTTCGTGTGTTGCTCGTATTTTCTAAAAGGATCACAAACATGTAATAAGGGAAATAGTGTGTTATAATAAGATGTGAATACGAAAGGTTACAAGGCAGGTGATGGGTGAAACTTTGGGTGACACACAGTAAAAATGTCGTTCATCACGACAAAATTAAGAAACTAGTAGAACTCCAATTATCATGAATTTTTTAATGAACTGGTGAAAAATATATGTTTTTTGTACATTTAAAATACAAGAAAATATATATATTTTAGAAAATAAATATACGACAATAAGAATAATACATATGATAGCAGTTATATAATGTTAGATGCTAATATCAGACATTTTTTTTGAAAGTTACTTTAATTATTACTATGTACTCATATTTTTACTATCTCGTCTATCGATTATGTCATGCAAGCAAGCTACGTTTGTCTAAGTGAAGGAAAGTTTATGAGGTTTTAATTTTGTCGTTAAAATTCGTATTTTATATGCAGTAAATCTTTATGCTAACGCTTTACGCTTCTAATATATATATATATATATATATATATATATATATATATATATATATATATATATATATATATATATATATATATATATATATATATATATATATATATATATATATATATATATATATATATATATATATATATATATATATATATATATATTGCCTTAATTTTTAGTTAGAAAGAGAATCCCCAAACTTTTGATAGCATGTTTTTTTTACTCGACTCCAAAACAACACAACTTCAAAAATCTAGCGACGCACAATGGAAATCAGTAAAAATTAAGACGCGACGCAACTTCGAAAAAAAAAACGCAAAACGAAACAGCGCAGTGTGAGGTATTTAATACGTAATTCACATTATGTATTTACATTGAGCATCTTTGATACATATTTTGACTTTTGTACTTAAAAATGTTATAAATAAAATCTTATATTACTTAGAAATGTACTTACATTACTTGGTTATAGGTACTATCCTATAAAACCTTACCTCAATTTCTTTTGATCATATTTTCACAATAAAAATATAACTTAAACTTTCTATTTAACTTTATATTCGTTGTTTATATAGTGTTGCGCGCACGCTTGTCTTAAACAGACTGTGCACTGAAATAATGATCTTGTTTTACAGTTTCATTACTTTATCCGTAGAGCCTCCGGCATCTTAGCTAATATATACTAACCAAAATCATTTGTTTGTATCGACCGGGGACAATGGAAATCGCAAATATATCACATTGCTAATAACCTGTGAGGATAGACAATGTGACGATGACGACGAAATTATGATACAGTCAATTATTAAGTCACGAATGATTTCAAGGTGAATTACAAAGTTCTGTTACTCTTAAAATGTAAAACAAATTAATTGTCCGATAAAATTAAAAACAGTGCAACGTTTTCTAACGAATTAACTTATTATTGAATTTATGAATTTTTAATGGACATAGGTTTATTATTAGATCTTCCTAGCAGTACAACGTAAACAATCCAGTACAAAAGTTTTGGTGATATTTAAGTAGTAATCATGCAATGAAGGTTACCATACCTTACCTATTTCATGACTGTAGCTTTTCCGATGATATGTCAAATTTCATTAAGTACGGGTCAATGAACTACAACATTTAAGAATCGACAAACTTAGTTTTGCGGTCGTATGTACCAATTTAGTCTAATATAAATAGGGATATAAGTTGGAAATGGCTTTTTCTGGACTATACCTACAAATTACAAATTTTATTTTATTTTATCAATTTTTTCTTAATCTTCACCTTCAGTCACCGGACTTTTATTTGAAATGACTTTTGATTGATTTTGTGCTGTAAGGGCCCACCTATTTGTAATCAATACGTATTTTATTGAGCTGTTACTAAAACCAAAACATAGATTAAAATTTATATTGATTTATTAAACACTTTCGTTTTAACTTTTTCACTTAAAATTTGATTTAATAAATATCATACATATTATATTTGTAAAGCGTGTGTTCTAAATAACTCCTATTTAATTTTAACTAAACAGACAAAAATATTTTTCATTGGCGTTTCCGCAACAAGTCAATGTCTTGTGTTAATACCAGTACTTTTCCTTTTTCTGGTTTTCCTTTTTTATATATCACCTTAAAAATATTTATTTCTTTAGACTCTTTAGTTTTACCAAAAAAAAAAACAGTTATATGAGTGCTTAGTGATAAATAACATTATGAATAATATTCTTAAAAATTAGATCTACATCATCTAGGTATCTTCACGTTCCAACTAGGTATCTAGGTATCTCCACGCAATATCGGAGATAATAGTTTTGACAGATAGATAGTTCTACATGTTTATATATCACATTATGTGACTTTAGGCGCAAGTTACCTATAAAGTAAAGGCGAAGTTTCTTTGTCTTATTGTTTATCAATAACAATTTATTGATGAGCTATGACTAAAATTATTAATCTAGCATTTATATTTACTTTAGCAAATAGAATACTGCTTGTGCCGCAGATTTTGAAAGCTCGCAGTGCGATCAAAATCTGTAACGTTGACATAGAACTACGAAATCAGGCGAAAGTGACAATTTCTATTTAAGTAAAAAGAAAAAAAACACTAAAATTTTGTTTCATAGAAAATCATAGAAACTTATAGGTAACTTTAAGGAAAAAAATATAAGATTACCTACTAACGTCTATTAAAAATTGTGAGATGATTTATTTAACTGCTTTTTAATACTGAGAGTAACAAATATTTATTAAATGAGTCAAATGAAATAAATTTTAATTTCTTAAAACGTGTTTAAATCAAAAATCTGTACATACACTAGGTCGTTCGTTGTATTGTATCAAAGGAAATATTGACGATAGTTCTTTGCGGGTAACAGCCGCGTATTTATTTGCTTAAGTGGTTTCATCACAATCACATGACTCTCACGAGGAGCCGGCCACGAGTTCCCAATAATCAAGCGACTACGTAATTCGTGGTACTTTACAGAGCGTCCACCATGCTGTCGCTTCGCTATTGACGCTATGCGTTTATCGTTGCCCCTATATTAATAATTTAATCTCGTTTAATCTACGGTCATTATGACACATAGTTTCAAACACACGAGGGCGATAAGAGGTCTGGGATAAAAGGGATGCATTTTGCATTTTTTTCGTTTTGAATTAAATTTAGACAATTTTTTTTTTAATTTTTAAACTAAACTTGGGACATAGTCGAGATAAATGCTAGACATTAAGTTTCACCACTCAATAATGTAACTTATAAAAATTGACTGTGAAAACAGTCGGTTTCATCTGCATATCCCATTCTTGCAAATGATTGTAAATACTTAATATATATTAATGATAAGTATATAATACTGGTACTATAAAAACATTAAAATAACTCATTGTAACTACAATTTTATCTTCAAAGAACCACTAATAATAATTTTCTATAAATTTATACTTTTTAGTGTTAAGTTAGATAGGTGCCTATGTTAACGCGTGCTTACATAAAATGCACTTACCTTATTGGATTTGAACTTTAATTTTCATTTTAATTTTTGTAGTGAATAAAAAAATACGCGAACTTAATGACGGACTGTTAAATTTTAATTATTAAGTAACTTTAGATAATATTCTCGTGTAACTGAATGTACTGTAGTTTTTGAGAAATAAACATCTTGAAACACGTACTCTGCGATGCGATGCGGGAAAAAAGGTGAGGTTACTTTTTTATCAATGTAATAAGAGTTACATGAGTTAATTATACAAGACAATTATTCAAATGTCATTTTAAATGCAGAGAGGGTAATCAACATTAACGTACGTAACAATAGCATTGAGTTACAGACGCAGCAATATAAACATAAAAAATATTTTCCTATTCACAACGAATGGAAAGTAAGTGCAGTAATTAAAATCTATTATAGACGTGATAAACCTGAGATTTGTATGATTGGTTTGCAATTTAACTTGCGATTGACATTTCTATACTATGGCTATTAACATAAATATGGGGAAAAGGCATAAATGGAAATAAAAGAAATACAATTGAAGGACTTTTTAAAACAGTTGTAACAGTTACTTGATTATGCAATATTTTATATAAATATAATAATTTGGAATTAATATTCGATTAGAATTTTATAAAAAAATTAAAAATTACTGTACTTTGTATTTTATTTTATATTTACTTTTAATTCACAAGTCACGAATGTATAGTATATGTGTAGGAATATCGGATTCATTTTTAATTTTCAAGTTTGTGGTAAAAAATATTTTTAGCATGTTAAAAGATATGTATATATTTTGACTGTAAACTATTTACTAAATCAAGTCATTTCGAAATATAGGTAGGTACATAGTTAAGGATGAATGAATAAATAACTAACTAAACAGATTAGTTGAAATCATTGTAAGTCTCAAGGGAACTGGTTTTTCAAGGTTTATAAAATATTATTATACAAATTAAAATTGTAATATTTGCGGCTTTAACTTCCTATTTTCCTAAAAAAAATAATCAATTTCAAAGTGCTCTTTTGTACAGCATACCTTTTCTTTTGATATTACAATAATACGTGCAACTTGTAATTATTTCTAAATCTAATATAAAAATTATTTTTTCAAATATGCTTTAGGTCATCGTGGCTCAGAAAGTTCAGTGATTGCGTGTAAGCTTAATGGTTTGAGGTTCAACTGTGACTTGGGGAGAAAGAAATATCTTTATTTCCTCGTACTGGCAAAGTAAAAACGCAGTTTTGAAATTCACTGCTTAAAATGCAATGCCTTGAAAAAACAAACAAAATATGATTTATCAACTCTTTTATTTTTTGTCTCAGTGGTGTCATGACGTTACTTTATACTAGTATAAACATTACATTTAAATATATTAATATTGTAAAATTAATATAATTAAAATAAAATTGAAAACTGTTCCCTTATGTATATTATTTTATTGTATTGTATTATTGTATATTATTATTTTGGTTATTGTCAAAAATATTTATATAATACTTTCAATATGAATTAGATAACAATATCAGTAATAAACAGTATCAGGTCAAATGTATAACGCTTTGTTTTTAACTCCAAAGTCAATAAAAACTAATTGAGTTGATTTATAATGTTATTGCACAGCTTAATCTTTTTGCTAACTTAATAATAGATATTTTTAGAAGCAAAATTTCTTTTTAATTTGTGATTTTTGATATCCTTTAACATATAACTTCTGAAAAAAATATAATTATATGAAAAAATTTAATAAATATATTAAAAATATAAATATGTTTTAAACTGTGTATAAAGTACGAATTTTCTTTAAGATAAAATGGTTAAAAGCACTATTAAATCAAATTTAACCAATAAAAACTTCTTACATAACGTATTTTATTTTGAATTACTATTTTGTGAATTATAATTAGTTAACTGTTCTTTAACGACAAATAAAAATATTTTTCTTTTATTTTAACGACTTTTTTTAAAGTGCGGCGTCACGAAAGATAGTGTCTATACTGTATTAGTATATATCACATGCCATTACTTTTTTAGTGACAGAATGTGTCGATGTGTAATTTCCCTCTTATGTACGGTACATTAAAAAAATATATTCTTATACATTTTAACTGTATTATTTTTTTTACAAGTTAACAGTTTCAATTAAATTAACAAATGTTTGTCACTCAACGAACGCAAGCACTAATTAAACATTTGTCACAAAATTTTATTTACTAACATATTTTAACAATCACGTGCATAAATTAATAATATTTTCTTAAATTTCGTGCGTACTTTATTTCTAATGCACAATACGTAGAGTTTAATACCTAACAATTGTATAGTACCTAAGTATGTGAATTATTGTGATCCGGGGAATCTTAGTAAAAACTTGCAAGGTTTCTAAGGACGACATTCTTGTACAAAATTTGTTATGTAAAGGTTTTAAATGTGTATTTTAAAAATGAGGTTAAATTAACAATTAAATTAGTTGGATCGACCAAAGCAGATAGCGATATCACATATTATACGACATGACTGACTGCTGAGTCTAGACTCTTTTAAGGTTAATTTAATCCAGACGTTAGTGAAATCGTAAATTTTCAGTTTACGTCAACTTTGTTTACGATTGCCTAGTATTGTAACCTTTACAGTGTACACTAGCTTAACGCGTGGTCACGATGTAAGCGTTAGCATCTGTTACGACTTTTCAGGTTGTAATGAAAATTGTCGATATTTAAGACGCTAATGGAAATATAAAATGTATACATTGTGCGTTAATATTGTTTAAATACTGTTCATAGATTATAAATTGTGTTATAAGAGGCACTAATTAGATACTAATCAGTTGTTAATATTTGTCACTAGTTAGTTAGTACAGTTAATTTAGACAGTGGTTATATTTATGAGTCATATATATGATATATATTCGCGACTATATATACATGTAATCGTTAACAGTTATTTGATCAATTTTTTTTTAAGTATTTAACATTAAAAATTAAATATTTATATATGTATGTAGTTATAATAAAACACAAACCATGTTGAGTAATATGATTCACTGGCACTTCACAATATTGTTTAGTTCACCTATTGCAATGTGTGACGATAATAAATTAAAAAAAGGAAGATCGCGCGTCCCGTCATGCACTTACAGTATACGAGTGTACTATGTGCCTCTGACACAGTTTGGCTCAATGTTATGATGTCGTTTTGTCCCTGACAATTGTATCCCAATTGACACTTTAATAAACATAATCAAGTTTTTTAGAGCTAAGGTTGTATTTAAATAATAAGCAAATACACTATTTGTATTATAAATAAATATAATATATTTTGACACATATATCGTTTTTGTTATGTTATCATAAGTATTTTAAAATTCAATGAATTGTTTATGAAATTGAAAATGGCAATTCTAACTAATATCTAATTACAGTCGTTAAAATATTAGTATTATTTGTGCTTTAAACCATGTCGGTACGTGGATTGTAAGACAACGTTTCGCTTCAAACGTGTCTTGTAAGCTACATCATCAGTGAATTTATCAATTATTTTAATGTTCAGCTTTGATAAGACACATAACGAGTTAAGTTCTCTCGCGCTTATGTGTAAAATTTTAGAGGAAATCAGGGAGGGTGATTTCGTGACGAAGTGATAAATTATCATAGTATGCAACATATAAGTAAAAATACATTTACGAATTTTAAAAATATTTTGATCAAAGTTAGCTGAAACTATAACTAAAACAGAGGAAAATGTTACAATTTTTATAATTATATTTTTCCTCGACTCATAATTAATATTCATAGGGAGTATGTATCTTTGCGTGACAAAGCGTTTGAAGGTGACGGACGTGATTGAGGAATATTTGTATATAATTTACCTATGCAACAATTATTTATATATTTTAAGAAAATTGTAATTTGAACTATATTATATCTAAATGTATATTCATTGGCACACGTTGGTAGACATGTAATATCTCTTCGTATACTTAATATGTATACAAAAAGATGTCGTATTATGACAAAGTACGTGCAACTATAATGAAATAATTTTAAAATTTGTAACTGAACATAGAAAATAATGCTCTACAGCTTATGGGCGGTTAGTAAGGAAATATTTTTACTTTATTTTAAAGGACTTAAAATTTGAAAGATTGATCATTTACTGTGCTTATTGTATTGTGCTTACTTTAGTGAAACACTTGTGGTTATTTGCTATACACGATAAATAGTAAGAACTTTATCTTTTTATGTATATTTTTCCTGATCTATGAAAAAAATTGTTTATAAACTTGAAATACGCTTAGTTTTATGTATAAATTTTATGGTTCTTACCTAATTATATATGTAGGTACCTAATATCTTCCGATAAGCATTTTTGTAAAACCGTCTTAAAACCATTAAAGATTTTTTAATGTCTAACATTTGAAGATTTTTATTATTCATACATTTATTTAATGTCTTAACGTATCTATAGCGCAGTTGTTAACTATAAATAAAATTTAAGATTCAATTCAACTTCGAAAAGTGTTAATATTAAAAAAAAATGTTTTGCTACTTAGTATTATGCAGTTGTTTCTATATTTAGTACAAAAATTTTTCACTCATTTAAGGACATATCTTTTTTTTCCTTTTATTATTATTTTCCTATTAATAAAATTTAATTACCTAAATTAACAAATATTAAAATATTTTTATAGCAGTAAAATAACAATAATCTCACCTTTTCAAACGTAGAGCTGCAATGCAGTACAGTGTAATGTCATAAATAACATAAACTAAATAGTTTTAATTATTTTGTATTAATTAACTACTCACTTAAAGTCGCATGACTAATTTTAAATTGAGTACTAAATACGTTAATTCTGTCGCTGCTTTCGATAGCATGTGAAATCAACAACGTTGACAGGTAAGTGCGGTCACAAGACTTAAGTGGAATCTCAGATAAGGGATAAGGGCGAGATGAAAACACAGCACCGAATTGTCCAGCGGCGGACATACTACGACTGAGACGACTATCGTTCAGTACTACTTGACTACAGCAACTAAGGGCATCCACAACAACACACGCATTAACTTATTTCAAAAAGTTTTTTTTGACAAAACAAGGTCTCTTACGTCTTTTGCCTAAAAACTTTTAGTGCCTGCAAAAACCCAAAATACTAAATACTTAAGATACTACATAGTTTAGATCGCACTTTAATTCATTTTCAATTAATTGTTTCATTTTAGATAATTTGTCTTTTATGGTTTTTATAAATTTTAACAGTTACGAGATTTATTTGTAAGAATAACAGTATAGGTACTGTGTTTTGAACTGTTACTAGATAGCAGTATTTACTTTAAAATCATGTGTTTTGGTAACTTAAAAAAATCAAAATTGTCACACTAGTAATATCGTAGCACATGTGCATACATAATATAACTATATTTACCGTACATTATATTGTATTTGATTAATTATTATAATAAAAAACTCTAAAAATATGTAATTCGACAATAAATTTTTAGTTTCCCATTAATAAATCGTAATTTAATAATTAATTTTCTGTCCTAAATTTAAATATGTAATTAAGAGGCTGAAGTAAACAAGCGTAAAAGAAACAATACTTTATATAAACAAACTATAAAAATATTATAATAATAATATGTACAATATTTGTCAAATAGAATAAATTATATATAATATTAAGCAAGAACAATTTTTTTGCTCATAATGACAGTTCTAAATAATTTATCAAAATAGCCTCAATTGTTTTGTTTATTGATTGACGTTCGATATACATAATTTGACATAAACGTACGATATTGGAATTGTGACATATGTACGACATATATCACAAATCCTATATCGTACGTTATCTTACGCGACGAGAGTCGACGATACAGAAGCTAAGGTAAATACTACCAACCAACGCTGATTTGTAAGGAACAACAAATAACCATTAGAACAAAAAGTTAATCGTTATGATGTTAAAAAATGTAGAAAAAATCGGTTATTTTTTTTTGTTATTATTATTAATAGTTTTAAAAGAGGCGGTCGTTTCAATTTCATTTTGAATTTTGGAAGAGCGTACTTCAATGTAATAGGTATTATACAGTTGTTTCATAAAATATCTTATAAAATATACTTGCTACTTGTAGTCAGTTTCTACAAAGGTAATGTGAATTAGGTCTTATGTAAGTAATAGTTATTGAAATTTGAGAAAATGTAAAAGTCTATTCTATTATATTTTAATGACGTACTTTACGTCCATAACCTAATAGTACATACTCGTAAGTGATGACTGTGATTGAATTAAGAGCAAGAGCATTATTATAAAGAAAAATTTGAAATTGATAAAAATCATTATTACAAGTTATTCGTTGCCCATATTAAGTTGCATAAAAATTGTTAATCACCAAAGTAATAAAAAAATTATAAAATAATTTTTGTTATCAATAAATGTTAAATCTAAGATTAATAAGTTGTTAAAATTCGACCCATTAATATTAGATTTAACGTCATACTTTTTTTAGACAAATACATTACGCGATTTCTCCCTCAACCACGAGTGAATTTTAGCTACACCTTTACGTATGGTTAGCCTATATTTCCAAGCTAATACAGTAATTATATATGTTTTAGTTCCAATAAGTTATGTAAAAATTGAATAAAGGCAAACAGCAGTGGGTAAAAAAACCCTAATGAAAAATTGTTTAAACATGTCGCTATTACCAAAAAATAATTAAACCTACTTTAAAATTATTCCAAGCTGTACGTGCTAACTTAAATAACAAGACAAGCTTAAAAATAATGTTTTAAATATTTAAGAATAAAAAGGTTAGAAAATAATAAATTAAATTATATTATAGATTAAAAAATATATTATAGATTACTTTTAATAATAATCTATAATATATTTTTTATTCTTAAAGCTTGAAATTGGTTTACTTCCCTTATCAAAATTATTTTATTATAAATAAGAATTTAGCATTCAAGATGACCGCAATACTTAATCTTTTATCAATCACTGAGATAAGTATTATCACTATCTAGATGTGAATATCATCCCTTAGACTCATTTGTGACGTTATAAACTTATAGCTCACTTCGCAATTCATTTTTAAATTTAATTTTTATGTATATTGTATAGAAAATTTGACTTCTACTTCCCCTTGAGAGAATGAATTATGTTATGGAATATACATTTCTTAATAGATAAGGTGGGCTACCATATCTATTAAGAAATGTATTAGAATATAATTAATATTTAGGAATATAAATATAGATAAATAAGTATCTTTTTTTGTAGCTTCACGCTTTATCCGTTGCGTGTTGAGTGGCGGAACTCAACACCGCGCTTTGCCTAGTTTACCAGAGCGAAGAAAATGGGAATAGAAAATTCCATCTTCCCCGACTGGGAATCGAACCCAGAAGTATATAAATTTGTATTTTCTAACATCTAGGTTAGTTGACGTTATATTATGGCTGTAGTTTTTAATTGAAGTAATGAACAATGGTTAAATTATTTGATATAATAGTTTACTCAGTAGTGTAATGATTACACATACAATTATATTAGTTATGTGCCCTTGGGATCGAACACTCAACAAGTATGTCTCGGAAAATAAGTTTTAAGTGTTAAGACTTCGTTTCTTCTGCATTACCTGCTATACCGGCATATATAAAACAGTTGTTATAAGTCTTTTAAAGCAAGTCATTCAATTCGTTTTAATAGGAAAAAATAATTTATTTTGTATATTTATAAATTTGTAAATATGAAATACAGGGCAAATGTATTTACTTTGAAGTAAACATGATCACTTATCGCCCTAATAGGTCTTATGGCCGACAGAATAGATTGTTTATGATGTACTTTGCAGCACAGTAAGATTTAAATAAGAAATTACCATTGTTACTATTTTGATTACTAGTTATATACAAGATGTGATAATATTCCTTACTGACAGATTATCTTCTTTTGTCACGATCTCAGTAACGTGATAAACGAATCACATGGTTTAGTGTCATTGGTAAGGTGTAGGCATTGTTATGGTCACGGAAAGTATTCGACATTATTTAGCATTCATGACCATTCTTGGCTATTTAAATTGCGTGTAATATATTACATTATAAAATTATTTTATGTTTACCTTATGACATAAAGTAATAATTTTATAATTCATGTAACACTAAAACTGTATAAGTGGACTCATTCAATTTTATGTTCTTTTTATTCTTTTTAACAGATATGTGGAAAAATGCTTTTTTTAGTCTTAATTATAGTTCATATCGTGATATTCAATAAAGTATTAAATTGTGGCAGGCATTACTATTTACTCAAAAGACCAATTTTGATTAATAAAGTTTACAAAATAAAATGTTACCGTATACATAAACATATTGCTTACTCGCGTTGAAGTACTTATATATAAAGTATTAATAAAGCAAAACAATTACCGAAGTGGCTGATCTAGATGTCCTGCCGGTACCGCCTGTAGTTTGCAGGTGTAATTTGACAGCTTCAACACCAGATCGCTTTGTACGGTCTCGTTGTGATAGTACTGGTGATCGTTTTGTACCACGAGCTTCTTGTTTCAGAGCTTTTTTGTCCTTTTTACTTACATGTTTATTTTCTTTTTTATTGTGTGTAATCTGCTCAATACGGTCTCTCGTTTTCATTTTGACAAATGATTAATTTTTATATTTATGTAAACGAAACATGTCAAACAAAGATTACTTTTCTGGTAGAATCGATGATATTGATAAATAAAAGAATTTTATATATCGGAAGTTATATTTTCCACTGCCTTTTGACAGGTAATTGATAAGATATTTGTCGAAGGTGAAGTGGTAAGAGTACTGATAAAAAATAATACAGAAGTCAGCTGCCTAGAGTACGTGACGGTTGAGGTCTTTTATGTTAACACCTCAATGTGATCACGTAAAGTTATGAAACCTTGAACTGAAGTTAAACTTGCACTGGTCAGTATTCACAATTTACACAGACATTTAATATGTATGGACAAATAAACGCCATAATTGTCACCATGAACAGTATGTGCAAGCGGATGACACAAGCCGGTCGGACTGGCGCACGCGCGTCTTGTTCTACTGAGACACTTAACGTTGTCTCAAATTAATTAAAGAATCTTGTGACATAAATCTAGAGTATTTGGAATAAGCGTCAAATATTATCATGAAATTAAGCATTAAATATAGAAAATCTTAATATTTTTTTAATAGTATACGATTTATTTAAAGTATTAAATGATATTATAACGACGAGAGGCTTATTTTTATATTGAAAAGTACTAGAGGTCTGCTCGCGACTTTGCCCGCTTAAATGAACTTAATCGATTTACTTGGATTTGTATTGAGCCTTTCATTGTTTACTTTTTTTCTTTACCAATATCTACTTCACAAAAGTGAACTAAATCAGTTCGACGGTATATATTTTTTATTTGGCTAGTCCTAAAAAATGTACACCCTATTTAGTATTTTGAACATAAATATTACTTAAAATAGTGTCAATTATTATTTGAGTAATATATGAATCATTTATTATTATTACACTTATATGAATCTTTTTAATTTTTGTCGTACTAGATTTAAAGATAAGTGATATATTCTTATAAGAGATAACTTATTTCTTTCTCTGCATGTAATTGACATTATTTAAATGAGTCTATTTATATTTTTTTCTGATATCTCATTAAACGTTGCTTGTTAAGGTGGCAACGATTTTATATATTATTGGTGGATTTGGACTATTGCCGTGATAAAATGCATTCATTTTATTTAGTAAATAATCAGCAGTTTTATAACAGTAGGCTATAATTAAATGAACATACAAATAAAAATTCTTCATGGTAGATTTTTTAATAATAACTATAGGTAAATCATGACTTATATATACGACAAATTCTGTCTGGTCTGTAGAGACATATCGACATAAGACGAAGTAAAAAAATCTTGACATTTGTAGAAATTTCATTACTATGAACAGCAGTGTGTGTTGTCAAATGTTATAAGAGAACTTAAAAATGTTAAAAATATTTCTAGATGTTTTTAAATATAAAAATATTGTTTTTTAAAAATTATTTTAGGCTCACAAACTTAGGCTGATGACAAACGACTTCAATGTATACTTACGAATAAAGTGATAATTAATAAATAATAACATTATTAAAGTGCTGTTGATACTTTATACTAAACGGTGGAAACTATTTATTTATTTTATATTATATAATATTTATTAAAATTCTACCATTTTCTAAAGTACTCAATTTTTTAGTACTTGGAATTAAATAACTTTTACTTGCGAGTAATCCATGCTTGTACCCCATACCTGTAATTTCCATATCGGTAACTATACAATTTTAATGTTATTACTATATACCTACATACTATTACCGTGTCAAATCTGATACTTCTTTTCAGTAGATCAATAATTATTAAAGAAATTTAGCATTTCATTTTTATTTTCTATTTATATTTTGACTATGAAATAAGAGAAAAAGCCTAATTTAATCGAATCGGAACTAAAAGCTGTATAAAAATTTATTCATTTTTGTACAGTAATTTTTGCGTTATTGGACAACAAATAAGCAGACAGACAGAAAGACAAACAAATGGGGAAAAGTTATATTAAGTGGTTTTTAATTTTCTATTATCCATATCATAACTAACACAGGTTTAATAAATTTATTGTTTAATGTATAGAATTGATATTTTTGTATGCATTTGATAAATTTAAAAAGATACATGAAACAAAGATTATCCAACCTTAAAAAACAAATAATGCAAAAATGTCTTTTAATATATCATATTTTACATTCACATTTTAAATTTTATTAATTAGGTAACAAAAGTTACACTTGTGATTAGAAATTAGTTCTACAAAACGTTTAAACTAACTTAAATCATTAGAGATTAGTTCTACAAAACTGTTTAAATAACAAAATCGTTAGAGATTAGTTCTGCAAAAACGTTTTTATATAAAAAGACTTGTCTTAATGTAACTGTAATTTTTCAGACAATAGAACCTTTATATTTTCCAAGGCATACATTTTAAATGTATTTGTTTTCATTTTTTTATACTTATTTGCTTATCCTTGTATGAGTTTAATAGATATTTTCCTTTGATAACAAAATCTGAAAGGATTTACATTTGATATCCGATAGCATCTTTACGTTATCGGGTAAATTCACGGGTTATTGTTACGCGTTACTGAGTTCATTCAACGACAATCACGATGTATAACGCTGTAATAGAAAAATATTTCAATTTTAACTATTTTAAGTATTTGCTGAACTGAATACACACTATTTTTATTCCTTTTTGTTGATATTTAGTATTAACTTATTAGTAACTAAAGCGTATATTACCGTTAACCTTAAAGTAAAATATACATCCGAATTTATCCAAGTGCCATCTAGTTTTTGTATAGCTAACTTGTTCAACATAGTGTAAAAATTTATTTGATGTGCTGTTTGAGAGAGCTGTTGAGTCAACAATATCAGTGATACTCGTAAGATGGCGTTCTATTTTTTTATATATTATTTCATTAATCTATATAAAGTTTATTAAAGAACTTTTTAATTCGAAACAACAGGCTTGAAAAAAAAAAAAGATTTTATGAATACAAAAGAAAATAAGGTCAAGATTTTATTAATAACTATTTTTTTTAGCTTCACGCTTTATCCCGTATATTGCAGGGTAGGCAGAGGGAATCGCAGGAGCCATATGAATCTAGTGTTAAGACACTCTGTTGTTTAATCCTTGCTTTCTCCGTTTCGGTAGGCGCTTACGCCTCTGCGCCACGATGGTCCTCAGTATATAAATAATAACTTATTACTTCCATAAATATTATTATAACATAATGTATGTGGCACTTACCAGATAATGCATAGATAATCTAGTATAGTGACAGGACACTTTACTCTCCGCTCGACCTTACTATTGAATTAAAGATACAATTAACAATTTTGGTTTAATTGCTGAAGAGAAATGGTAATCTAGTGGTATGGTAGGACTCTTACCACTAGATTAACAGTTGATTGGATTAAACAATTTTTTTTTATAAAATGCTGCGTAACTGTAAGTTTTCGTTTAGACGATAATAAATAAAAATGTATGATTCTTACTTCATTTATTTTCTCATAAATTTCTTTTAATCACAATTTTTGAGGTATTATTTAAATATATTTTTTTAATATAATTGGAACATCGTTTCTTTTATCTTCGTTATATTTTAAAATTTATCACTGTCCTTGTATCACAACGCAAATCTTCAGGCATAAGATATTTTTATGTTTTTTACAAAACTTTTTTAATAACTTTTACATGAAAGTTGCGTTAATATTCTTACATAATAAAATATAATACTGACAACATTGCTACATTTATCTTATGTATTTCTACATGAAATATATTCGTCCAGCGAACATTTTACTAATATAAATAAATATTTGTTACATTGTTATTAATTAACTCTATGAATTAAAAAAATTACAATACTGGCTCTTACTATTACTATTAAAATCATTTATGGCACATTTTTAATTTTCTAGTTTATTATTCTTTAATATAAACAGGATATCACTGTAGTTTTACAATTTTGTTCTAAATATTTTATATATTACCTTTATAAGGCTTTAAAATATTTCTAGGAACTACTCGTATATTTAACAACACTACATCAGCATGTACACTAATCTCGCTGCTTTATTAATGTTCACCATGGTCTCGAAATGAGAAGAATAACAGAAAAATATTTGAATTGCTAATGATAGAATTACTTTTTAGATAATTTTTCCCATATATTACGGGTTTTCTACAATAGTTCGATAAATTCGAATTTGATTTTATATTGTATAAATAAACATTCTGTGTGTATATTAAAATAAGGTGTAGCATTATATCTGTAAGAAATAATGCTTATTTTAAATTATTAATTTTATTTTAACATGTTCAAAGCTTATTATTTCATTGCTTGTTATCCTCTTGAAGAAGTTTTGTTATAATGCATTTGATTTTCGTTGCGTGTATCTGGGCTCTGAAAAAACAATAAATTTAGATATGCTAATAATGAATTATCATAATAATGAAAATAAAAATTATTTCGTAGTTGACACACGATGTCGAGAAATTGAGCGATTTTGACATAATCTAGCAATTGGTACGCTCGAAGCGTTACTTATATATTATCAAGAAACTAAAAGCGGTAATTGCGAAGTAAAAAATAAAATTCAAAGCCTATAAAATCTATTCACATATAATATAAAAATAATGGAAATCGGAAGGTACAAGAAAGTTTTATATGTAAAATGTTTTAATAATTGATTTGTCTCCATCCTTACTGTTTTCAAAGTCTTCAGTGTTGCTATTAAGTAGCATTGGACCCAAATTATTAACTAGAAGAAATCCTATAGGTGTCGTTATGATAATAGCTTGTATAATAAGTCTCATAAGTTCCTCAGCAACACCAAGTTCTTCAGTGTATTTACCAGGTGCCGTTATTATAGCGTTTAGTGCCAAAGGACAAAGGACAGCCTGAAAAAAAAAATAAACGTTTGCATTTACAAGAGTAATACTGTTTGATAAACAAGTCAATTTTTAAATCATATACTAGTAATCATATACTAGTAATACAGCATGTTTATGATGAAAATATAATAACACACCACATATTTTAATTATTTGCACAATATTAATTTTATAAAATTTATGTTTAATAGATACAGTATTAATTATAATACTGTGCAAATGCGTATTAAATTTTGAGTTATTTATGTACACAGGTACTATAAAAGGTATGTAAATCGTTATAAAATTTTTAAGTATTGAGTAATTCAATAATTTCAAGTATTATGCAATATTCCGTACCAATATCTTGAATAAACTACCTGTGCTCCTTTTGAAACGTTTAAATTATATGTTTAAGCATTTAGAACACTGAATCAGGGCTATTTATTGAATAAGTAGCATATAAAATATTTTTTACCTCCACAATTGACTTTGGTATCCAAGCACAGCATACAAATATCTTCTCTTTCAATGTTAATTTCCAACAAGCTAGTGCTGCAACTGTCAGTCTTACAGAGAGGCATACAAATAAGATACCCAATCCAATTAGCATAGTTTCGGATATCGAACTGTGAACCTGTAATAAATTTAGTAGTGCAAAATTATTATACTTAGTTTTTTTGTATGCAAAATATTAGAAAGAACACCTGTACTACAAGTTCATATTATTTTTTAAACTACTTATTGAAATTAAAAAATCAACTAAAACTTTGAAAAAAGCTAGTTAAAATAGTATTTCTGAAAGAAATCCCTTAAATGTACGCTTAACAATAATACATGTAATATTACACTTTATATTTTATATTTTTTACAGTTTAAAAATACTGACTACGAAAAATGTTCCAGTATAGGCAAAGAGAACCGGTTCACAAGCTGACCACAGCACTCGGTACACAGTAGCGGCCGGATTCTGGTTTAATTTCCATCCCTTCTTGGCCCAGTGTGTTGCTGCTGTTGCATTACACGCGAGTATTGCTACGCCACCTAAAATATACAAAAGCAAATAGTCATCTTCTATATAATATAGCTACACATATTATTGCACGCTCCGAACTACTGCCTAATTACCTAATTACAGTTAGAAATTAAATTAATATGCATGTAAAAGCAATAGTTAATATATCTTAATAATCTATGATGCAGCACTTATTAAGAAACATGAGTGTAGTCGTTTCATATAAATCACTATTTCAAACCTGTTCCACCCCATCCAAAAGAGGATGTGCATATAAATATAAAGAGCCCGCCGAACAGTACAAAGAGCACACGTAATTCTGTGACGAATGTGTCTTTTGAACTAGGTATATATTTTGCTAGACTTCCCCATGCGACTCCAATCACTACGCCCATAGGTAGCGCTAAAATTGCCTGAAATATATAATAATTTAACTAAATAACTATAATAGTAAAATATATTTTTAGCAAAGAATTGCTCAATTTGGCTAATTTACAGATTGTGTTAAGTTAGGACATGTACACAGATTAAGGACGTGTTAAGGAAATAGTTGGCTAAACATGGCATTCGATAACAATTTGTTATTAATTCATGTTATACATATATAACGTAAAGCAAGATAGCTTATCATAGAATGAGTTTCTTTAGACTTACTTTGATATAACGATAACTATCAACAGATTCATAAAACATAAAGCTAAAAAGAACGCCAAATGTGCCGACAGAGAGAGCGGTCTCTAATCCTCCTGAGGTGCATACTAATTGTGTCCAGTTTATGTTCCCATTTGCCTTCTTTCCATGTTTAATAACTGAAGGCATTATCACAGGACATGATACAGACGCGTAGAAAGAGCCTAAGAAGAAACCTACAAAATACAATCATTATTACTAGTACAAGTCATCAGCACCGAAACACTTCGTATAATTAAAGGTAAAACTTTCAATTTTACTAGCTATATAATCATTTCTACTTATGATCCATTAAAAGAATATGAAATAATATATGAAAAATGAAGAAACAAAAATAATATATATTATTATAAAGGATATATAAAGCTACTTTAAATTTCAAATCTTTTCCATCAAAATGGTGATATTACGCACAAAATAAACAAAAGAAATTACGGACCGGAAAGAATTCGTTGCCAGAGATATGTACAAAAATTCTATTCGTAGCTTGAAAATTTGCATCTCATCTTTATAAAATTATGTACAAGAAAAAAGTGACAGTAGAAAAATGTTAAAATAAGTATGAAATTATAATATAATAACTTAATTTTTGATTTTAATTAGGTATTTAGGCAATAGTGCCGTGCCTTCTGTAAAATATTTCGACGATTCAACAAAATTAATAGCTTAAATAAAGTTGCACTATTCTAAACTGTATTACGTAACTGCATGTAGTGAAAATGCATTCAAATCTTTTGAAATGGCGGTTCTATAGCAAAATTTATTGAATTGGATCTACCTGGAGCGTATATTGCGCACCATTGTGTTGAACATCGTGACAAATTTTATTTTATCAGGAGAGAAAACCACAGCTTACAAAAATATGAAATCTAAAAGTAGTCCATTTACGTATAGGTTTCAGGTAAGAAAATAAAACTATAAATATTTTCTAATCAACGTATATATATATATATATATATATATATATATATATATATATATATATATATATATATATATATATATATATATATATATATATATATATATATATATATATATATATATATATATATATATATATATATATATATATATATATATATATATATATATATATATATATATATATATATATATATATATATATATATATATATATATATATATATATATATATATATATATATATATATAATGTTATGTTTAATCCTTTATATTACTCAATGTCAATTACTGATCATTGCTAAAAAATATAAGTAACTGTTCTAAATTCTAAAATAAAAAGTATTTAGTTCAATTAAATTAAAATATTAAAAAAGATAATAAATAAATAAAATAAATAAGAAATCAGTTTAACAAAGATTAACCCCAATTCTCAATAAAAATCTTAACTCTTGAAACACTAGAAAAGAGATAAATATATTTGTAGTCCCAATACTTACCTATTCGTTGGTCACGTTATTTCAACATTACGTATTAACATTACTAACAACAAGAAACAATTTATCATATAGATATTGCTATTTCGAACACACATAATCTGTCATCTAACTATTTAGTAAAACATAACAATTCAAATCCCAATGGCAAGCGAACACAGTTAAAATAATTCCAACAATACTTTTATCAGGAGTCATTCTACTCACTTTACACTCTTTCCTCAAGCTAACTAGACCTTCACCCTTTGATATATATCTAATTACAAAAAGTAGTCATTCTGAACACATGTAGTGTTATTCAAATAATTTTATCAGTATGGATATTGAGAAATAAAGTCATATATTTTTTTAATATTTCACTAAAAATCCGCACTGGAAAGCAGAGTCCCAGCAATAGAAACAGTATTTTAATATCTTTTGGATAGTAATAATAATCTTTTATTGCAAAGAAATTGACAGAAATTTTCTAACAGTAATTTATTCTATAAGCGATCTCTTACAGGTAACCATTATATTTAATATCACATTTATGAAAAAAAAAACTTAAAAAAAATTAAAAAATAAAAAAAAAGCAGATTAAGTCCCGCTGAGTTTCTTACGCCGGTTCTTCTCAGGTCTGAGGCATTAACTTTAGCGAACCGGTGGTAAATTAAATTAATTATTTGACGTTCAAAAAATGAAGCTTGTACTTCTTATTTTGAATAAAATTGTTTTGACTTTGACTTTGACTTTAAATAGGATGTGAATGAATTAAAGTGCTTACCCCAAATCCAAGGAAAACCAAGAAGCAAATGCGTGCAAATTGCTACAGTCACCACTTCTGAGCCCCATGGCAGTACTCCTAAGGCTACTACTTGCTTCCAATTTTGTTTCATAAAGCTAACATTCCAAGATAAAGAGCCCTTTCCTAAGATGATTGCTGGATATATTTTTCTAAAACATAACCTCATTCATATTGATGATCAAAAGTATGGATACAATCCATTAAAGTTTTTAGAAAGGATAAAATATTATCAGATTTTAAGTATTATTTATGAAATTGTATTGTATTGTGAGAATTGTAAGCGTATTATAACCGTACGAAGGAGATACGCTGTAAAAGTACTCCGTTCCGTACGCACGACTTTGCGAAAGTTACAATGCTTAAAAGACACTAAGGATACTCTGAGGAACATATGAAGATATTACTATATTAAGGTATATTGAATGGATACCTTAGAAATCCATCGATGTCTGGATGTGCTCGCATATCAATAAAACCAAAATGTCGCGCAAGGATACCAGTAAGTAAAGCTGCAAGTAGCGGTGGTAGTGTGGTCAATTTTTGAAATATTTCTCCGCTTGCCCAAGCAATGAGACCAATGATTGCCAGACGAAACCATTCACCATTCCAACCCCAATCGTCACCCCATGCAAACCATAGATATCCCCATGTTAGTATCCCTAAAATAAAAATTATAAAACATATTTTCAATTAGTGTATATAATACTATTTAAAAATATTTTTTTAAATTTTTAATTCACTATTGATTTCCTATTTATTATTTTGATTTATTTGTAGAAAAGGAGATTTACCGAAATGATTATTGAAACACTATAATAATAAATTCTCAAGTGACATCTGCCAATTCATAAACTTTTTGGGAAGCTACTAATCATGTTGAGGTCTCTTTCTGAATGCCGCCAATAACAACTTAGTTGACGCATTAATTACTTGGTATTTTTTGTGACAGTCAAGCTGATTTCGTCAATTGACTATTAAAGTTCTATTTTTATGTTTATTAGTTAATTATCGATTAAATTAAAAATGACAATCGAAGAATCCGTTGGTAGAACTCAGTTGTTAAAAAAGAATTATTATTTATTCTTATGAGATGGTATTACTAAATAATTAGTAATATTTTTCTACCTTGAACGTGTTTTAAACATATATGAAAATATAAAATAAATCTTATTAATTTTACATTATTGAATGTGTAAATTAAAATTATTGTATATGTAAAATTTTACGTTCTGTACGTAAAACAACTTACCTAGCAAGAGTAAAGTAACGTAATGGACAATTGTTGGCGTTGTACGAGAACACCATGAGGGTCTCAAAGCGTCATCTTCCTTCGAAAGCTTATTTACACTTACTATGGGAGTCCCATTACCCGATCTGCAATATTAAAACAAAACTTATAGTAGTGTAACTGCACATTTTTATTTACACATCACTATAACGGCACTTTTGCTTACACATGGTCGTCTATATTTCTAATCTGTCCTAAAGACATGCTTCGGTCTAATAAAATGTCGTCTTCGTTCATGAGTTTCGCTTAGTTTGTACAATTAATATAAAACAAACTCAAATAATTACCGTGCTTATAAAGATATGAGCAGTGCCGTGATTTTAATTTCATTGTTTAAACAGAGGGGCTTACTTACCTTTTGTCTTCTTCCTGGTGCACAAGATATACTCCCTTCTCGATAATTGTTACAGTATGCTGATCTTTAAAAAAATTAGGACAATTGCTTAAAATAATATTGTAAATAAATTTCAATGCACTTCTAGATGCGCGCTTTAATTGATATTAATTCAGAGGGCATTCATGGTCATGACGCAACATCATCAGTTTCTATATTAATTTTATATACAATAGCTACGTTATGCAATTGGCTCCTTATCTATGAAGGACGGGTTATTAGTGAATAGTATTGATAATTTGAGATTTAATATGATCACATTGAAGCTTATAGAACGACTGATTCGTGTATCAGTCAGTGAAGATATATAAAGCTATTCAATAAATTACATCGAAAAAAATAAAAATTTTACAGAACGAAAATATAGATCAAAGATAAAAAAATAGGCCTAGTACGGGTAGTAATCACGCACAGAGGGTTTTGTACCTTTTTCATAATGGTAGATATCGCCGAGGAAATAACTGCTTAAAAATTAAAAATTGACAATGAATAAGATTTGCGGTGTAGCCACCAAGTTTGTATGAAATGTTTGTAAGTTTGTATGAAATAACAAATATAACATTGTAGAAAGACACCATGTCTTTCTGTTTCAAGCATGTGTATGAATTCTGTATGAATTCTTTCATTTTTATATTTTTATTTATATACAGTCAGGTCTCACTTCTTGTCAATCTATAAGTCAAGGTCTCGGTCGTTTCATTTTGAATGAAAAATGAACTACTGTATAAGTTTTGTAATTGCTGGATTCTGAAATATAAATATTTAAATTTATGTTTTGATTGCATTGACTTAGAAGTCTGATTTTTTCTGCAATTAAAGATGACATCGACTTAGATTCGTGAAATTCATGATTTAGAGAAAATTATTTTTACTTAATTTTCTATTTTTTCAAAGTAAATTTTTAGTTACAGAATCCAACAGAATAAGTAAATTAATACTTAATCTATTTTCAATAGGCGTATTTTTGTAAAATATCTATACTATGATAAAAGAGTAAAAATATTAGTGTATTATTATTAGTATATTATTAATATATAACGTACAAATATTAATATAAGTATATTAATATTTGTACATTAAGTTATGCAATGAATAATAATAAAATGTAAATCTATATTTTAAATTTCTATTGTGTTTGTTTGTACTCGCACATCTTTAAATATTCTGGATGGATTTGAAGGATTTTTTATTTTTTTTAATTTATTTGTTTAAAACTGGCTGGCTATAGAAATATAGTGGACTACTATGCTGTAATGAACCGATTTAAAAGGAATAATAAATATGATGCCACTAAGAATAATTATACGTAATAAGCATTTTTCATTGACACACCAAATTTAAAATCTAAAACTGCGCCTTGACAACAATTATTTACAAGGACAGTCACGTTTGATAGACATTGTTTATTGATATTTTGAAATATAAAAGTCAAACATCTGGAATACCCGACCTAGAACCACATAAGTAAATTATAAACAGTTAATTAAGTAAGCGATATAAAAATAACAAAAAGAATTTAAAGATCTTTTAAAAAGTTACTAGATGTAAGGATTGCTTTAAGTATTTTAGACCCTTTAAATTATAATAATTTAGCTTTACTTTGGTAGAAAATCTGTGGCGTTGAAAACAAAAGATCTAGCATAAAAAGTAAGATATAGCAAACATTTACAGATCAGTTACATAATTGAGTGTGACACTCAAATTAACATAAATCGTTAAATGGAAATCGTATGGTAAAGACCATAAAGCCCATGCAACTGTGATACAGTTTTGAATATAGATTAGTTCTGTAAATAAGATTGTTTTCCTTAAAATTTTAATCTATCTTGTTAATCTTCTACTTCTTACCATATCATGTAAATCAAATAATGGTGGATGATAAGACTTAACAGAGTCTGTAATGAAATTTATACGAGGCTTAAAATCCCTCTGATTACAAGCTAAAAATAATAGTCTAAGTTGTATAGAATCAACACGATGAAGGTCCTGCGGTGCTCTAAATTTACTAGTCTTCTAAAGGCTGCCTGTCTTTGATTTGGTCATCAGTGGTAGACCCATTGCTTGATACTTTAAAAGAAATCGACCCAATTAATGAGATCCGGGGCGGAAGACGAAATCATAAAATAAACATAGTACGAGATATTTATAAATACTTATATATAATTATATAATAGTATGAGTTTGTGAAAATAATCGAAGGTATAAAAAATTACAAGAAATAGTCATTTACACGATTTCTTTTAAACCATATTTTTGAACATCACTCTTTCCGCCCTTAACACGCAATGCTTTCAAAAAGGAGGAAAGTAGGGAACGGAGTGTCGTAAGACTAAACCATATTCTATTGTTATAAAACAATTTTGTGGACCACTGTTACAATATTTACGAAGGTGAACTGTGAAATACAATTTAGGATCGCGTGAGCTGTTAACTCATGAGTTACTAACTGACCGAACTTTTTCAAGCCGAATTTCAAAATAACAAACGTTAATTTACAATTTTCGAATAATTCTAATTTTAATGTTTATGTCTGTTACTTATGTGATCACAAGATCTTATCGATATATCTTTAAGTTTGTAGAGTTAATGTTTACTTAATTAAAATGCGTCAACATTTGAATAAATTTCATTATATTAGTCATGTAGTCATATGGTTATGATGTGCAGATATATGTATATATGTATATATTTTCATATATGTTTATGTACGGTATCAACCAAATTCGAATTACTTTGTAAGGCATCTATACGTATGAAACTTGTCATTTTACACATAATATTTTATATAAATTCCCACGTCAATCCCGGTCCTGCGATAATTCCGGAATATCTATGCCTATATTTTGCTCTACAACTTTATCACAAGTAGTTCAAGTTTTTGCTAGATTAGCTCTGACAAACAAATAGATAAATTTTAATTTAAAAAAATATTACTTTTTATATTGTAGTAACGTGCAAATAACGATATCAACGTGACAAAACGGAGACCCATTTTGAAGTCACAAAGTGTCTGTCACCTTTATTTTATTTATAAATATCGATTGCTCATGTAACGGAGAATTTTTAAAGATAAAGATAAAATATATTCATAATTATTAGATAAATAAGACTCTACAAAGGTAAACATACATTTGTATGTTTCGTCTTTCTAAGTCGTTATGATGGTTTTAAATTTTATTTATTTATGAATTCAAGAATATTCTTGAGCTCGTACAAAATATAATTATAGAATCAAACTAAGATTTTACTTAAAATTTTTAGTACTTTAATTTACGTAGCTTTTTACTTTAGGGACCTAACTACGGAAGTAACTTTTTATTTCAATTAATTGATTTACGTTACATTAATTTTAATTATTAAATAAATTATTTTACACGTTACATTAATTGCTTATAATATATTTAAAAAAAAATAGATTTTTAATACACAGGTAGTCGTGTTGCAGTGGTGTGCGTTTGATTATAAATGCGACAAACGTGGGTTCAATGGGAAGTATATTGTTTTATGTATTCACTCTGTGGGCAAGACAAATCGCGATATTAAGTTTGACCACTAAACTCGTAATGTTTAGTAAATGATGTGGAAAGTGGCGACAGAGTATTTTAATTTTAGGTTTCCTCTGACTCTATCCTTTCAGTTATTGATAAGAAACTAGCCACCATATCATGTATTTGTATAATACTTACATTCTTAGTACATGAATTTGATTAAAAAGGTTGCAGGCAATGTTACATTAATGTAATATTATACTATTATATTTTCTACATAAAAACTTAGACGTTTCAACAATACAAGTGAATATGAATATACTGATTGATAGCTATTGTGCTTCCAAAACAATGCAATATAAATAGGTCAAGCACCAAACGCAATTAATCCAAAGAGTGTTGACGACGATATATCCGAAAATAATTGGAAATATGTAATAAATCGGAAATAAACCTGTACTTTTGTTGTTCACATTTAACATAAAGTTATTATTATATAAAGTCATAGTCCAGTCATATTAAGAAAGGGATCTACAGCACTTGTGTAATGTAACAAATACTACAACAATTTTACTATAAAGTTACGAATTAAATTGCTAAAATAAACCATTTTAAATATTTACATACCTATAACAAAATACCAATTATGTTTTTAAAGCACAAATCGAAAGATAAATTGGTTTGGACCATATGATAGAAATGTTTGAAATGTAGTCTAAAAGAATAAAAAGATTAAAATTACAAAAAACAATAAGTTTCAATTATAATCATGACAAAAATTTAGAGAGCGGTACGGGAATTGCGCATTCGAGTACGAAGATTTAGTAATATATGAAACGAATGATTTGATATCATCTTTGGGAAATTAAATCCAGTTTTGCGACACAACTTTTTATAAAACAATTTTTGTTTGTTAATGTATTTAAACTATAAGATTATTTTTGTATCATGCGAAAAATAAGTCATCGTTAAAATGAAATAAAGAGCTTTGTTTTGAATAAAAGCTGTGCTTATCCTTAAACAATTTATCTACATTTAAATGTTTTTATGTATACTTACTTTCATTCATCGCCTTCCACAATCCTATAATGAAACTTTGTAAATAATCACTACTTATCACTCCTTTAATTTATTTGTACAAAACTATAAATAGAATCATCAGAACGACCACCAGCGAATCGTGCGCAGGGTAGCGGATGTCGCGTAGCGTACCGCTTACAATACTCGTCAAGAGTTGAATCAATAAATGGTTGTCATTTGCCGCTAAGGCTCTTAACTGCCTTGGAAAAAGATGTTTAGGTTTACGCTTGAATACACCAGTTTTTGCATAATATCATTGATACTCTCGAAGATAAGAAATCTTTATGGCACATTCTGTTTGCTTGAGAATATTTAACACAATAGTATCTATTATGTATTCAACACGAGATACTTGTACTTCAATGGGAAAATAGGGACCAAGTAATAATCAACTGTATATGAATTCATTTATTTGCTTTTAGCTTATAAATATTGTAAAATTAAATATACCTAAGTAAATGCAAAGAAATACATATCACACACACACATAGATACACATTATTTACATACATAGATATTTAGATAAAAAATAGATAATTTTTAATAAATACATGTAGTATACCTTCTTGGTACATTTTAATTTGTTAATAAATTTATATTATTGATTTAGCTAATAAATATAAGACGTTATTTTCGTTAACAATCGTAATATTCTTAATCAATTGACATCATTATGCATATTTATGGTCTTGTGAATTCTAATTAAAACATGTTTATCTACAAAAATGACCAAGATTCCTTGTAGCGCATTTAAGCGTAGCAGGATGAACCAGCGTCTTTAAGCATTATTAAGTGGGTTAATAGCATTTAAAATGCTTACATGTTTAGATTTTTAAAACTACTTGAGCCAATATTTTACAAAAGTGGAATTATTTTAAAATATATGTATATTTTAATAAAATAAAATATATGTATATTTTATTTTGTTAAAATATACATATATTTTAAAATTATTTTTTTCTTTACAAATCTGTCTATAAGTCTATCGATAAACACAAAAGGAAGCGTAATTTTTTTGTAAAAAATCTAACAATACATAAAACTCTTCTGTTGCTGACTGAGAGACAGGCGATGTGCATCCGAAACTTTTGGGTGTCAAAAACTGAAATTTGACATAAGCGATGATATTTTAAAAACTATTTTAGGATTTTGGTTTTATTTTTTTACGCTTTATTCTTTACAGCAGTCATAGATAACCTAGTGTTATAACACTTTTTTCTTATGTACAAACGAATATTTTAGGTGATTAATCTAAATAACTTCTAGACTTTCGCGTTCTCAAACGTAACTAATAGAAAAAAAATGAGTTAAAATGATATGTAACTTATCTCTGAAATAATTATATAAATGACTAATTAGTATCCACCTGTTTTATTATATACTACTATAGGATAAATTTTATTTACATAAAACTGTAGTAAATGAACAAATATTTGTTTAAACAAAGCCAATGGTTGCAGATATTTTAAGCATCATTTTATTTACTGCATAATGGTGACAAAAAGGCTTAAAACCATTTTTTTGCAAAAGATAAAACATCCAGATAAGATAATGAATGTAATGTTGCTTTGTGATTGTTATCCAATTTATTGATGTTTATGATTAACGAACTCGTCATTTAGTTATTTTTATAACAATGATGGTAATAAAAACAATGTAATTAATAATAGTAGATATTTTACTGTTGAATTTATAGTATACCTTATACTATATACTTTTCATAGTATACCTTTATACTATAAAAACGTACGTATCTATAATTTGCTTTAATTTTTAGAGGAGACATTATGTCGATCTTGATCATTGATATAACAATAAGCTAAAGTACATTAATTATTCATAATTTAAAAATAGTCTTGAGACTTAACGTTCTATAATTAACGTAGAGATGACGATACAGACACGTACCAACTATTAAGCAATTTATATGGCATGAGTATATTAAATACAAGTATTGTAAAATAAGGAAATGAGTTAAGTATTGATTTAAAATAAAGGAATACCATTATTTTAAGTAAGTGCACGATTTTCTTTTATATTCGTATACGGTTTTGATGAAAGAGTGTATGTGGTGTTTTTGCCTACAACAGAGATATGTATTCTTCAATAGATCGTGTTTGTTATTTACGTTAGTTCTAAATGACCACTTTCAATGTAAGTTAAATTAGCTCTTTCTTATATTCTTAATATCCTATATTTAAAATCCTTTACAGCGACAACGGGAGAACAATAATAATTTTTAGCTGCATTACGTATTCATATATTAAAAAGATTTTAAATATCAACATACCACCAAAGTGCATGATATTTACATGCCTATACTTAAATATGAGTATTATATATCATATTTTATTAACTGTTTGATAACACATTTGTTCAATTTTTGAAAATTTAAATTATATTTGTCCAAATTAGTCACATTTCTAATTTTTCTAATGTTACTTTTAGGTAAAGGCTTTGAATATATAAGTTTCAATAATATTTTTTTATGTAACCTATAAGATTGTCAACTTAAGTGCGCCTCTAAATAAAATTAAAACGTTAAATCCGTCGTATACATCTGTTTCCTATTAATATGTTGGTAAAGGATATGCAGGATAAGTGTAGATGATAATAAATAAATTTTTACACATATATTTCAAAATATTTATTAAATTAATATTATACTACTAGTAATAACAATAATAGAGGTATAAGAATATTGTTCTATATAATTTTCTTATTCATATTGCATCTATATATTGAATGGAATCTACGCTATTTTTAAAGTCGCTGAATTCAGAAGTGTTTGCCGTGGCTGGTGAATGCGACGGTTGCTTATCTGAAATTTCCTCACAATTAAATTCTATGCAGTAGATAATAATAAAAACATGTTGAAATAAAAAAAAAAATAAAGTAATAAGTAACAAAAATAACATAAATCTTACGTTCTGGTGAGATTCTACCATCACGTGACAGTAAAATTGGACCAAGTACTGTTGTTAAAATTGATCCTAACGTCGAAGTTAATAATATGGCAATTACAATAATATTGGAATGTTGTTGAGCGATCCTTTGGTCTTTTGGTGTGGCACCCTCAGCCCATAAAGAGTCTGTAGCCACACGCACTAGAACGGCCTTAAAAATACATACATCTAATTAAAAAAATGCATGGAAGAACTGAGAAATTATGATTTTTCTAACACTAATATTTAGCCAGTGTGTAAGTTTTTGTCATTGCGTATTTAGTGAATCAACAGACATCTTTTAATATTTAGTTTCTTGAAGATGATAATAATGTATAAATTATGTAATTATTTGATAAAAGGTATAAAGTAGAATAAAACATAAAAGTAAGTACTTTTCGCTTATCTTCTCTATTTGTCATAAAAAATCATTATTAAAAAATTGAATCATAATTTTATTTTATTTCATATATGCTTATATTGCCAGTATATAACCTACATAAGGTACCAAAGATGCTTACTAGATAATAAAGATAAGAGATTTACGAGAGTTCTTAAATTTAAACAGTACTACTAGCAGTCTAAATAAATAAACTACAAACATAAACTAATATGACAATATTTGTTATTTTCTCACAAATGTATAATAATTATATTTAAAAAAAATATTAAAATATTATTATATAAATTTGATTAAAACCAAAGTATCTAGGAAAAATAATATTTTTCTTTTAGCTTCATGCAATATCCTGCACAAAGCAGGGTAGACAGAGGAAACCGTAACCGTAGGCCTAGGAACTTATTGTTTAGATATTCCCATTCCCTTGCCTTCGAGCCACACGCAATGAGTGGTGGAGATCGACATCACGCTCTTGCCTTAATGTCAAATTGAATAAAATAAAAAAAATTCGTTCTCCCCGAGTGGGGATCGAACCCACAAAAGCTTGTATTTATAGTCAGATGCTGTGGCACTGCGCCATAACATCGCAACTATACGTATAATGACTACAATTAATATATCAAGCAACAGCTGAAAATGCGGTATATTTCGTCACAACCCCGCATTTTTATAAAGATAAAAGACGAGTCAAATACACGCAACACAAATATGTATGAGTTGAACTAACCTGTACAATTATTTATAAAGGACTTTACACTTATGCGGAAATACATATTATAATGTATATTTATTATGTACATATATTTACGACACCTTATTTAAAGATCGTAATATCGTAAGATTTTTGTGAAATCGTGATATAACAAACTTGTGAATTATATAAAATAGTCATGATAGAGGAATGGTATTATTACTTATTTGCATATTATTATTGGCATTAATAAAATATAGTATGTCATATCATTATCAAATATTATGACAAAATGACGTGATAATTAACGAAGTGTTTTTTAAACTAGGTGATTGTAACTAGCCACTATTATGGATCGATACCAAAAAAACTCTTCGTAGTGCAATTAACGATGCGTTATATAATTTATTTTTTAACTCAATAATTTTGAAAGTGAACCCGACGGTAACTACTCGCATGCCTCAAAATGAATTAGGCACTAATGTCTGGCGAACTGGTAGTTATCACTCGCTAACGAAGTCTTACTTTAGTGTTTCAATTATGTTGAAGTTGATGTTATATTTATACATTCACGTAAATGGATGAATATTGTAAAATTTAGTATGATTAATGACTCTAGTAAACATAGCGTAGTAACAAATATGATTAATAATTGAACTAAAAGCATTACTAACAATTTAATGGGCTATATCGTTAGTAAAATTATTAGTTATTGAGGAATAATAACTAAATAAGAAAATTTAATAAAAAAATAATTAAAAGTAGCTCTATAATATAAACTAGAGGTTTTATTTTTTATTCAAAAATACAGTTATAATATTCCAACTTTTTTATCCAATTAATTTAAGATTGTGTGATTGTTTGGTTTGTAACACGTAAGAATGACCACTTTGCAGTACAAGTGCTTTTAAAAAATGAGGAATTATAGCTATATGATCCTAATTTCTAAGAAATGAGTAATTATAAAAATATTTCCTACTTTTTTGCGTTACACTTACTTCCACAATGGCTTTAGGCATCCAAGTGATGGCTACGAAAATGCTTTCCTTTGTCGGTAATTGGTTAACAGTCGTAACTAAAAACGCTGTAATCATTCTAATGAATAAAGCAGCAAATATACAACCTACTATCAGTCCAAACTCCTTTGTACTCATTAGAGATGCCTGTAACAAAATAAATTTAAATTATAAGCTATGGCTAAAGCTACATCAGGTAGCTAGGTAAGCTAGTAAATAAGGCATCATTCAATCTGTTTTCTTTAACTTTACGCCTTTCTACACTCATTTCATATCTTCCATCTCTACTTAACATAATTCCCAGGTACTACTACATTCGCCTGTTCAGTTAATTTCCATTCAAAAAAAATTTGCATTGCGTTGACTCAATAAAATATAATATAAAACAGTATAATTAATTATTAAAATATTAGTCTGACACGTGTGATAATATAAAAAAATATATCTTAACAGATTTGAACCAATTAAGATGATAAGAAATATTATTAAATAGAAATACAAAATTGGTTTAAAAATAAGTAAACAAAATTCTACGTAATTTTATCCTAATATCAGCTAAAATAATTAAAATTTAAAAAAATACTTCAACTCTCAAATCTTTTTAAAAAATAGTACAACGTAATTAGATTTTTTTGTCTTCACATTTTGTCCCGCACATAGTGTTACGATACTCCATTCCCCGTTTTCCGCCTTTTTTCAAGCATTGTGCTTCGAGTGGTGGAACTCAATGTCGCGCTTTGCCTAGTTGCCAGAGCGAAGAAAATGGAAATGAAAAAATTCTACTTCCCCGAGTGGATATCGAACCCACAAACTGCCACGTTTAGAGGCAGAAGCTATGCCTCTGCGCCACTAACGGTCTTACATAACGTAACGTATAACGATAAAATTAAATAAACGATAAAGTTGCTTTCATACATTTTACGTGCATGTGATCGCGTTATGAAGACAAAGTCTGCAGTAAATTGGTATTTGTCTTATCTCTGATACACTGTTTATTCGAGCAGCGTCATAAATCAATTTTATTATTATCATAGTGTTATGTAGTTGTACTGTATCTTTTACAAATGTTCCTTAACATCATGTTTCAAGCATAGTAAAACTATAACATTATCATTTCTAACGATTATATTAAATTATTGAATTACCTCAAAAAAGTAACCACTTAGAGTAAATAGCATCGGTTCAAATATCCTCCATAAGAGCTTATATACTTCAGCTACGGGGTTATTGTTGATGGGCCAACCCCGTCGGGACCACCGTGTAGCCGCTGTGCTTGCGCATACCATTATAGCTACTCCTGCTAAATAATAAACATATTTATTTACATAATTTTAATTATTTTTTTTGTGTAGTAAAGAAACTAATAATTATTTATTCTATGTATACCCAAAGGTAATGCTTTGTTTCTTCGTTTAGCCAGACAGTAACAGAAAATATATCTACACTAATATTATAAGTTAGTCAATAATCTGTTTATCGAAATGGGCTTTAGGCTATATTACAGTATGTTAATTTTTTCAATGTAAAACACTACCACCACTTTTAATGACATCATATGATGATGACGTGTTCCACAACTTTTCGACCTTATCTAATTGATTAGGAGCCAAGCCAAACTTAAATATTAACATTTAAATTATCACAAACAATTACTGTTCAAATCTACAATTCAAATATTTAAATTTGCAGAATGAAACTGTTATTTCGAGACAAATTAAAGAAATAATAGTTACGTGAAACTGAATCGTGCGACAGTAAAGTACTTAAAATAATTTAGTTTTATTGGCTTTAATTGAAATGAAGGCTGATTAAGGAGTAGCATATTTGTTGTAAAGATGTAACGTTATTCTCATGAAAATCTACGAAGATGAAGTGTAATATTTATTAACAATATTTTCATTCGAAATCAATAATCTAAAACTCTTAAACAAGGTTAATATAATTGAAATATATGAAATAAATTATTTCTTTAAAAATTACTTTATTCTTATTGTTAATTAATAGAAATTGTCATTTTACAATCATTACGACTTTTACTATTTATATCGTTAAAAAATTTGTTTGTGAACTGAGGAAAACCCTGTGGTATATAATATGATAGCCATTACTAATATACCTCAAGATTTAGTTACGTAAGTATCGACTGAAGATATTTTACTTGAAACATTGTATCTATTAATTGCTTAAATCAGAAAACACGTTAAATTACCTGATAGTTTTTCTCTCACAAATCCCAGAATAAAAATACAATTTGAAGCCATAATCTTAAGCGCTATTATATACTTTGAGTAGTACTAGTTTTATATGTAATGTTTCAGGAGTAAAATGAGATCATCAAAGATATCCTAAAACATATTTTGAGGACCGTTGTGGCGCAGAGGCGCAACGTCTGCCTGTAACGCGACGGTTTCTGGGTTCGATCCCCATTCGGCGAAGATGGATTTTTCTATTTCCATTTTATTCGCTCATGGTAAACTAGGCAAAGCGGGGCGTTGAGTTCCGCTACTCAACACGAAATGCCTCGAAAACGGGGGAAAGCGGGGACGGAGAAAGCAGGGGCTAAGCAACGGAGTGTCTTAACACTAGGTTCCCACGGTCTCTGCAGTTCCCTCTGCCTACCCTGCCATGTGCGGGATAAAGCGTGAAGCTATAAAAAAAAATTTTGATGTCATCATCTTTGTATTGGAATGCGCCACCCAATATGCAATTTACATTCTATAAGTGGAGATCAGTGTCCTAACACAAAGATCGTTCCAAGTACTCTCACTTGTTACATAAAAAATATATGGAAATCTGTGTGAATATATAAAAAAAGTCGGTCAAGTGCAGGCAGAACCCACGCACTGAGGATGCCGTACTATTTTTATGATTGAGAGTTCCTTCAAACAACCTTCAATTTTAGAAAAATGTTAAGATTTTCAATAACCTTTTCCTACCTTTGATTGTAATATTTTATAAACTCATTAACCATTTTTTTTACTTTAGCTCAACAGGAAAAGTTTTGTAAATTTTGATTATGTGGTAGGAAATGTAAAAAAATTAAGCACATATGCATATCTCTTGAGTGCTTTGTATACAATCTGGGTAGTTAATATTAATCTCAGCTTGATAAATATGCACCCCGTGATTTTGAGAAAATCGTCTTGACCGACGAACAGAAACAGAGGGACAAGAAATTTTATAAGGTAATCCTACAAGGATTTAATTTTTTTCTTTGGACCTACGGAAAAATCTTCGGAGTTGAGGCAATAAATCAGTATTTTCTTTTAGAGACCCTGAATGTTAAGAACTTAAGAACACTGATTTTGTAATAAAAATACATTACACTTGGTAAATGGCGTTTGATTTTAGAATTCGTTCTATTTGATTCATTTTGTTTGAAAAAAACATTTTTTTATTTGTGAAAATATTTCTTGTTTTATAGTTTTACGAAATTTATAAAAGCTAGTTAGTACTATACTTTATAATAAGGTTGTGGTAACATCTATACCCTGTATATATATACAAATAAAACACGCCAAGAGCTTAAAATCTACGATACTATTAATTCATTCCACTTACATGTACCACCCCAACCAAGATAAGCACTCGTGTAGCTAAAGAATATTCCACCACCGAAAATGAGTAGGCTTCGAATCGTAGGCGCATATATATCATTATGATCAGGTAGAAAATCGATTAATACTCCCCAAGTGACTCCCAGCCCAATTCCAACGAATATTGCGAGCATTGCCTGTTATAACAACAAAACATGAGTATATCTTAAATGCTTAAATACAATATTGTGTTTCGTAAATCTCATTATTTTCCAGATTTATCATGCCTATCGAATCAATTTCAATTATACTAATAAAATATACATTTTCGTAAGCTTATTCAAAAATAAAATTGCTTTATTCTGCACTATTGTAGTGAAGAGATTTTCCTCTATAAATTTTTATATTTCTTTTTTGTTATTAATATTTTCATATGTCCTACTTTAAGCTATTTGTATAAAAAATTGAGACTATTATTTGAATAATAAAATAAATATTTAAGAAACTCACAAACGACAGCGTGAAATATAAACAAATACTTTAATTATTATAAATTATAAGATCTTTGATTTTCGCAATTTTTATATATTTTAAATAAAACGATTTAAATGGATTTTTCGCGTTCATTATCATTTTTTGGAATCCCGTCGTTTCGAACACTTTGCAGTAGTCCTTGGTCAATTAGTTTATCCGGGAGCATATACTACTCCATTAAATTGTTTTATTTAACAACAAACTATCCTTATTTATAGAGTTTAAAATTTTAAATTGAGCGAGCTATCGCAAAAACTTCCAACAGATTAAATTCAATTTTCTTATTATTGGCAAACGAGGATGTTAGCAGAACTAATGGAGTTTCGTTACATTAGGCTGTTGTAATAATATTAAAGACTCTTCGGGTACTGATACTATCTATGCTACGCTCATAAAAGCAGACCGTCTGAGTACTTAAGAGTATTAAAACTGAAAGCGATATGAATATTACCTTTATTATACGATAAATGATTGTTGATTGGTAGAACATGGCGCTGTTGATAACTCCAAACATGCCTTCAGTAAAGGCTGTGTCTAGACCACCAGCGTTTGCTACTAGTAATGCTATTTGGTTTTTAATTCCTAGACCTTTAGCACTGAAACCTACAGTAGTTGGCACAACTATTGCTGGGGACACTGAAGCTGTTATGGCTCCTAGGTGAAGACCTGGTAGCAAAATATTTAACAATACATTTTAGGACCTTTCTTTTGTTTACAAATACTTTTAATCTCTACGTTTCAACCAAGTATTCAGAAATAAATATTTAAGTTACACTAACGTAACTTTCTAATGAATCTCGCTTACCCCAGTACCAAGGGAATCCGAGGAGTATATGAGTAAAGAACGCTGTAGATAAACACTCAGTAATCCAAGGGAGGGTGGCCAATGAGAAAACTTTTACGGAATTACTTTTTATATATACCCAGTCCCATGTAAGTGGGCCTCTTGTCAATATAATAACTGGATAAATTCGTCTGAAAATATTGTTACATTAAAAATAAGGCATAAATACGATATTTTTTAATAGTGAATTTGTAACTATTTAAAATACTATAATTCTATAATTTTGTAATTATTTTATTATAAAATTAAATCATATTACAAATATAAATGAAGAATATGTTGTGTAATATCAACATTGTATATTCATACTACATGGAGGTAACTTTGGTAAGCCGGATCAATATTGTTTAAGAACTATGAGGATAAGAGGCCACTTAGAGCGAGCTGTACCTAAGATGAAAATCTATCTTGTCTGCAGACGGATTTTGTAGAAAGTTTGTCGAACCGAAGGATTTGCACAAGACACCCATTAAAGTCATCCCAACGACAGGATTAATCGTGGTACATCTTTCTAAAGTATGGCCAAATACGTATCCCGCTAATATTAATGCAGTCATATTAAACATGTAGCCTCCAGGCAACACTAGCTCCTTGAAGAGAAACCATGACGTACCCCACAGACATAAAACTGTAATGAATAAATTGTACTGCAATATATATACATACAAAAAAGTCAAGGTAAGTAATACCATAACGGTTTTATGATAAGTAATAACGCTAAGCTTTGTTTTGCTTTTTTTATTTATTTATTTAATTAAATTACAATTTCTTTTAATTTTAATTTCTACTAAACTAACACATAAATAATTATTACTAACATAAAAGAAAATTAAGAATTAACGAAATGTACTTACCACATAAGGAAATTGCTACATATTGCTTTAATTCTGCGGTAGATGGTATTTTAAACCAAAACTTTTGTGACCATTTAACTTCAACTCCTCTAATTCCCTCTCTAAAATATAAATCATTGTAATGATTAATATTTATATTGTGTCAGAGCCTGAGATGAAGGAAAATAAATGTTATACTTACTCACGTTTTGATGATGCCTTCTTCTAATTTAGCAATTTTGCTACTGTTTCTAATTATTGTACTTCCATCTGAGAAGGGAATTGTCTTAGTAGATGTGGTAATTAATAAAAATAAACAATATGAATAAAGAAATCACAGTAATACACATAAAGTCAAATTATTCGACTTTTGATGTTTGTTAAATATCAGAAAAACAATGCTAAATAATAAGAAACAGTATAATATAGTATAATTAATAGTACGTTAATTTAAATTTTTCTAAATTATAATACTTATAATAAGTTCACGTTTGAAACTTACTAGTTTGTAGTGATTTGTTGGCCATTATTGTCGTCATAATATTCGTGTAATACTTTTTGAAATCCACGACGGTCAAGAGGAGTACGTCATATTTTTGTACATAAAACGGCTGCTTTGCTGTCGTTAACGGACTCGTGTGATCTCAGTTTCAGTTCCTTTAATAATACAAACGTTCGCATGCGCACTTCTTTCAATTGATGTAATAGAAAACAAATTAATAACAGGACGTCAAATAGTACACCAGCACAGTGTCACATTAGATGGCGTAAATTTTTAGTTTCATATAACTATCCCGAGGAATGAAATGAATGGAACGTAAGTCACATATACATACAGTACAGTACCAGTAATAGTTATTGATAGGTATGGCCTAACAATGAAGTGGTTTATAAATACGTATGTATCATATTATGCGTGCTGGTAAAACCTTAGCATTACTTATACAATGAACGTTTATAATGAAACGAGTATTCAAATATATACCGCCACGTGTAGAGACTGACTGTGTAGTAGAAGATTACTAGTCCATATTAATGCAATCGACTTGGCGCAAATTCAATAGAATTTTATTTATAGTTTTTCGTGTCGTTAAACCTTGAAATTGTCACTAATTATTCTATTTGATGGAAGTAGATGAATTTCGCATTTATCTAAGTTCTTTATAGCTTTTTATTTAAAATATTATACTGAAAGCACATCTCTACTATAGTACATACACGTAATACATGTAACATACAAGCCCGGCGGCCAAGGAGTAATAATTGTTAATAAAGACGCACAGCTATTTTAAGATAGCGTCACGCAACATATTTTTTTACTATCTAAATTAATTTTGAATATAATAAATGTAATATAAATAATATTTTATACTTTTATAAACAATTATAATAATATAGATGTAATAATAGTCATACCGAAATAAATATTACGAGTAAAGCAGAAAAGTAAATTTCAATAATAACTCTCTTAGAAGCCCTTATAAGGTATTTTACTCAGTAAACAAACGTTGTTTTACATAAAAAGCTATTTCCTGGAAAGATTCTTGCTAAATGAAGATGGAACTACGTGAAAAATGTTACAACAACATGGAAGCTTACTTCAAGTGTCAAGTTTCAGTCTTGCGGACATTCAATATGTTACTTGTAAAAGAAAGTCATTCTGGTGGTAAACAATAACGTACAATCGGAAGCGTTCTATACGCAAGAGCAAGTAGGCAAACTGTAAGTCTTTAAAGGCTGGGCAATTTACTGTATAACGCCCGCCGGATACTGGTTGCTCATTAACTATGAACGACGTCATCAAGACGCTTCTTCAGTAGAAAAAAACACATTTACCAGTAGCACTCTCCACGAATAAACGCTCGAGTGATGGTGCTTTTGAGCGGCCACGGCTACAAAGTGCATATAAATTGCGCCGCGAAATTGAAGCGCATGATATAAAAGGACCTCTATAGTACACTTTTGAATAGCAAGCTAAGGGCAACCCATGTTGAATTCCACGAGTTCTATGAAAGAGCATAGAAAAAGGTGTACTCCAAAATGGGAACATATTATTGTTCAAAAGACTACCCAATATTAACGGTTTCGTTTATTGTGAGTGTACGAGATGAAACTACTTAGCATTCCATATATTCACGGTGCGGGTGACAACTATAATTTCCAAAATAGTTATTAGTATTTAATATAATTTGAGACAAAAAATATTTTAATAGGAAAACTAACAAAATGATACACGCAAAATGATAAAAGATAAAAGTTTTATTATACAACTACAAGAATATTAGAAATATTTTTTATTTTTGTTCTGTCACTTCGGCTATGAGCCAAAGAGTAATGAGTTGAGAAAACTACACATGTACTGTACTTAACAACACACGTACTAGACTGATTGGTTAGATTTCTATTATATAACATAATATTATAAAGAATATATGAAATGGATATAGACAATTAAATTACATTGTGTTTCTTTATATCTCCATATGTTTTTGTAGTCGTTTACACATATGGTATATGATATTAATTGGAAAAAATAAGTTTTATTACAACTACATATAAAATATCACTATTTTATCCATATTACTGATTTATAATTTTTTATTAGAGAAGGAGGTCCACGGTTTGTGTCGCCTAGGCAAAGAGAAACTAGTTAATTCTCACGCATTATTTGTTAGATTTTGCTGGATAAGTATAAAATTGTTCTTTCTAATGGAGTTCGATTAAGTCTTACTTACACTAAGCCTCTATGTAATTAAAAGTATTCAATAACAATATTAATATTTACATATTAATATTGTTATTGAATACTTTTTTTGATATTTAGAGTGTACGATCACTGTACATAGTTGTTTTTATACATATTAGTGTATTAAACGTCACAGGCAGAATAATTATTTTTTACAAAATAATAAAGCATGATAGGCGGCCGAACGCAATGAAATGCTGAGTTGCTAAAGATCGGGTTAAGGACCACAATGGGAAAACAATGTTTTTTCTTTGTTTGGAGGGAGCTTCTAGGTGCAGCCCACACTGTATCACGCACATGGCAGGGTAGGGCCAGGGAACCGTAGGAAGCGAGGGAATCTAGTGTAGTGGCTGTCAGCCCGCATTGGATGACGAAAGTCAACGTTGGGCTTTGCCATGCTTTATTTATTTGTAATTGGACATATTCCTGTAAGTATTATATAGATGGGATTTTTACAGGTTGATTTTGTACTGTAAAATCTTCTTTATTTTCTGATTTCTTTAAATTATTTTCTGATTGACTTCTTCAATATCGGGGCAGCGGTTGTATCATACACAAAACGCTTATAAACTCCAATGTATATTCACCGTAATCTATAATTTCAAATGACATTGCATATGCTTAAGATAAAGGGATAATGTGTCGTATAAAGATAAATATGATCTTTTAATAATGTTAAAAATATCTAATGTCACACTTATCGGATGTCAATTTCTGTTCCGATGTCGAGTATTTATTTTATGTTTAGAATAACATACATGTATAAATGAAGGTACTGTTGATACAATTCAATAATTCAGTACTGATTTGCTATTTTGAAGTAGTATAATATGTATGTCTTTTGAGGTAGAAAATTTATTGTAGTGCTCTCGTAGTATTGTTCATCGTAAAACATTCTGTCTACATGTGAATAAGTGACATTTAAGATCCAATAATTCCTTATTCCACGCTATATTCCTTGGGAACACGCGAAAATATTTATTAAGTTTTTTTTTTTGGTTTTTCGCCTAAAATTAGTTATTTTACTCTGCCATATATATTTACATAATTATTCTTATAACAAACATATATCGATTGTAAATCGAATATCAAAAAAAAATATTATCTGTAGATATTGTACTTGTATATTTTTCGTTCGTAGGCACTATATCACAACTTTTGTTACTAGATAATGTTCATATAAGCTAAGTGTGAGAAAAACTTCGTAAATTGCCTTAAGATAGATGGGCCTCATGAGATTTTCTTTTTAAAACAAAAGCACGATTTTTATGTAATAGAATATAGTATATTGTATATTGTACGAGTATTTGAGTAACTTATTTGTATTTGTACTACTTTCTAGACGTCATCGAGATATGTTTAATTATTGTTTAATTTGGGCAAACCAAGAATGGTGTATAAAGCACGCAAAATGCAAGTGGTGCATTGTGGGCACATAATTGAAGTAACATTTCATGATGTCACTAAACAGTGCTTGAATTAGTTGGATTCATTTGGGTTCGGTTATATTCTTTTATCGTTTAGTCTTAAGCGGCAACATTAACGAAATATTCGCATTATGTGTATTTCATTCAGTCTACTCGATGATCTCGATACTCGATGATCTTTATGTAATTTGCAGCGAGTAGGAGAAAAAAAATTATCTTAACAAGAGTTATTGATTGTGAAAGTGTCTCTATTGACATATAAAAATGAAAAAATTGAAATCACATTGAAAAAAAATTGGACGTCTATAAAAAGAATCATAAAAACAATGTAATGCCGCTTTAGCAATATCTTTTTTAAATACACTTTACACAGTATTTATCATATTTAAATTGTTTTCATCCCCGAATATAATTTTATTAAAGAAAAATATTTATATATATTTGAAATTAAGTTATTTATTCATCATAAAAACATATCAAGTAAGAGCAGAAATTGGCATGGACGTAATAAGTCTGTAGTATGTGTAATTATTTATAAAAAATATTAAAACTGCTAGTTGTTGATGAGCCGAGTCGTGGCGTTGATTAAAAAATATTAAGAAAAGAAAATATAAATTTTAAGCCAATGACGAATAAGTAATAACTATGAAAATGGAACAACATAATTTCTTTTATTTTGGAAGTAAATGTGAAACACATAAACTTTTATAACTTAGAAATATTAAGTAAAATAGTACATTTATTATCGTGTTGAATCGTCATAACAGTAACGCATTGCAATTTGTTCACAAACAATAATTACAGCTATTTTTTATGTGTTCAAATTAATGACATGTTAAACGTAAAATAAATAAGATAGAGAGTGTCTAACGTAAAGACACTCCGAACACTGCGTGTTGAGTGGCAAAACTTAAGACTGTGCTTTGTCTTCTTACCAGGCTAAGACGGCTTAAAAGGTTCAGGGCCGATTTCACTTAATTGCTGATAAAGGCTCGTTTGAAAAATATTGGTCTTGTCGGGCATGCAAACAGTAAATTATGGTTTTACAGCTCACAAAAATATCTAGAGTAACGACTGTTAAGTAAGTAAGTGCAGTAGTAAGTTGATTAACCGGACTTATTGTTGTAAGGTGTTGGACTGTATATTCTGCTGCTAATTTGTCTGCAATGGTACGGGAGCTAGTGGATTGATTAAATTTAACTTTTGTGTAGTTCGGATAATCACGAATACGTATAACTGAGGGCCGGATAATCGAGATTTTGTGATGATCTGCTTTTATCTGGTAGAAAACAATAACGGTGAAGTTCGCCCTCAAGCGATGTAATAAAATAATTGAAATTATTTATTATTTACTAAAATCTTATAAATCAAATTTATTAGACGCAATTTTTCACAAATTATTTAATAATGCAAGCATATTTTGCAAATATATCAGTTAATATGTTACAGTATAAATTCTATATATGGGACTATTGCTATATTGGATTTAATGGTAATATTATAATTTTGATTTTCTTTTATACTTTTGTAATCTTAAGGGAAAATATAAACTTTTATTCAACTATAGCTTACTAATTAGTTAAACTCTATGATGAGTAACAACTTACTTCAAATGACACAACTTCACAGATCGTTCAAAGGAGACATGCGGGGCAAATTGCCGCCGTCTTGCAACATGCATGCTGTCAGGGAAATTAGCGCTTCTTCAATATGAAGGTTAATATTATACGGGTATTTTATACTAAGTAAAATATTTAATAAGAAACGGTATATAAAATAACAAGACTAAGTTCTTTCCGTACCTAAGAGTTTGGTTTGATGCAGTTGTCCGCAGGCGTAGCGATTTAATTACAACTTTTATACAGATTATTTTTGAGAAGTACTTTGTTAAAAAAAAAAAGTATGACTTCAATTATATTAGCACTATACTATATTACGACAAGGCAATTATTTCATCATGGTGCAATTTGAAAACCTGTGAGAGTGGAAATTCTTTAATTGTATACAAAGCGAAGTCATTAAGAAATCTCTACAACCTTTGAGAATTTATATTTATACTATTTCAGTACATCTTTTTTTTTAGAACGGGAAACTTCCTATGAAACATTTCTGTATTCCCATCAGAGTATCTAAATTAGGCATAAAATAGTAATCCTCGTATTTATTTCAAAAATTTAAAAAATACGACATTTTAAGGGACATAAGAATACTGAAAACAAGTTGATTTGTAAAATGAATATAAAAGGAACAAATTTATAGATAAAGCTTAATAAATAACACATTAACAACGAGAAAAGAATATTTTAAAAACAAACTTTATTTTGTCTGTAAATGTTTGGAAAGGATTTTAAGCCGAAACAGGAATGTTTGTTTTAGTTTATTTTTATTCCTACCACGGGTTAACTGAATTTTACTTATTATACTAGGTATATTAAAAGTGAAATTCAGTAGAGGAAGCTTTATTTTTATTAAACATTTTATAATGGATATTGTATTTTTTTTCTTTAGGTTAGGGTTTTATTCATTATTGAACCACAATTAGAGACTATTTTTAATAAACGAAAATGTAGTAATTCATTTTAGTTACAATATATTGAAACAGTATAAAAAATGGGTGGAAGGAAAACCAAATTACCGCCTTCAATAACATTAATGAACTGACCTGATGGTAGATGAACAGAAGAAAAAATTGTAAAAATGTTACTAATGTTGAACAAACTAAGCAACATACAAACTAATTTCAGTTGTACATTTTAAACAAGCGTTGTGATGCAGATTATTCGTCAAAAAGCAACGAATATATATAACAGTTCACATTTATATCATTTTTATAATAAAAGGCTTCATGGGACCAAAAAATAATTAAATTTATAGTAACCATAACACTACATATTGCGCGCTTACATAATATAATGGATTCAGCGAAAGCTCTATAATTGTGTACGCGTACACAGGTCCTTCATAAATCAATGTCGAAAAAATGAATTAGAGTATATATGGTTTACCATGAATATAAATGGATATGAGTACTTGGAAGTAAATTGTTTTGGCGAATTTGCATAAAAATTTGCTTATTTCACATTTATTAATTTTATTTTTTTAATTACTGAGAACTTTCCTTGTAGTCATGTAATTTATAAAAAAAATATATTTATAAACCAATTTATGTTACATTGTCAAGATCCTTGATTGGATTTCTTACAAATGTATTTTTCAGGAAATCTCCAAAGTTTACTGGTTAAATAATGTAGTATTCGCACATTATGGAACAAGATATTACTTTGTACTGGCCTCGAAAATTAGTTTTTTTTATTGTTAAGAATTTGTAGTTAATATGGCCATACCGGGCGGGCGTCGCACTTGGCAAGCTAAAGGCTCTGGCTATCAGTTACTGTCGATTGGGTCTAATTAGGCCGATGAATATGTGAAAATCACTTTGCTCTATAAATAAAAATATAATATGTACCTGTTAAAACGTTATTTTTACTAGGCAGATTAGATACATTGTATTTAAAACCTTTTTTTATTTGTTTGTTATAGGTATATAAAAAAACACTATTGTTATTACTATTGCAACATTTGCTTGCAGTAATAACAAAATGTATTTGGTGCTATAGAATTCCCGTGGCGCCTGGTCTCATCCTACATACAAGAAGAAGCGATTGTTATTTGCAAGTAAATTAGTTCAGTGAATAATCTCAATATAGAGCAGTAATTTAGCCTTACTATATATATATATATATATATATATATATATATATATATATATATATATATATATATATATATATATATATATATATATATATATATATATATATATATATATATATATATATATATATATATATATATATATATATATATATATATATATATATATATATATATATATATATATATATATATATATATATATATATATATATATATATATATATATATATATATATATATATATATATATATATATATATATATATATATATATATATATATATATATATATATATATATATATATATATATATATATATATATTTACACAATTTAAAAACATAAATATAACTTTTTTATTCAATAATACAGGGTTAACCCGTGAGATGGCGGTCCAACGAGCTTTTTACTTACACAAAAATATTTTGTGCTAAACTTGGCTCTAGCGAAATTCTAACAACGCAAGCTTCTTATCTCTTTAAATATTTCTCATTTTTGTTCTGACACAGATAAAAGCACAATCAGTGTTTAGCACGATCGCACAATAAGGAGTTTGATGCAAGGTGAGGCATTTTTCTCATCTCGCGCCTAGTCGTGGAAATATTTTTCTTTAAATATTAATTTTTTAATTACTTTAGTTATTTTTATACAAGGTTATTGTTTTTACAACTATCAGTCTTAACATATTTTTTTCGCTGTGTAAAGTTTTATAAAGTCAAGAAAAAACAAAGACAATTTAAATATGTAGTAGCATTCTTCTTATTTATTCAAATAAACGTGTAGTTGAGATCTGAATTAAAAGGAAGAATACATGTTGGAAACATTATATAAATTGGAGATTAATAGATAATATCCTATCCTACAATAGGTGTGCATAAAGAGGGAACGAAATATACTTTTGTACCGGAAATGATATGTTCACAAATAATAATGTGGCATATGTGCCATATACTATATTAATGAACTTTTTTTTTTCTTTTTTTTAGCTTCACGCTTTATCCCACATATGGCAGGGTAGGCAGAGGGAACTGCAAGGACCGTGGGAACCTAGTGTTAAGACACTCCGTTGCTTAGTCCCTGCTTTCTCCGTCCTCCGTTGAGTGGCGGAACTCAACGCCGCGCTTTGCCTAGTTGCCAGAGCGAAGAAAATGGAAATAGAAAAATCCATCTTCTCCGACTGGGGATCGAACCCAGAAACCGTCACGTTACAGGTCGACGTTGCGCCTCTGCGCCACGACGGTCCTTATTATTGAACTTAGTCCATGAAAAGGAGTTATAATATTGATATCGTTATATTATTTGCCGGAAATCTTATTCGCGTATTACAAAATATTTGTTATCTTAGTAAAACTAAAAGTTCGATAAATTTGTGTTTTGAATGTGCACAAACATACACAATTAAAATAATTATTTATTTATTCTATATTTATTTTTATTATAATCTTCTTTATAATATAGTTTAATGAATACAAGTGTCAATTGTTAATCAAATAAAAAGGACTGAATTATGTAAAGTTCTTTTTTTGTACTACCTATTGCAGGGGAATAAACCAATTAATATTACTATCTTATTTTATTACAATAAATGACGTCCTAACAACGAATCCCTGGCCTGGCGCCGGCATATATACATAAATACAATATATAATGGCCTATCTATTATCTGTGAACATACCAATTCCAGTACAAAAGTATATATGGTCTTACATGGTAAAGACAGTAAAATCGATAAAATTAAGTTAATCGGGGCTGTTGCAGATAGTCAACGGTCCACAATCGAAGAATGTAGAAAATACTGTTATTATGTGTTGTGTGTTTTGTCTTTTGCTACAATTACAAAGAATCACCGTCTGAATACTCCAAAACATGATGTATTGCGGATCTATGTTTTTATATAATAATTAACTTGAACCTATATTGTTTTCTAAATACATAAAAATAATAGTGTAATTATTATTAAATAATTGTGTAATTATTTTTAATTTTGTCTAGATAATTTTTTGTATATTTTTTACAGCATTAACATACATTAGTCTTAATAGACAAATATTTTTTACAAATCATATTTGAACACTGATTTGAAGTAAATTCCATTTTATATATGACAAAAAGTTATGCGTCCTTTAATTATCAAATTGGGATGTTTTACAGTTGTTGTACAGTTCAGATAAAATGTCTTAAAAAAGAACCTCACATTCTTGTCTTTTAACCAATAACTTGTATAAATAAATTCTATATTTTGTTTGTTACTATTGATTTACTTTAAATTTTCAAGGATTTCAATTTATGTAACTATATATTCTATCTTAGGAAAGGTAAATTTTAGAAAATGTAGCCAAGTATTCCGGAAATAGTTTCCGGGCAGTAAAATAAAATACAACTCTACTCAACTAAAAGTCAGTTACACAAAATTTGTAATCATTGTGTATGTAATGAATTATAACTTTGTAATGGGTTCTAACTTATAAATTTCAAAACTTTAGGTGAACGAGAAGTTCTTGTAGTTATACCCAGTAGTCTTTGATTACGTCGCGATTTTTATACAAAATGATTGCTGATGACGATTCTGTGCTTGTGGTGTTAGGAGAAGTAGGACTTGACTTATATTAATATAAGATTAAGTCTAACATGTAATTTTGAGAAAATTTGCAAAATCTTGACAGATAGACTGACAGGCAGACAGGCATATAGCATACAATAAAATAATCTCGTAAGGAATCCGTATGGTGAAATATGGAACCCTGGTACCTATAATTATATTATACCAAATACAATAATACTATATATAAATAGATATTTTTTTTTTTAGCTTCATGCTTTATCCACCACATGGCAGGGTATGCAGAGGTAACTGAGGGAACCACATGAACCTAGTGTTAAGACAATCTGTTGCTTTTTCCTTGCTTTCTCCGTCCCTATTTTTCGCCTTTTTCGAGGAGGTTCGCGGCGGTCGAGGGTTGAGTGGCGGAATTCAACGCCGCGCTTTGTCAGAACAAAGAAAATGAATATAAAAAATCCAAGACACGAGCGGTACCCGAGAGGTAATTGAACCCACGTTCACAGGTAGACGCTATCTATACCTGTGCACCACGAAGGTCTTAAATACTATTTCTTAAAATAAATCCAGTAGTCGATTACATTTACATTTATAAATGTAATCGATATATATATTCGAATACTAAGCCTAATAATTAATTTTTCAAATCGATACACTTTGGTTGGAAAACATGATAAGAATAACATAATATAATAGTTGTAGCAAATATTTCAATTTTATACCAGAAGTGGTTCATCAAAACGTTACGCGGTTAAGCGTATTGAGACTGAGATTCTGACTTCCGGATTCCAGAGTAGTTCCTTTCCAATACGACAGTTGTCTGTATGCAACAGCCCCGATTGATTTCATCACTTTTACAAGTCTGGAAGCCTCTGCTCAAAAGAAAAAGCTCTGTTTATCTAATTCATTACATTACCTATTAGTAATATCCACCTCATAGAAGTAAGTAATGCTACTCATTTCTTACATACGCCGCCGATTCTTTCAGTACAATTACAGTTACAAAAAATTTATTAGTGTGAATAACGACATATATTGACAAATATTGTAAATTCACATATCATAGTTTTAAATGTTCCTAGAGATTTAAATTAATATAGATTTTGGTAAATGATTAGGCTTCCACCAATTGATATCATCCCATCAAAAATGACTGAATTACTTACTAACAGCCAGGTATCACTTCCCCGACAACTGAGACTGAGTTTTTATATAAGAATAGGAGAAAGAAGAACGCTATATATAGCGTTATTTTAAATATCTTAGTCGGGGATTATGATTAGATAAAGTATATCGTACAAGCTGTCTGTGAAGTATTTGAATTATACAAAAGTTGCGTCCCACGTTTTTGAGTAAAAAAAGTTTTGGGTAACAATGACCTCGATCCCAGAAGCAAGCGCCCGCTTATTTCTGGGAACGTGATAAAAAGTAGCTCATGCCACTTCTCAAGATTCCATCTGTTGCTATACCAAAAATCATCCAAATCGGTCCAGTCGTTTATATGTGAAAACATAGTAGCTGTCTGACTGAGTCAGACAGAGTTATTTTTGCATTAAATAGGGATAATAGAAAATGATATTCTTTATTCGAAAAAATAAAACAAAAGTTTTAATTGAGTTGATTAATATATATCGGGTAAATAGAAGCAAAAAACTCGCGCTTGTATCTGTTTAATAGTGCGTGAATTATGCAAAAAATACTGAATAGAAATTAAAAAACGTCCTATATTAGTTTAGTTAGTTTCCATGGGAAAAAAAATAAACACATTCAAATTAAGCTATCTAAACAATTTTTACGAAAATTGTACATTACTTGAATATATTATTGATCTTTCTACTTAATAAGACCGTTATTAAAGGAAAAATTTAAATAATTGTATACATTAGTGTAATATAAATATTATTTCAAGCAACATTTAAATAATATACTCGTATCCAAAGTATCCAAATGTATGTCAAATTATTTATGTTTCAATAGAAGTTTCCCTAAAAGGCGACGGTAAATAGATAAAAATGTTGTGAGTAACTATTTTTAGTTACTTATTGCATATAAAATGGTTTTTTTAAAGGCCGAGTGCCGGTCACTAGTAATAATTCGCTAGCAATACTCTTTATTAATATATTATAGCAATATATTAATATTAATTAACACAATTACAGATTTTAATTAAATTTTACCTGTTAGCTGGTCATTAATTATTATCGGAAGTTGAATTTATAATGAAATGCGTATTATGTATATAGGCATCATTAAATGTATTAAAATTTCAAAAGTCAATATAGTAATTTATAAAAATTGCATACAATATGTATATACAATTATTTAGAAATAATTATTACTCATAAAATAAATTAAAAATATTATTAAGATCAATTTACGAGGTGCTTTTGGGCAAACATCACTTCACATAGATCAATAATGTTCAAATATCAATAAAATGTTAGTAGAGATATTTTATTTATTTCTGTAAGATCAAACTGCACTAGCTTAAAATAATTATACAACTTTTAAGCCCACATAGCTGTTTATTTATTTCAACTTTTGAAAAACTTTATGCGTTACTAAAACATATCCACTTTCATCTTTAATTATTAACAGTGACACAACAACAAAAATAAACTATCCACATTTTTTTGTTGGCTGTTAATTGTATCTTTAAAGTTAAAAATGTATGCGAATAAATTGTAAGATTTTATGCGGTTATTTGTTCGCCAGATATTATTGAATGTTTATTCGATTGCAAAAATAAAACAAAACGAATATGTGCAGCGATGCGGTTGGAGGTGGAGGGGATGTGACGCTGCGCCTCCATGTCGATTTACGATGTACAAATTACAAACTATTATATTTATTTATAAAGATACAAGATAGATATCATTTTATTCTAAGTCGATACAACTCTATGATTTATTAAGTACTAAGTAAATATTTAACTTATAAACGTAACATTTATTGTGAATTATGAATTATGTAAAAAAAAATAATCGTTTGTGCCTGAACATCGTATCGTAGGGGTCACATCAGTGACATCTTTATTTAATTATACTTACTCAATAATTTTGATTGTTATGAATAATTATTATTTTGTTATATCTACTGAATAAGAAACGATATTATTTTATTTTGATTTATATATGGAAATAAAAAAGCTATTATATTTATTGTGTTACGTCTTAAGTATGACAACCGTACTTGTATTAGGAATTAGGTATATATTGTATCCAAAAGGAACAAACAAAATATTATGCAAATAATCTGTGATTGTAAAAATGAGTGTTGACAAAGGCGGTGATAAGAAAGACCGCACAATTTCGGATTGGAGTGGCCATTACCCGCGTCGACTGTGTAAAAGAACGCTTGCAATTGCATTGAAAATGTCGCTTTTAATTTTTCAAAATGCAAAGCTTAAATTCGCATTTGCGGATGGCACTGTAACTATACGCCTAAAAGCTCCCGCAATACAAGTCCCTGGCTTTGTTGTTTATACAAAGCTTTTGCTTACATGTGCTTCACAAAATTTTCTCTTGATTGCTACACGCATAATACATATGCATGTACATCAATCAATATATTTAACAGAATTCCTCAAAATGTGATGAATTTAAATCAAATTCAATATTTTTATCTAACTATATATTATAAAATACGTTTTCTAAAGTAACATGTCTGGTATGAAGCTGTAAGAACGACCCGTGCATTCGCGACCTGCCTCTTTATGCTACTTGATGTATTACGAGCCGCTATACGCTGACTTTGTAATATATAGCAATGATTTATTCAAATGTCGTAGACAATTCAGCTCTGGAAAATACAGTGTCGAGAAATGAACGTCCTTTGATTAATGTTACTCGAGTTAAATATAATAATATATTAAATAAAAATATAATCCAATATTTAAATTTTATTAATTAAAATATATTTATTTCCTTTGCGTTTGTTTGCTAAGAGATACATTTTGATAAAAACTAAAGCAAATATCATCTTGTCTCAGGAGTATTGCACTTTTGTTCGACATTTTCAGAATTAAAACTGGGACAGTAACAATGAAAGAAGTGTGAGAGAAATAACAATCGGAGTGTGACAGGTTATAGTCTCTTAAACTTCAGAAAAAGATGACGAGTGCTCGGTTGTAATATCAATTATTGTTTGAGGATAATAAATCTACAAAGTATAGAGTCTTAAGTTTGTTCTATATATCACAAAGCCTACTTCGATGGCAATTACTCGCTCGCATATGTTGTGTAGATGACAATTATAAATAAATAATTTAAAAGCTAAAATGGTTTCAAAATGAATTATAAGTGTAAATATATATCACGATTTCATTGTACACGACAGTATTATGGAGTATTAGGGATGGGTTCAATCACATGTAGCAATTGATTGTGAATCGTATAAAAAATACAACAATAATGATTTTTGTATTTATTTCACAATTTAGACTTAGATTCTGGACTATATTAAGTAATTTTATACAGAATTCTTTAAAACAAGTTTCATTTGATTACTAATAAATACCAAATAAAACTAAAACAGTTTTGGCTTTTCAGCTTAATGCCTAAAACAACGTATAGGATTTGTTTAAAACTTTCAAGTAACAGTTTTAAAGTGTATTACAAATATTATTTTGTTTTGGCAACATAAGTAAATTTGAAATTAACGGATTTATTCATATTGATATATATTATATAAGAAAATACATACAAAAATTGACAGTGATGTGAAAAAATGGAAAAAATCTGCTAGCACATGTTGTGTACATGACATATATTTAATTTACACAATCGCAATGATATTCAAAAGAAACAAAAGATTATGAATATGCAATACGAAAACATGGTGTTATACTATTATATAATTGGTATTATCAATGAATGTACAAAATAACATAACGGACGCTATTTATTGTACTACTAAGTGAAAAAAGTATTATTATTCGCTACTAATAATAATAGACGAGCCTAATATTTGAATACGGCAATTATGTCTGTTCTCCAAGTAGCATCGTAATTAGTTTAATTAAGTTTGACATGAACTGATATTTCGATCTTGTGTAATGTTCCTTACGTACATCGTAGTATCCGGTTGGTGAGTAACGGTTTACCGAACGTACATCGCATAAGCTATTTACATGTAAACCAAATTACATTCAGGTACCGTTGAATTTTATATTACATGGTACCTGAAACATTTATAACTAATATAAATGTCGAAATTTTCAGTCAACGAAACAAGACACAGTTTATATTATTACTTATTTGGACTTAGACAACTTTAAGACTAAGATTTAGACTTTTTTGAAAGAGATAATTTATAAAGTACATTTATAACTTAATAATTATAAATGGGTAAGTTAAAAAATACGAGTATTAAAGAAATGCCATTGATTATTTATAATATAAATACTCTATTTTAGTATATTGTTCTAATATGAACAAATAAATTTATGTATTTTACACTAATTGACTCATTTCATTCAGTCAATATTGGCAAATTATATACTTTGTACAAAACTGTGTATCCTAACGGATTCGTAATATTTCCATAATTGGATCAATTTGTGCTCCATTAGCATTATATTAAAGCGCTTGTCATATTCATGTTCCGTTTACTGAAATCTCTTCATTTTTGGTATCTAAAAATGAGTTATGAATTGTAATGACAACACGTTATTGTTATAAAATGAGTTTCAGTTCACATTCATGCTTTTTGTAAAATTATAAGAGATGAGAACTTTAAATAATGATATTCTAATTCGTATAAATTTTTAAATCATATATTTTTTACTGCAATTGAAAAATAAGAAACTGAGATATTTATTTAAGCACACCACACATGAAAGGTTGCCTTTGTTTTAAGTTGTTCGCTCGTATTTTTCTATTTTTATATTTGTTATTTATGGCTGTACACTCATTTTAAAATTAGTGCTTTTGTGTATTTTCTGTTCCATTGTGACAATTATTGGCGAACCGCATTAATAAATAAATACGTCAGCGGCGGCATTTTTGGCTTTGTAAGTAGTAAGAGTTTGATGATTAATGAAAGTATATTGATTTCTAGTGGGGTTACTGGTGATAATTTCTCATAATGTGTTGTTATATATGCTCAATGTGTTTATAGGTGTTGGTTTTAGTTTGAGAGATGCCACAATAGATGACTATAATAGGAGGTTTATAGATCTCAAACTTTCTAGTGGAATTCCACTTCTATATAGAGAATATGGACAGAGGATGGAGGTGTTAATAAATTGAATAGTTCTTAGACTTAGTTCACATGGTTTAAGACTGCTATGACTAATTCCGTACTTCACAAAGCGATATCGATATTAACCAAGGAGCGCTGATTGATTTCGTCTATTGTAAAGTAACAATTTTTGTTTTATATAATGAAATTTATGAGGACCGTCGTGGCGCAGAGGCGTAACGTCTGCCTGTAACGCGACGGTTTCTGAGTTCGATCCCCAGTCGGAGAAGATGGGTTCTATTTCCATTTTCTTCGCTCAAGAAGGCGGAAAGCGGGGACGGAGAATGCAGGAATATATATATATATATATATATATATATATATATATATATATATATATATATATATATATATTTTTTTTTTTTTTTTTTTTTTTTTTTTTTTTTTAGCTTCACGCTTTATCCCGCACATGGCAGGGTAGGCAGAGGGAACTGCAGGAACTATAAGAACCTAGTGTTAAGACACTCCGTTACTTAGTCCCTGCTTACTCCGTCCCCACTTTCCGCCGTTTTCGAGGCATTGCGTGTTGAGTGGCGGAACTCAACGCCGCGCTTTGCCTTAGATGCCAGAGCGAAGAAAATGGAAATAGAAAAATCCATCTTCTCCGACTGGGGATCGAACCCAGTAACCGTCGCGTTACAGGCAGACTTTGCGCCTCTGCGCCACGACGGTCCTCAAACGGTATATATATATATATATATATATATATATATATATATATATATATATATATATATATATATATATATATATATATATATATATATATATATATATATATATATATATATATATATATATAGCAAGTAAAAAAAATGTAATAAAAAAAATAAAATTTGTATATGTACATCAAAAACTAGAACATGTTATTTAATAAGTTCTTTGATTTTCGCGATTTTTATACATTTTAAATAAAACAATTTAACCGGATTTATCGCGTATATTATCATTTTTTAGTGAAACCCGACGTTTCGAACACTTTGCAGTAGTCCGTGGTCACGGGTAGACTGAGGTGGCATTCGTCTGTCATTTGATACAATTATTATATCAAACTACCGCCAACGGTTCCTGAGTTGCCTCGCGTACTGCCCTGGATTCCTGCAGAATGAGCTGACTGTATCCTGCCCTCTGGTGTGGTGTGTTTGGGATTTTAAAATTTTTATAAGTGGATCCCAAGTGGTAGAAAGCTTCCAACCGTCTTCTCTATTGAAATTAGGATGTTTTTGTATTTCAATAGCCTCGCGGATCATTCTAGGAATATATTTATTTTCCCTAGCGAGTATATGAGGTTTATCAAACCTGATGTAATGGTTAGGCTTGTTCAAGGAGTGCTCACACACAGCTGACTTTAATACACGCCCATTCTTGATATCTGAGATGTGCTCTTTCACCCTAACACCGATGCTTCTCTTTGTTTGACCAATGTAAGATAAGCCACAGTCACAATCAAGTTTGTATACACCTGCACACTGCAAGGGAATATTACATTTAACTGGTCTCAAGAATTGGCTCACTTTTTTGTTAGGCTTAAAAATAGTTTTAATTGAAGCTCTTCTTAAGATGTTGCCGATCCTGTCTGTAACTCCCTTTACATATGGTAGGAGTGCTGGCTGTCTCTCTACTGTGGGTGGCTTGGTGGTCTTCTTACAACGCTGGCGGGGCACTGGCAGCTTGTTCTGATGACGGGCATCTTTCACCAGTCGAAGCTCCTCCCCTAGGTGTTCAGCGTCGCAGAGGTGGTGGGCTCTCTGAAACAAAGATTTGCCAACGGTAGATAACTGTGTAGGGTGATGGTGAGATTCACCATTGAGATATCTGTTAGTGTGAGTGGGTTTCCTATACACTGTGTGGCCTACTGTGCCATTGGGATTTTTTATAACTAAAACATCAAGGAAAGCCAAAGAATTATTTGCCTCTAATTCTATTGTAAATTTAATATTGTCATTAATAGAATTAAGATGGTTTAAGAATATATTAATGTTGTCCGTAGGTAAAATGGTAAAAGTATCATCTACGTACCGCTTATATATTCTAGGTAGACAAGGTGCAGTGTTAAGAGCTATAGCTCTTAACCCTGCACCTTGTCTACCTAGAATATATAAGCGGTACTTATATATATATATATATATATATATATATATATATATATATATATATATATATATATATATATATATATATATATATATATATATATATATATATATATATATATATATAATATATATATATATTATATATATATATATATATATATATATATATATATATATATATATATATATATATATATATATATATATATATATATATATATATATATATATATATATATATATATATATATATATATATATATATATATATATATATATATATATATATATATATATATATATATATATATATATATATATATATATATATATATATATATATATATATATATATATATATATATATATATATATATATATATATATATATATATATATATATATATATATATATATATATATATATATATATATATATATATATATATATATATATATAGTAAGATAGTGAAAGTGAGTCTTAATGCACTGTGTATAAGTCCAGATAGCCTATCCTTTATTTTTCTCTTGCATCCACGTGGCTTGGCTACGGATAATTATGTGTGGTTTCTTGTCTTGTGGTACCACAGTTCTTGTAATCTATTAATGGATAAGTAGTTTTAAGCAACTACTGTACTATGAAGGTCCACACTTGTTATATTTTTTATCAAGAATTGGCTGTGTCTAATCATGATTTTATTTAAACATAGAATTGAAATATAAAACGGTTGTGAACGCTTCTTTTACCTTTAAATATAACCTAAGCTGTAAATTATTCGGATAACGTCAGATTGTAAATATGATGGATTAGATTCTGAACAAGGGAAATCAACCGTTTTCATTTTCCTTTTGTGGAATTCGTCTTGCTGCCATGATCTTCTTTATAAAATATCGGTTATAAGTAATACCGTTTCTTAACTTGTATTAAAAAGAAACAAAAAATATTGCTTGTAAATTTTCAGGATATTAAAAATTTAAGTTATCGCTTACAACAAAGAATACCTATTAAGATTTTTATGTGCTTCCTCGAATAACTTTGGGACAAAAAATATTCTCGACCGCTAGAGAAATTATGAGCGCGCCTGTGTGAATATTAATATATCGACGAGGGAATTTAATATTTGGTTCAGGGAAAGAAAGTAAGGAAATTCCACACTTGGAATTTATGTTTGAATTGAAAGATGCAAGTAAAGGAAAAATTTTTAACGTTTTGCATGTCTTTGTAAAACCTGTAAATCCTTTTGTGAAAAATGTAATGATAACTTGTTCTTGTTGTTATTTTCAAGATTATTGCTTTTAATTTGTATGTACATATGTAATAAATACGTAAATATATAAATAAAAAATTAAAATCTATTTAATAGAAAGAACCTTGTCTTAAACATAAAGGACACGTTTTTATTAACAAAACAATACTTTATTTTATTCCAAGTTTAATTTACAAATAAAAATGCATAATTTTTTCCTGGTTATATTTGTCTCGAACAAATATTATCAGTTGTGTTATTATTATTCTCAGGGTAGGATTTAGTTTCAGTTCACACACGTTCATAAATCTGCTAAAGAGACGTTGGCAAGAATTCTGTTTGGAACCCAACCAAAATTTAAATATCCACAATAAAAATCATAAAATCACATAATATGTAACCAAAATTACGGTTTAATAACATATTTCTACAAATTTCGCTGTTTTAACAATTACAATATTGCTTCAAACAATATGAAATCAATATTTTACGTATACACTATTGTACTCGTACCAGTATGGTAAAACAGAAATTAAAAGCAATATGGCTTTCTTACGGTGCTACCTATTATGACAACAAAATTTAGAAGAAGTGACTAAAACTGAGTTGATGGTGCACAAAACTAAAAACTCTGTACCTTATAGTCCTACGAAGTACGACGTTATCACTTATTATTTTTTTAATCAAATAAGCAATTATTAAATTTAAACAAGAACCGTAAATTTTCTTATAAAGAAAAAATACAAATATTACATATCTAATCTGTATCTCAAAAGAAAACAATCCCATTTTTATAATAGTTATGTCCTTTAAAGTTATGCTTCCTGTTGACCTGTTATAGGTTCTTATGACCTTTTAATTCACGTACTATTCCAATCCGCTTCGCACTTGCTCGATATGTATGTATAAGCTTACGCTAGTAATAATAATAATATACGTATCTATACGATAAGATTTTATTTCCTCGATCAGAGTTTGAACTAACAGCTGTGCTGTTTACTGTGTCTCCGGCGTTGAGCCATTGTACCACTACGGTGTCGTTGCGTCACGACGGTCCTCAATAACAATATATAATAATTCTAAGTAAATAAATTTGTCAACTAGCTAATAAACAAAAATTAAGGGAATGATTCAAACATTATCACACTATGAGATTTCTGTAATTTACTAATTTGTATTTACAATTATGTAAGGAATGAAAATAAATTACATGACTTTACCATGGTTTTTAGGCCACTAACGAAATGTTCACAGATGTAACTATATTTAATAATACTGTGCATTTATTTATAAGCCAAGCACAGTGTACAGTCACTTGGTAAAAAATACAATATTATAAAAAGCTGAATATAATAATACATTTTAATTATTATCAAGGAGGTCAGAGCTGGAGGCAGGACGCTCTAATCAGTTGTTTGTTCTTATAGTTCTGTTGTAACAGAAAGCAATTTTTGATTAATTATTTTCTTTAATGTAGCCTAACCCTTGAAGTGATTTTCTTAACAATAAGTATTTATTTTTTCCCTTCAAGAACTGTCTGACTAACTGTCTAATCAAGTATATATCTGATATTTGACGCAGAGTTCGTCGTTATGTAGAGTCGCAAGCGTTAGCCTGTAAATGTGACGGTTGAGGGTTCGATTCCCACTCAGAGAAGATGGATTTTTCTATTTTCATTTTTTTCGCTCTAGAAACTAGGCAAAGCGCGGCGTTGAGTTCCACCACTCAATACGCAATGCCTCAAAAATTGCGGAAAGCAGAGAAGGAGAAAGTAGGGACTAAGCTACGGAGTGTCTTAACACTAGGTTCATATGGATCCTGCAGTTCCCTCTGCCTACCCTGCAATATGCGGGACAAAGCGTGAAGCTAAATAATAATAAATACACAATCCCAGGTCCTAGTAGGGTCCAGATCTGTCATGTGGGATAACCCGACCAAAGAGTACCATGAGAATTTACCAGATAGTGGTGATTTTAAGTAAATTTTAGTAGGCCTACATCAATCAGTCCATAAGTTTACCACGATATGCAAGTTCTCGATCGTGGGGGCCCTACCCGTAAAATGATTTTATCTTGATAAAAAAACGTTATTGGACTGGAATGAAATGAATATGAAATAACATTGTATATGACCTTATGTTTAATAAATAAAGTAAATATAAAGATAAAGTACATCAGCAATTTCCTTCTATAATAAAAATTTAACATATATAAGTATAGATGAAGGTTAAGATCTTTACTCCAAATATCAACACACATACACACTAATATGTAGATAGTCTTATAGAACTTTGAAGACAGTTTGTAAGCCAATCGTTTTAGGAAGCAATCGTAACTTGATAAACGGCATTAAAGCCCGAGGCACTATCGGATTATCTGCCAAATTCAGTCAAACGTTCATTCAGATGTATATGTATAACTGTAAATTCACGTTACCTAGACTAATATTAGGCTGTGATTACTTTGCTATTAAGTCTAGAGTAAGATATGTATGAAGATATTGTGAATATATGATGACATACGTAAATATATACATACATAAATACATTCATACATACATACATACATACATACATACATACATACATACATACATACATACATACATACATACATACATACAATCATACATGCATACATTCATACATATATACATACATAACTTCACGCTTTATCCCTAGCGGGTTAGTCAAAGAAAAAGAAGCGCCAAACGCTGCGGTCCCTGTATACCTCCTTTACCTCGTATATTGTCATTAACCTCTTCATACATGCTCTCGGGGGGATCCTCATGCTTTATAATTTATGATTATATGATCCTTTTCCAATTGCATGATTTAAATATTAAAAAAAACATTTTATATTTAAAATGATATATTTCTTCTATTTACAAGACTAATATAAAGTACTCTAACTGAAATATTCCTAGTGTATGTAGTATTTTCAAATTAACCTCTTGTTGGTACGTGTATATTGTCGAAATTGAATTTTTCATGTATAATTTTTTCAAAATTTTCTATTATTTTTTCTGTGATATTTTAAATTTCACTTATTCATTTTTTATCTATGATCCCTCTTTGGAATGGCAGATTAATATTGGTAACAATAAAACCTTTTTCTTATTCCAACCAAAAACTCAACGCCACTCATTCATTACGTTTGGGAAATTAAATATTTTAATTTCTAACGGACCTAGAGCTATCACATTTTTGACCCGAATGGCTTCACCGCTCCATGGTTCTTTTAATTATTTTTTCTGTAACAGTATTGATTCATTTCAATGTGATTTTTAATTATAATTGTGTTTTTTTTTCTAATACTAAACAAGCCTGCGTTTTACTTAATCAAACCTGATGTGAAGCTAAGCTAACCTGGTCGTCGGTGTTCTACGTTTGCTTAGAAAATACGAAGAATTTAAAGAAAATAGATTTCGTAGCAAAATGGGGGATTAGATTGTGGACAGCGAGGCTATGCAGTCGGCTAACGATCTGCAGCTGAGCATCAACAAGGGTCTCGTCTTCGATTCATTTATAACTCAATCGATTCCAAAGCATGTAATTGGTACTTGGTAGAGTCCTACCATAAGTGACAGCAGTACTTAATTCACTTTTCTCTATTACTCTACTATCGGGGTTAGCATAACTTGCACTAACTGCATTTATATGATATAATAAAGTCTTTGCTACCTTTACGTATATTAAACTAAACCTTGCCAATTTAAAAATAAAACTTAAAGGATTATAATCTAAATTTCTATTTTATATGCAGATAGTAGTGTGTTCGGTTGTATATTTTTCTGTATTATACTTATTGACAATAAAATATAAACATTATAAATATATTTCTTTCCTTCAGAGATTATAATAGTTTAAATGTAACAATGAATATAGTATATTATTTTATTTTCTCGCGTCATTAAATAGATAAAGCGGCCTCCATTCAACACACGGACAATAGGGGAAAATCGTGAGGCTATTTATTAATTATCTAAATACAATAAACTAAGTTAATTTAAACAATAAACCTGTGTTATTTAGTTGACGTACATTTAAAATATTTCAGAATGCAGTACAGTACACACCGCATTGAGAGTCATTTATTTGAAGAGTGTTCGAGTACGGATGGTGGCAGCGGATATCAGCTTATATATCAGCCTGCGCGCATCCGGCTTGCGGCAATACCGTAAACACGCAGACACTTGCTCGTCCTGCCATGATATTGCCAAAACATAGCCTCCGTATGCATAAAATAATAAAACTGGGAGCAAAAGTAGCACAGAAATATAAAATATAAAACCTTTTTGCACATTTGATTTATATGGAATACTTTACAAAGCGAAACATATTGCGGTTCAGATATAACCGCACTAATGTAAATAGTGCAATTTAAGCCTAAATTACTAATGTGTGTAATTTATATTTAAACCTAATTTATTATTTTCACTAGCCTAGTGGCTTTAATAAATAAAATTATGTGAGACAAATTCGTTATTGCACTTACTGAATTCACATAGTCTATCTTAATACATTATTACACAGTACAGTAATACATTATTACACAGTACAGTAAAAAGCGGACACAAGACTTTGAAGGTAACTTTTAACGTATTAAATACCAGTTTGTACAATGTTAGCAAATGTTTTTTTAATTATAAACTTTTGAAATTATGGAACAAGAAATTGGAAGTAGGGAAGATTTGTGCATATTTTAAAAACACTACTTTTTATTATACAAATAATACCTTCAATCTGACACTGGGAAGATAACATCTTGTAGCAAAAGAAACTGAAATTTGATTTCATCTCTTGAAATAGAAACAAGTGGACCGGATACAAGTCAAGAGTAGGACGGGTGAACTATAAATACGCGACAAAGCTTGCGCTCTGGAGATACTAACCTTGTATTCTTATTGTATTTAGATAAATAAGTTATTTATCTCTTGAGATGAACTCGTAACATAACAGTGTCTTCCATGTCCAATATGGTTTAACATGTTGCAATCTACTTTCCACAATACTAATATCTCTAATTGTTTTTGTAAAATACGTTTTGATTATGATGTAACTTTTTTTAAATTAAATATATGTAAAAGTCTTTTTACATAAAAGTCTTTAAGCAGGTAGCTACTGTCGTGGCTCAATGGATGTGGGTCAATTAAGAGGAACGTGGCGAATGGAGTGTCTTAATGCTAGGCTATCTATGCTTACACTGGGTTTTCATTGTATTTTTAGTTACATTAATTATTTATTTACTTACAAATGATATGATACAAATGGTATGAAAAATTCACAAAAGGATATATATATATATATATATATATATATATATATATATATATATATATATATATATATATATATATATATATATATATATATATATATATATATATATATATATATATATATATATATATATATATATATATATATATATATATATATATATATATATATATATATATATATATATATATATATATATATATATATATATATATATATATATATATATATATATATATATATATATATATATATATATATATATATATATATATATATATATATTCCTTCAGTTACAGAAAAAAAAATATATTATTTATTTTTCATGTACTTATAGATACTAATAATTCATATCAGTTCGATAAAATATGTATGTTTTGCATAACTTAAGTTGCTTACACATGTGCAACGTTAGTAATAAATGCAGGAATATTTTTGGAAGACTTTCTTTGATATATTACTACGAGTACAGCGCCCCAGGAGAAATATTGTAATATGTGAAATTTATATTACTTATTGAATGAAAAATACATAATAAGCTTCTATAAGGATATAATATTTCTATTCTATAACATTGCCTTAAAATAACTAAATTAACTTAGCCTTACATTTCACACAGCAATCTTCCGAACATAGTTCGCCAATCAACACACTAAATGCAAGCTAATCCAATTACAATGACATGACAATACCTCGATACATCAAAGTTGTTGTTCCCTTCTCACATTACCTAAGCATTTAGAATATACTAAATGTAATAATGTCTAAGTTGAAGATAGTAAATAGGGTACAACAGTTCACGGTATGCAGTCTAAAATATATGTTGTATTATACATTAATCCAACAAATTAGACAGTAACTAGGCTAACTATGTATAGTTGTATAAAACTCGTATATTATTAAAGTAATTATATTATATAATTCGTAATATAATATTCTTTAGGTCTTTAATTATAAAGCAATTTAATTTAAAGAAAAGTTTCAATTTTCATTCGGAAAATTTGCCCAGCAACCAACCGATGAATAAACAAAGGGCAGTGTTACGTTTTACAGTGTTGTTGTTTTACTTTAAATTAAGATAATGATGAAGGTTTTGAATATTACGTCATGATGACCTATATTAATAGATAAGCCCTTACATTTGATTAAGCTTTTTTCATGACGATAGGTTTAATAATAATAATATACGATTTCCATCGTATTGTTGTAGCGCTCACATAGATCTTATAACGAGACGTATATTGTCAGTATACTTGAGAATAAATAAACGTAATCATACGTTAAAAAAATCGCATATATATTTAATTAGGCCTTGTATCGCTGTTATAAAATAAGTATCCCGTTTTCGTTATAAAATCCATATGAATTACACACTTATTTTAAACTAGAAATGTTTTTCAACTTTTTAGATACCAATTCGTGAAAATAGTCAGTGACTAATTAATATATACATATATAGAAAACATATACATATTCATATCGGACACATTGACGTAAAACGATGGTTTTTGGTTCGTGTTCATATTTACGTTGTACATGGGAAATAGATAATTTCATCTTCTCGCTCTGGTCGTTACCAGGCAGAACGGGTAAAATAAAAAAATGTTAATCTGGAACTAAACACACAGTGTTTAAGACAATGTATGTAAAAGTATGAAAAGAAATTTCTCAACACAAGGTGTCCCCTGACTACGGTGCTAATTCTCTATAATATATTATTATAAATGTCACAATTTATGAATACTAATGTAGTAATTGTACTTCGCACATAGCACATAAAACCGACATTGACACTTCACTATAATGCGTTATGAGGTCGTATTCTTTTACGAGGCAGTAATGTTCAAAACATCTTAAGCAATTTGAGCACCGTCGTAGTATTAACTGTTGATAAGAGACACCTTAGAGAAATTATGACATTTGGTGTTTTCTGAAAGAAAATATATCGGAATAGTAAGAAATTGGATTTCAAATTAAAATAATATTTGCCACTGTGCCAAATATTAATATCTACAAAACGTATTATTCTTTTTATAGTGTATACAAAAAAGTTATTTCTATTATGTTACTACGACAAAATTGTAAGTAAATATGATATATCGACGATCAGTTCAAGATGAAGCAAGCTGCACACGAATTTGCTCCGATCTCCTATGAGATCGTCTGTTTTCAAAACACTTGTAGTTCAGCGCTTCAATTGCTCTCTGTAGTTGAAAACTGAATTTACGCTGCAAATTCACAACTCACTTGACTTGAAGATAACTTTATTAAGAGTGCTTATAGTTACAGTGTACACTATAAAACAATAGGTAAAGTAAATAAACAAACTTAAAATATTAATTTTTAATCAAACTATTAAAGTAAAACGTTATTTAATATAATTTACACGATCTTTTTCATGCTGCTTATTAAATTGAGACAAGTATGTTTTATAAGTATGTTAGAAGTATATGTTACCTGTTACAAATTATGAACATTTTTAAACAAGTTTATCTATACTTTATTTGTAGATAAAACGTTATATATGAGAATTGATTGTGCATAATAAATATCACTTTCCAGGGATAATAAGAGCTACTATGCTACCATGTTATCCGTTCAATGGCATAAAACCAGCAAAGCGAGTTTAACCAACGGTCCGAAAGAGTCAGTGATACGACGATTTAGGAGCAGCAGAATATGCCATTGAATTCGTTAAACTATCGGGAAATCACTAAATGTCGCTCCATATATTGCGAGTTCATTTTAGAATCTTTCATTTGGTAATGTATGAAGATAAGTTGTATAATGGTTAAACAAAGCTAAGCAAGATTTAAGTATGCAATTACTGTGCCAGGAAAAGTATTCGGAATCATTCGGAATATATTATTGATATATACATAACCTAATATAATAGTGTAAATAATATTTTTATTATTTAGAAATATGTATAAGACAGAATTCAGTTCGCTGTTACTAAAATATAATATATAAATTCCTAAAGCAAATATTTCCAATTTTACACTTGTATCTCTAGTAGGATAGGTAGCCTTGGATAACGAATCGTCACGAATTAGGTATGCTACTACGGGTACAAAATGAAGAAACAAACATTTCACAATATTATTTGTTTAAATATAACCTTTTATAATAATGAAATTCAAAGAACATAATTATCGGGCCTATTTTATAATTTCAAAGTATTACTGCAAGGAGTTAATTTTTTTTCTGTCTTATATAGATGACATTGTATAGAAAGAAGCTTAGTATAAATGAAACTCACTTAAAGTAATAGTATTTTTTGGAGTTACACTAATAGTATATGCTGTTAGTGGGTTACTTCAATATTCTACTATTTTGTAATATGAATATCGGCCCTGTAAACCATGCTTCACAAATATTGTATAGAGGTCAGTCGATGCATTGAAAGCCACTTAAAACTGAATGAGGTCATAGTACTTACATTTGTTAGTAAAAAAACAATTTTAACGTTGTATGAATCTTGATTTAGCTTATTTTATGATCGGTAATAAGACAGTAATGGTACTTACTAAATAGTATACTAACAATGCTAATTTTAATTATTATTTTTATTGACATAGTATATAAGTTCTGCTTAATTGTATTAAATTTCATTTTGTTGTTTAAAGTGTACAAATATGTAATCTAGAAATAAGATATTATTTGTACTATCGGTTAAAGCGAAAAGAGGCTTTTTTTTATTAATTTAATACGAATTTCTACGAATGGATTTGGCTATAAAAATAACCTTATTATATTACATGTCAAGGTGACTAGAATTTTGTTCTTATCCTCCACTTTGAATGTAGGAAAACGCCACTCTGCCATTTGTAATACGTCGACGTAAGCGAGCACACGTTCATTTTTATAGATAAGCGCCATCCGTCAAAATATTGTTGAGATAGAAATGTAAAAGGTAGGTGCTTTTTTACAAAATATTTTATTTAATGAGACGAAACTTTACTGGTAATTATAAAAGTGAACGTAATTGCTTGCCTGTTTGTTACCTTTTCAATCTAAATTTAGATCAATTTTAGAGTTAAAACAAAGAAACTGAAACTGAAGCAAAGAAATTAATCAGATAGGAGCCAAAGGGACTTAAGAGATGAAAGTATGCGTGTACAAGTAAATTTTAAACTACACAATAATGTAAATGACGCTATTGTTCAAAGAAAGTATTAAACAGCAAGAAATGATAACGTCTAAAAACTGATGGAGCAAATACAATTCATTCATTGCATTCCTTTAAACCGACTTAAAATGGCACATTTTATACTGGAAATATCTAATATTTGACGTATTCGTATTTCGGACATTCGTGAAAGTATCTCGTAAACTCATATAAACAGCAGTATGTACATCTAATTTGCGTGAGCACAATAGTATAAGTTACACAAATGGAATCATAGCAAATTATCAATAACTTCACCTAGAAACATAAAATAATACTAATATTTCGAATATTTTATATTACAAGACAATACTATATATTGGCAGATACTAATATATTGGCAAATATTTATAAATATATATTTTATTTAACATTATTTATTGTATTTAATCTGAATATCTACCTAAGAAAACACATAAGTAATTAACATTTTTTTGATTAAAAAGCTAACTTTGATGTTCTCTATTTTAGTGATAAAATAGACTAAATCCGATTTTGTTCGTCAAAAATGACAAAATTAATTCTGCGCTAAGTTATCCGACAGTAGCTTTTTCATTTTCTCGTGTAGTTAGTTTAAGCGGAGTAACAATTTAGCGCTCTTTGTAAGTTGTGAGGCGCAGAAGGAAATTAATGACTTTGCTGTCTAAATCCTTACAGGAGCATGGCTGTTTGTGTAATCCAAACTAACACATGATGCACTGCTTGATTTCGGTCTCGATGAACGTGGAGATAATACAAGCGCTAATTTAATTTACTGTGTTATTAAAGTTAAAGTTACATTTGTTTTTATTACTATATAATAGGATAAGATTTTTTATTGAATATAATTCTAATTTAGATTTCAAAAAGAAAAAAATATTCTGCTTATTTTAAACGCATATGAGCAACAACTATATGGTGTTACATGATACATGATCATAGATGAATTTCTACCAGGTAATTTGAGAAATTAGATTGTACATCATATTAGGATAAAATGAAATCCTGTTACTTTTAACCATATATTTTTTATTTATTTTTTTATTTTTCGTGTGGATGAACACGAAAGTAATTATTATTTGTAATAACTATCAACTTAAATACAATTTAATTTCAATAAAATATATTCTTTGTCATGTTATGAATTACTTTCGTTTCCATATATCTTGAAAAATAAGAAAATACTGAAAAAATAAAATACACGCTTTGATCTGAGAATTAGATTAATCCTAATAACATCCCTTCAATCCGCTCTTTTTATATTAAAAAAATATTGCACATTTTTTTATCATGAATATTTAGTATATAACTTTTACTTAAATATAATATTATTAATAATAAAGTAGAAAATGTACTAGGTGTAGGTAATAACGTTCTCATGTATTTTATATGAAGCCCATTTTCGACTCAGGCCCTAAACAAAAGGATCACATGTCTGCCTCAATATTAGTTACCTATGTCAACTTGAACAGTCTACAACGTTCCTGACAAACAGATGTATTACACATGGGTAACAAAACGGAATGGTTGTTGGCATATTTTAAGGAACATTTTTGGACAGACCTACTATATATCTAAACAAAAAGTAACCAGTGGAACACTATGACAGAACATGTAGGTTTATTTTATTTTAGTCATAGTCAAACTAATATTCATATTTTTATAGTTTTTTTAAATTTCTACTAATTGTGACGTTATTTTATAGCAAATAACAAAATAATTAAAAAAATAAGTCAAGTAAGAGCTATAGATGTCATTTGCCTTTCTCGTCCTTTTACGCGTGAAACTCAACGCCGCATTGTACTGCTACTTGAATTTGAATTGAACCCACAACCATTGCGCGTTTTTTTTACATAAATATAAATAATATCATTTAAATTATTATTACAATTAGTGGCCGATAAGGATTTTTCAGTTCGAGTGAAAACGTGTGTTGGCTTTGTACAAAGATAAATAAATAAACTGAGGTGCGCATTAGTGAAGTGGTTTGAAGTATAGTCATCGTGCCGCCCACAAATATCAATTATTTACACTTTTAACTTAAAAATGTTACAATTATTATTATATATATAAATGGGTTTCTAAACTTTTCTATTCATTTTCGTTTATAATATAGACTTTTTGATGACGATCCGAGAACAGCTCTCTCTAGTTATACTAGATAAATATTAATTTTATGCTTCGTCCTTATTGTAGAATTATTGCTCGTCTACTTCATACTTTGACTTATACCTATAGATTACACAGAATTTGGCTTTGATCCTTAAAGAGACTTGTGTGAATAGTTTCCTTTTGACAATACTAAGAAGAATAAATAAGGAGGAAAGTAATTTTGATTTTTCTATTGCTAGACTCTCATTCTTGCTAGACATAATTATAATAAAATTAACCTATCAAAATAACCTTAAAAGGCTGGTTCACTTTTAAATAATATTTTTTTACACGAATTAGTTACCATCAAGATCCTTTACGTTAAAATAATGCTTTATACGATGTTTATGTTGATATTAAAGTTGAATATGCAGGACGATATTAACTTCTTGTTTTAAAAAGATTCTTAAATATTTTTCCTTAGAACTAGGTATATGTTATTTGGCAAAAGTTATAACCTTACAATTCTTAAATTGGTACGGATCTCTCGATCTAATACGAAGGTGGCGATTTTAATTAAGTATCCACGTACTGATATTTTACAATTTATTAGTATAAAATACTTACCATTCTCGGCATTTAAAACCGGCGTTAAGTAGTGGCTTTTTCTGTCACTGCGTTTCACATTAGGTAATGCCGACCACAACCCCAAACCCTTCCCTGAGTAGAGGAAAGTCACCAAATATGGAATAGTATCCTAATATGGAATTCCTTAATTTCTCTAAGACTATAAGTATGAAACGCAACACTCGGCCATATATTTTTTCCATTTAGTCTACTAACTATCGCATTCACACCATCGAAACAGTTGCGCGAATGTTTCACGTATGGAAAGTGTGTTTTGATTTGTTATGTGCAATAAATTTTAAAAGTAAGTAATAAATAAGTATTACCAACTATTATGTTTATATATATAAGTGTCAAAATATATTTAGTGTATCGATATAAGGTTTATTTCACCATTTTGTGATCTTTTGTCACTAAAATGTTGTGACTTGACAAAATATTTAGAAGAGTTTGAAATAGTATAAAAATCCAAATATGGACAGTCGTCGGTGTCTAATTATGGAATAGTCGATAATTCGATTTTAATATTTTATATGATAGATAATTGATATTATTTCTTTATACTATATATGGAATGACTATTTTTAGAATGTTAACACTTTACAATCAACCAAACGAAAAACCTGTAGTGAAGAAAAATTGACACAAGCTACAAAATTCGTCCGGGAAAAGAAAATGGGGTATTTGAAAGCGGCACAGTATTTTCAAGTGCCTAGGAGAACTTTATTACATCTCTGCCAAAAAGATGAACAGTCTCCAGAAGTAGCAGCGGCTACTACATTAGGAAGAAAAACTATCTTGGGCTCCGAACTAGAATATAGACGATAGTGAAGAACAAGACTTTGAGGAACTAGGCGCTATCCAGTTTAATGAAGATAATGAACATGATGAGTTGATGGACCACCTGTCCACTCCTGACTTCTGATGCAGAATGTATTTTCTGTTCAAGACTTTTTCCCATAAAAGTGAAGAAAGCTGGATTAAAAGCTTGATGTGTTGGCTCTGGGTACATTATGATTGTCCTGATCCAAAGTTCGATACTTGGATCTGTAACTTTTGCAAGTAATTGTATTACGTTTTTCATTTATCACAAGATATTAGATATTAATGACCATTTTGTTAGTGTTATGTTGATTTATACTTATATTCCATATTTGGGGTCCTATTCCATATTTGGTTACTCATTTGTGATTTTGTTTTTTGTGTAAGATTTTAATTTGATAATTAATATATTTGATTAATGACTGTTAATTACTTCCCACAAATGTATGCCTGGTCAGTAAAAACATTAAACTAACCAAATATATGCAAAGTTTTTTTTATATATCCCAGAAACAAAATGGTATTCCATATTTGGTGACTTTCCTCTATGACTGCGGTACTGAAAGAGATTCTACCCTAGAAAGGTACCAGCATCCCCGGTGCTGGAAAATCCCTCCCTGAGTCCTTAGACTCAGGCGGCCCATCGAATTCTGTGGAGGGAAAAGAACCGCGCAGTAGACAAGGCAAACGAGGCGTGCGTTCTACGGCAACCCCTTCAACGCTTAAAGAGTATTTTTGTAACATCAGGGGTCTTCATTCCTACTTAAATGCCGTCCATCACCCTCTTGAGCCGGCTCGGCCGGCCAAGTTTTTTCTGACAGAAACACAAATTGTCAGACCGAGTGACACAGCCTATATTCATTATCCTAGCTAGAAATTCGAGCATAACTTAATGCTTCATGCCGGAGTCACTGTGTTCATAAGAAATGACTTAAGTTTCCGTCGTCTTGTTAATTTTGAAGGTCGGTTTTATATTCTTGGTTTGGTATTTCTTGCAAACAAGCTGCTGCTGAAAAGTGTAAAGCATATCAAATGTGGGTTGAGGCACTGGCGAGCCGCGATCACTTACCATCAGGTGACCCGAACGCTCGTTTGCCTTGTCCTTCCCATAAAAAAATGAGAAGAAACTGCATTTCATGGATTCACTGTGCGGGTGCCGGGCCCATCGCGTTGTAGGAAGAGGAGCTCCGATCACCGCATGGGACTTGCGACCCAAGTGTAGGTTTAAAGGGGCCCCTTTAAAATGCATTAACACTCACCTTCACTGTCCGAGCTCCTCCCACTACCTAACCAAATTCGAAATGATTCTGCTAATGCCGCCTTTGAAGTACGTTTTAGAAATGTATTAGTAATAGTTCTAGACAGGCTGAGATCTTTTAGTAAGCTATAGAGAGATTTCGCTGTTATACCTCTCGCTCCTACTTCCACCGCATATGAATTCTCGCACCGCATATGAAAGCTCGAAATATTTATTAAGTTTGAAGTTATGACATTGAGAAATTGAGAAATTGAGTCATGTGGTCTGTAATTTATATTAATATATTAAAAAGTCACTGTGTCCACTTTTATAAGTTTGTTAAAACAAAATGAAAATGATGTAAGTTTTATTGTTGTTTGTTTGTTGTAAACAATAATTAGAACACTTACTTAAAAATATACTCAAGACTTTAAAACAGATTCGAAACTATTTTACTCAGCACGACCGGCACTAAAACAACCGCTTAAGCTGTTTAATTTTTCACGAAATTTCCGTAAAGCTTCGTCATCTAAAGGGGATTTAAATATTTCATTTTAGCGTCTTAGCATCCTTCTGGCACAAAAATGTGAAATATATTATTTATATGCGATATATAAGAAAATGTTTATAAATTTGATGAATAGATATGAATAGATGGAGTAAAAAAATAGTTTGTCATTATATATAAATAACTTATTTGACGTACCTGCTCGACTGTGAGATTTGTAGTATTTTCATGTAATACGTTTTTTTATCATAAGATTGTCAATGGAAGACCTATGTACCCCAGCTACATCAATGTACCCTAGTTTATGTAGCCAAAGTAAAAAGTCAGGGTGTACACCATCCCATAAAAATTTATCTCGATAGTTTACTAAAACAAACGCGGCCGGCCTAAAATGCGGCTTGTCCGTGCAACCCATTTGGCACAGATAATAACAATATACAACAAACGTTCACTATTAATGTCACAATAAAAATTTAGGAACAGTTGATGCAGCTGAATGACTATCCTGTGTTATTTTGAGAAAATTTATTGAAAATTGTTCTAAAATGAACAATTTACATTGTCCTTCTTATATTAGTACTTTATATTCAAAACTGACGATCTTTAATATAGATTTTATATTTTATTATTTCTCTCTTTAGGGATATCGATTAGGAGGTAAAATTGGTAGCTTGGATTTTATAGATAATAAACAAAAGACGAACCTTACATATATTGCGTTCGTAAAATATGTAGTGACGATTTAATACACCTATATATCAATAATGACAATAATGAGCATCTGTTTATGAGCAATGATGTTATAATTGGACGCTTACAGTCGTCAAGCACCGAGGGCTCTTCACACAATTTCCACTGAGCAATATTCGTCGATGTTCAACAGAGCACTTCTCTCGAATCATTTAACGCTATCTTAAATTGCTATAATGTTCTACATGATGACAGCTTCGAAAGAGTGAATAGAAAGAAAAATATAATACTCGCAAATCTTGAGGGATTTGGCCGTGTTTTTAGTAAGCACTTCTCTAAAGTATAATATTTGTATAGATTTGTTACCACAATAATTATGATGCCTTTTAGAAGAAGGGTGGATAATTACGTTAAGGTGTATAAAAAAATACAACATAATTAAATTGTAGATTGTAATCTAGAATAGAATTTTCTTTCGGTTCAGTCTGTACTCGTAGGATCCTAGGTAGCACCTGGTGACACTCTGTTCCGCGGTTCAAAGCATTGCGTGTTTAGTGAAGAAGTTCAAAACCGCGCTTTATTTTGTTACTAGGGCATAGAAATTAAAAACTATTCAGTCTTCCCTTCAGGTCACAAACCGTCACGATTACAGGCAGACTCAGTGTCTACAACTAAATAAATATACCGTCGTGGCCCAGAGTTATAGTATCTGCTTGGAAACGCAACGGTTTGTGGGTACGATTCCCACTCGGGTAAGATAAATTTTTCTGTTTCCATTTACTTTGCTCTGGCATCTAGACAAAGCGTCGCGTTGAGTACCGTCACTCAACACGCAATACCTCGAAAAAGCGAAAAGCAGGGATAAAGCAACGAAGTGTCGTACCATTAGGTTCCTATGGTTCCTACAGTTTCTTCTGCGTACTCTGCCGTGTGCGGCAATTAAATAATAAATAAAAATAAAAATTCAAAGAATTTTTATTTTTATTTATTAAGTAATTAAAATAGTACACGTTATGTGCATTGGCGGTCTTATCGCTACAAGTGATCTCTTACAGGCAACCATTCAATGTAATAAAAAGTAAAAGAGAAGGGACGGTGCGAGAAAAACTTTACAGTTATCTTACTTACGATTACATACATAGACTTACACATATATACACATCTACATATACATATATATATATATATATATATATATATATATATATATATATATATATATATATATATATATATATATATATATATATATATATATATATATATATATATATATATATATATATATATATATATATATATATACATACATACATAATATATACATAAATACATACACATACCATATATATACATAAACATATACATACATGCTAACATAATTATAATCATAGAGAATACTGATTGAAGTAGTACTTTTTAAGCTTACGCTTAAATATACCAACCGTCTGAGATTTCCTGATTTCCTCTGGCAACGCATTCCAGAGTCTCCATAGCATTTGGTGTGGGAAAGAGGGATTTCTAGGAAATTGTTGTTGTAGGAACGGAGTTGCTGGGAGTGAAGGGAGCTCGGCCCCAAGAACTAAATCTTTCTTTGAGGTACAATGGAGTGATAAGATGGTATAGGATAGTGAAGAGGAGAGAAAGAGAATGTAGATTCCGCCAATCTTTAACAGTTAGCCAATTTAGTTGGGTACGATATTGTATTATGTGATCATACTTCTTCATACCAAAGACAAACCTAATTATGAGATTTAGCTTCCGTTCAAGCTTGCTTAGCAGTTCTTTAGATAGGTTTAAGTAGCACCAGTCAGCGTAATCGAGTATAGGAAGAAGAAGTGTTTGAGCAAGAGATATTTTAGTTTTCAACGGCAAAAAGTTTTGCCATCTTCTTAGATTTCCTATAGCACGAAAGAACTTGCGGCTTAGTTCAAAAATTTGAGGCGACCAAGAGAATGTACTGTCCAAACTGATTCCCAAATCAACTACACTAGCACTCTGCTCTAAACAAATATTACCAAATAAGATTGGAGGAAGAGGTGAAGGAATTTTAAATAATTGTTTAGAGGTTCCAAACTTTAAACTTACTAGGATTTATAGACAACCTAAACGACCTACTCCAGTTGCTTATGATCTATAAATTTGAATTTATTATGTTAATCGCTCTGGGTATATCGCTTATCAAGGCAGCCTAATAAATTTGTAAATCATCAGCATAAAGATGTTATGATGATGTAAGAGTGTTATTGAAAATGGAAAACAGCAAAGTAGACGGCACACCACCTGTGAAACGCGCACATGTCTCCGTATTGCTGCTGCTGTGAGTGATGTAAAAAAGAAAGGAGTTGTTGCGGGAACAGGAAGTGAAGATAAAGATTGAAGGGTTTTATTATTTTATTGTCCATCAGATTGATCGCCGTAAAATGTCTGTTCAAAAAGTCCAAATCCGTCAGTTTGCCATTGATCCAAGAACGTATAAAATGCCGCCGGGCATCCTTAGAAGTCTTATTACATCTGTTTCGCAGTATTTTGTACCTCAGCAAGTTTTCGTCAGTAGGATTTTTTTTTATATTTGGATTTTGAAGCGTTAAGTTTTGCCATAAGTATCTTTATATCCTGAGTTAAACACGGAACAGGGAGATGTTTTATTTTCACTGGGGGGATATTTATCGAGAAGCTCTATTAAAAGAGAAGTAAAAACATTAATTTTATCATTAACTGTTCGGGCGCTAAATGTGTAATCAGTAAAGTATAATAATATATATATTTTACTTAAAACAATAAGGTAACGTGGCATTTATTATACCCACCAGCAAGCTTAATTAGTTTGCCTAGTCTAAAGAAAGAAATAACAGAATTTGACAATAATAAAAAAAAATAGTAACCATTGTAGATTACCATGCAGTACATATTAATCATACAGAAGTAAATTACACAGAAACATTTTAAATCCTACACAGTTTTGACATAAAATACATATAAATTTTATAATGTACAAGTTTCCGAACGCGTGATTAATTGACAGCTGTCAATGACGTATAGTAACAAGCATTTATGATAATTGAAAATAGACTTTGCTAGCGTTTGTTTTGGTTGACACACGTTTTAGTGAGAATTTATGTTAATGGTAAATTCTTAGTTAGATTAGTAAGTAGTAAATTCATTTAAGTTAAACAATGGAAACAATATATAATTGTGTAAAAATATCCGTACTAATAAGATTATTTGTTATAGTAAGTGTTTGTGTTGTTCTTTAGCTTAAGTAGTATATAGTAGTAGGTATCTAGTTTTATAGGTTGGTTTTAAGAAGCATGAAACCTGATCCACCACCTAACCCTCCAGATCCTGGGGGACACAGTGAGGTGAGGAAACATTGGAAACATTTTCTGGTCAAGAAAATGCTAAAAAAACTATTGTTAATCCTTTAACAACCACACCTTCCATTCAAAATGTCTGGGTTCACCGATCAATGACTGAAGGCCCTAAATCCTATATTAGTTTAGACAAAGGACTTTTTATAGTGTATGTGTCTAGGGAAACTCCTGATCCCTCTGCAGTAACATCCATAAGAGCTATAAAATTTGGTCAATTTCTTCACACTAACAAAATTAGTGATATTGTTAATGATGGAGTAAAAATGTGGGTTGCAATAAAATCAGTGTCCAATTTACATCTGCTGAAGCAACTAACAAATTTTGTTAGCTAACCCAACATTTAATATTACAAAGATGGGAATTGTATAAGGAGTTCTCGTTGAATGGTCGTTAGTAGAGTTTGTTGGCTCACTGGAATTTCCCTCTGAAGTGATAAAAGCAAGACGAATGAACAGGAAAAATATAAGTGAAGGTGTAGTTACATGGGTCCCGACCTAGTCTGTGGTAATTACATTCCGAGGTCAACAATTCCCTGTAACAGTTTACTCATACAAGTGTGTCTTACAAGTCGAAGTTTATAAATATCCAACAATTGGCTCCTCCATCTGCCCCGTCCCGTGACCTGTTTATAAACAAGCCTGTTGAATCTTCAGAGGAAATAGATTCCTCATTCTCCTTTGGGGAACTCGAAAATGTGCTAGCGGATTTAAAGGACACCAGTCCAGGTGAAGATGGTGTGCCCTATTCTTTTATTATCAAATTGAACGAAAAATCTAAGCGTTTTTTTTATTTGGCTAATAATATATTTAAATCAGGCAATATCCCCAATACTTGGAAATCTCAAATAATTATCCCTATGCTCAAACCCGGCAAATGTCCCTCTGATCCTAATTACTATAGACCCATTGCCTGAACATCCACATTATCAAAAATTGTTGAATGACTTTTGAAGAACCGTCTGGAGTGGATGGTGGAAAGTAGAATCATCTTAGCGCCCTCTTATTTTGCCTTTAGTAAGTACTTAAGTATTATTAATAGTCTCAGCGTTTTTACTATAGACAGAAATGATATGACATTACCGTAGAACAGAACAGAACAGAACAGCTGAAAATAACAAAAATAAAAATAAAAGTAAAGATAATATAATAAGTACATAAAACTCATAGTTCTAAAAATATTTTGAACCACACTTAACTACAAAATGCAATAAATAAATTCCGAAAAAATACAAAAGGATCAAGCACTGTATCAGAATCTTACTTTTTGACGTTGCGCTTGGGCCGATTAGCATGTGTCGAAGGAGCTGCTCTTGCCCTTGAGCCACATGGGTTGAAGTACTTGGTTCAACTGGCCGTGGAGAGACTTTAGGAACAGTAAAATGTAATCTAATTCAGTTATAGAACTGATACGGTGTCTAGATCCATCTGGCCCAATAACAAAGACCGCCCCTTCACTAGTCCAACAGCTAGAGAGGCCAACTCGTTGCCTAGCAGCCATGAAGGTCTCATGCCTAGTTTTAGTCAGGAATTCTGATATTGTAAAGCTAGAACCTTCGAGCTTAGATTTGGCACACTACTATTTGGCAGTAATTTGTGAAGGAAATTATTTTATAGACTTGCTGCTAGTACGTTTATTACTTTTAGCACATGTTCAGTATAAAAGACAATAGAAAACGAATTTTAAATTTAAAAATAAAGTAGAGCTCAGAAAAAAACTGTGTTGTTCTTTTATACACCTATCTTTCAATAAAGGTTTCGTAAAAGTCGTTTCAGCTATTCAGAAGACTAGCATGGACGAAATAGAAAAATGTATTTTTTTCATTATTCTGTCATAACAATGTCTTCTTGGTAATAATGAATCAGGAAAAAGAATATATGTACTTATATTAATATAAATGAGAGTCTTGACGTATTTGAAGTGTCCAGACGCTTTCGTTATAATTATGAAAACGATTCGTATTTCTTATTATAGATAATAATGTTCGCGTCCGGCTGGACCTTTTTTAAACAAGTAACGTGTTTCGAGAAAAAGTGCAAAAGTACTCAGATATAGATGTGTGCAGAGGGAATCTCTGCCAACACCGTAAAGACAGATTGTGAAATAAATAAATGTTATGGTTTAATACTTACTGGTCACTACTTACAAAAGCTGAATATATTTTTATAATATTTTAAGCATATTAGTAGGGCACCTAAAAAATTGCGTAATTTCCATAATTTTTCAATTTTATTGGGTTTGCATATTTTTCGTTACTTTTATTTTAGCATTGTTGTAAAGTAATTCTTTTTTAAATTTTAACAATTTAATTAATTACGATCAAAAATCTCTTTTATTTGTTCGTTTATGTTTTTCAAAATGTGACTATATTTCATGTGCATCCTCTGTCTTATATGTATATCGAAACGAGGAGTAACAATGGCTAAATAATTAATTAAAACTTATATGAGTTTGATCACCACTTGAAGTAATGATAATATTTAAATTTTCATTTCCCTGCTCTGAGAAAAGGTAACCCAATATTAAATTCCACCAATCAACAAGCAATCCTAAAGGGGCGTCTCGAATTCAGGCGGAAAATGTTAAGCAGGAAAAAGCCTGGAGCTAAGTAGTATTTGAGTAAATTTTTTTGCGTAGGATTTTTAGCGTGTGTATAAGATATGTGAAGATCACACAGAAGATTTCGATCTTTCGAGCTCCTTAGTCATCTCTAATCTCACCAAATGAAGGTAGTACTTCTATTGTAATTCTAATGATTGATGTGTCAAAGATTATAATATATCATTGATTTTGTACTGTACATTTTTGTAAAACTATAAATTATCCAAAAGTATGTTTTGCTCTATAGAGTTTTACTTTTGAGATAAATTTATTATTGACTAGAAAAGATAATTTTAAGTACAAAAATTATAAATAATAAATTTTAATTTTTCTAGTAACATATGTAGTTTCGTTTTTGTAGATTAAAGGCGGTAAAACCGAATTGTGTGGAGCTACCCAGAAATCTTTTATTTAATATTTTTTATACTTTTTCGTGGAATTTGCATAAAAAAGTAAAATAGTTTACGTCTAGGTAGCTGTACTTTGATTGATATTTTATAATAGACTTTTTGTTCTTTTTAGTAAAAATTTACTTTGTGTTCTTATCATAAATATCAATTTTATTGCTGTATATAATATATAATATTTAGTTAATAGAATTATATTAATCATATTAAACTGTTAACTTTACCTTATTTTTATATTTATTGTAATCTTAACTAAAGCTATGAAGGTTCCGAAGAGGTAGGTTCCTAAATGACTGATATTTTAATGGAAATACACGGAATAAAATTCTTGCGATGTCTCTGAAAAAAAAAAAATTATTGATTGATAATAAAATAACAAGTAAATACCATATAACAAAAATAAATAATAAAAATAAAATGGAAGATTTATTGAATTAACACAACGGTTAACGGCCTGTCTGTCTGTCCGTCACTTTATATAAAGATTATCAAATCATTATCAAATGTCCGGGTTTACGGTCTTAGTAAAAATATAAATAGTTAAGCATGTTATTTTTTATATCATGAGAATGTAAACGAGCTATATTAAGTGGGCTTCCTGGCCCATAGACATCTACAACTTGGGAGGATGTGGATGCGATGCCAACAATATTTGCAACAACTGACTGTGTTTCTGCCGCATACTATAAGTATTATATTTATTATTGTATGTATAGAATTTTTTTTTCTAAAAATGTCTAACAAACTTAAAAAAAGCATAAGCTTCCGCTACATACTTTGAAACTCTATAGCCATAGGGGATATAACGTAAGAAATTGTTATTGTTGTTTTCTTTATTCAAAACCGTCAAGATCGTAACCTTTCTCATATTTTATTTACATTATCTACCAACTAAAACTTTTTAATATAATAAGACAGCAATTCGTACCATTCCTAAGGTATTATAAATAAATATCTCGTAAGATTATATTTAAATTCTCTTTACAATCTTTGTAAGGACCCTTTTATGGTCCAGTGGTTATACTGATGGGCAAACACTAAAAGTAACGAAACGTTATTAACTTATTATGCCTTCGGAAATATACGTTTCTATTGAAGTTATCCATATAAAGAATATTTCTTAAACTCATATTTGTAGCTCGCAGTTAGAATATCAAAGTATGTTCTACTAAAGTGATTGTATATACCTGGAAATCTGTGAGTTACCTTTATACACTATTTTTCCTATATTTGCTATAAAGATGACCTATCCGGGCTTACGTGTAGTTTGGCAGACGGGCTAACTCACTTAACCGACATCTTGCTACAACGCCAAGATAAACTCGATGTCTCGATGCTGGCGATCAGATTTGAACTTAATTAACATAAATTCTTAGTACTATTATTTATATTAAATGAAAATCGTTTTAAAAATGTTTTTATTTATTTTAAATATAATGCACTACACATTTTACTAAAAATGATAGTATTAGGTCAATGATATACATAAATAAAAGTAAATGTTTCGTGTTTTTATGTTCTGTATATGTTTAAACCCATGCTATTTAACTTCGATTGATTTTTAATGTAAGACGTTTTATTTTGCGTGCTTGCTTAATTTCCTCGTACTTTGCCTTGTGATCACACACATCAAGATACGCTCTAAGAAATGGTTAAAAATTTGGAAAAAAATAAAGAAATCCACATAATTTCGATTATTCAGATCTCTTCCAATTCGCGTAGTACTGCAAATAGTATTTCAACATAACTAACGAGTCAGGTCTAGAGTCCTCAACAGACTCCATTAGAGTGCTGCCTGCAATCACTTGAGCATTGGAAATTCTCACACATGTTAGTTCAATGATTGAAATATTAATATGTATTATTATAATATATCTTCCATTAATATTATATTGTTCACAGTCCATAACTGTTACATCTATATTTATCCATCGATACTTATATATATTTACCGTAACATAAGTGTTCAAAGTTAATTTTCTAAAGAAAAATACATGTAGGCCACATATTTCTTGCGTATTTAGACAAATATTCCTCGTTATTGCGTAATATATTATATTGCGTAATGCAATTTTATGACATAAAACACTTAAGAACAATATTAAAGAGTTCCCTTCCTACAAGGACCCTCGCCTGCATGTAACAGCCTCGACTTATAGCTAGTCTTTGCCATCTATGGCTATCCTTTTTACATTACTATCCTCTTTTACAAGTGATTCGTAACTATACTTATAGTGTACTCACAGTTGAAACAGTCCTAAAATACATAATAAAGTAAAATGAAAGTACCAAAGCACTTATTTATATACACTTAGGATGTTTAGGTATAAATCTAGAGCAAAACTTGTAACATCATTTTTATTAAGTAACTATGTTGCCGGAGTAAGATATGCAATAACAAGCTTTTCGCTTGCCGCTTTGATTACGTTAATTTCCATAAATATATTTACCTAATGTAAAAGAAATCTTCAAAATTCTTCATTTGTTTTATTTTATTAACGAACGAACCTATTATGATAATGCAAACAAATTTAAATCCCTATTTTACTCCCTGCTTACGCTTTACAAATAACCTTTTTGCACAGTTTTAAGATTCTACAATCAGCAAATTGGACGGTACGTCGTTCTAAACAATTGTTTCAAAAGTTCTTGTAGCAATTGTTCTGATGACAATAAAATTAAATAAGTATTCAATTTGTAATTTAATAATTTTCTATTTTTTATGCACTTATTTGATATGAATTTCAATCCTCTTAGTTAAAATGTGTATCATAATATTAAAAGATGAAGTGTAATTTTATACTGAAGCCATATTGCGTACGAACTTTTATTAACTGCTATAAACAAAAGATAAATAGTAGAATTCTATACTGACTGGTCTCTTGTTGCGGTAATTGGATTGGCTTTGGTAGATAGAAAATAAGGACATTGAACTGCGATGCAGTAACCGCGGCCGGGGATGCGATACATCTTTATTGTTTTAAAAATTAGCAATTAAGCTAACTAATTAAAATTTATATATTTAGCTTTCCACTGTATCCTATATATAAGTATAGGTAAGCGGAGAGAATGATAAGTTCAAGGAACCCAGCGTTGAACACTGTCGTTTCCCGTTTTCTTTTTGAGGCATTGCGAGTGGCTAGTATATATATGACTTAATCATTGCATGCTATCTTACATCTGAATTAAAGACACAATTGTATACGGCAATAATCTGTATACTTTATATTTAAAACAGTAAATACTTCAATTTCTTTATTTGATTCTTATAATGTTGGCCATATTTTAGAATTTAAATATTTTATACATTACGTACATTTTTTTATTCTAGTTATATGAACGACATGTCCCATTTTGTTTAGGTAAAACGGATAAAATAGATGAACATTTGAAAATGTTAAAATTTACCTAGAATTTTACACACCATAAATAAACTCTCATGCAGTTTTCCTTTATAAATATTTGAAGCATTTTCGTGCAGCAAAAGCGTTTTAACGCTGTGTTAAGCACGCTAGAAAAATGACACGGTAAGCCACTAAAGCATCTCATATTAGAAGTTATTATATTAGTTATGTTATAGGACCACTCCTGCCAAAAATCTGTTGAAAATAATGTTTTATTTTTTCACTTTGTCCTGATTAACATTAATATAACTTTTTTCTTTACATTTTTCCCATTATTAAAGGGGACGCTGGCTTTTTACTTCTGTTTTTTTTTCTATATAACGTAAACTACATTAATTTAACATACTGTACTCTTTGGTAAGAAATAACTCAAGTGAATTGAGTGTCATGTGCAACTGTTAAATAGAAATGACCTCACAGGTAAAGTCACAGACGAGAAGTAGTTTAATATATTGCCCCGAGTAGGTCCGGAATTCAAATATCATCGCTATTTGCAAGGCAAATATTTTATGGGCAGGTAGAGGGTTGTATGTAACAATTATGTATATTTTTTGTAATGTGTATATATATATATATATATATATATATATATATATATATATATATATATATATATATATATATATATATATATATATATATATATATATATATAATATATATATATATATATATATATATATATATATATAGTTGTTAAATATATTAATTTATTTTATTATTCCTTCATTCATTTTCAATAATCTGCGTTAATGGTAAAATATAATTCAAATTTGTCCTATACTTTGTGAGATGAGTGAAGATATTTTATTCAGGTCAGCGAATAAGGCCGCGAAACTAAAATATATATAATGTCGTTTTTGATATGAGCTGTAAAGTTTAAAGTTAAATTGAATCTTATATGTTGCACATATTCGTAATTTGCTTATATTTGTAAAATAAGTATTGAAATTTTAGACCAATTTAAATATTTTTAGGCACAAGCTTTATGTAATTTGTAATAGGGAATAATTTACAATTGAACTGGCAAAAAAAGTTTTAGTATAACTAAATTTCAAATAATGTTGCTTATAATAATTTATGTTCATGTAACGATATACGATGATACAAATTATTCCATAAGCATGGAAATCCCACCACTTGTTTCGATTTGGTTTTTAACAAAACTCAAAAAGTGTAAATTATAAATAAAAATGATTTTTTCTTCGAAATTAAAGCGAAACTTAACGCCGTGACTATCTTGTTTCCGGAGTAAGATATACAAAAAAATATTCTACCCAAGTAAGAATCAAACCTATAACAATCGTGTTGAAGTCTGCCGCTGCGATACGTATTGCAATACTTATTCTATTTAATCAAAATGTTTTATAGACAACATTTCACAAATGACTACAGAACAAATAAGTAATACAAACAACTATATTAATATGTATTCATCTATAGATATAGAAATATTACTATATCCATAGACGTATATTGTAGAGTACATTTTTCAATTACTACGTTATCGCTAAAAATACCTGAATTACACTTCAGAAATTCACCAATAGTAGCAACTGCTTTAAACTTATTTCTAATATTAATAGATGTATGTAAATTTCGACATATGAGCCCAGAGGCATTTAGCTGGGAGTGCCACAATGGCCACACTTCCCACTCAAATGACAAACAAGTTAGTTAAGTACACACAATGATATTGTTTGAAAGTTAGCGTCTCCGGCGCGCCTGAGTCTGGAGTACTATTGATAGCAGCCGTTCCATGTTTAACCCCCACCAGTGTTCAGATACTGTATCAAATTCTCTTTACTACATACTTCACTATAAAAGTTTTGACGAATACTGTAGTTCTTAATATTACTTCTTTTATCAATTGATTTATTCTTCTTATATCTCTTACTAGATATTATTTCAGGTTTCCTCTAATGCACTCCACACGGCCTGCTGTGACAATGGACACTGCTCCTGAAAGTTTCGATCGGGCTCTTACCACAAATGTTCAATAGGATTAAGATCGGACATGTAAGGGGGCCAGGTCATATTTTCTAATATTTTTTCCAACTATTTTTTGTCTAAATAGCATCTACATAATTTTGAGCTATGTCATGTATGTAAATAAATCCTTGGTCGATATAGATAACGCTAGTCCACAAGTCACACAAGTGACACATGTGTTCGATAACTTGAAAAACTTTCGACAAGGTCTGGAACAACCTACCTGTCAAATTGCACACTCAGTTACCGTATAGACCCTCTCGTCGCGTCGTCCCCTCCGTGCTGGAGTCCCGCAAGGCTCCACTCTCTCTCTCTTTCTATATACATTGTACATCAGCGATATTCTATGTATCCCGAAAGTAGAGCACGCGATATACGCCGACGACACCGCGCTCTACACTATGGACCGCTCTGCTTGAATCCTAGGCAAAAGACATGAGAGACGCTAACCCGGAGAAAAGCGTAGCGGTACTCGGTGCGGTGGGGCCAACCGGTCTATGACCATCATAGGGTGATCATGGATACTTTCTTCTAAGCAGCCATGTCATTCTTTGGGGACTTCAGTTCATTTTATTCTCTGGGGACGAGATACACTCGTAGCCCCACTCCCCCTCCCCTCTCTGTCGCTGTCAAGACCATTTGCGATCAACAGCATTTACGTCATTAAAAAAAAACCGTCGATCGTTCAGAACCGTTGTGGCGCTGAAGCGCAACGTCTGCCTGTAGCGCGACGGTATCTGGGTTCGATTTCCACTCGGGATTTTTCTATTTCCATTTTCTTCGCTCTAACAACTAGCCAAAGCGCGGCGTTGACTTCCGTCACTTGCAACACGCAATACCTCGAAAAAAGTGGAAAGCTGAGTGGCTTAACACTAGTTTCTCACGCTTCCTGCAGTTCCCTCTGCTTACCCTGCTATGTGCGGGTTAAAGCGTAAAGCTAAAAAAAAGAAATGAACATATTCAATTGCAATTGTAATTTATAATTTTGTAAGCCCGTCGTTGGCACTAAAGTTTTATAAATAACTGTCAAAAACAATTGTATATTACTTTACAATGGCGGTCGAAACTGAAAAAGATACCAATTAAAGTTTTCCGAGCGTGCTTTATACCGCCGGAAGCAAGGTTGGAGCTAAAGGTGGCGCCTTTAATGAAATAATTGGGTTTCGCGTGAGGCTGATAGACACGGAAATCGCCCTAAGCCAAATGTCGATCATTGAGTTTTGATTCACCACCTGTAACATTCCTGTTGTGACATTCCTTTACTGTCGTTTTTATTTTAATTATAATTGTAGGAGAATATGAAATGGCTGGAAACACAATTAAAAATTATAAATAAATAGTTTCGTATAAGAAGCAGATTTTTCAGCGATATTTTCGCTCACAGACGTGTAGACAACGAAATATGACATTAAAAATTCAAATAATTTTTACATGGCTATCTTTACGTATATTTATGAAATAAATTTAATAAAACGAACCGTTAAACAGCCCAGTAAGGATTAAGATGTTGTGCTTTTATTTTGTATTTTGATTATAATCTCAAGTCTTTATTGTAATAACACCGATCTAAAGAAATATTGAATTTTTCTATTTCTAATAGATCTATATATTGGGCGGATTTGAATGTTTGAATTCTTATTAAAATTAACGTTATCATAAATAAATTAGAACAATGATAGTTCTATTAACTTAACTACAACGAATAAAGAAATACCATACTAGCAATATTTTGTCAAATTACTTGGCAGCTTTAATTAACATACTATTGAAAATTGACGCTTTCCTAGTGCAGGGTGATAGCTAAAAATTTGATCTCCAGTCAAAGAGATACTTATGTGTGAACATATTTCGCCAGTCCGATAAAATATAGCGCGGAATTGATTTCTGCCACTCTTCACAATCTCTATTTATTTACTTGTTTAGTTGCTACTAGTAGTTAAAACATGAGGAAGTTTAATTTTAGAATAAATACCTCTTATAATAAGATAATATACTAATCATTTAAGTAACGAGAAATAAAAAATAAGAACTGGAAGACATTTCGTCTGCAGAATATAAGATTGAGGATAGTTCTAATTAAAAAGCAGATAGGTAATTTGGCACGGATCATTTTTTGCATTATATATTACGATCGTGTTTAAAATTTTTAAATATATTAAGATTATATAAAATAGGTTGCCTTACATGTGAATGTTATAAAAGTTACTTTACAAGGGTTTCTATTAAAACTTAACTTTCCCGCATACAACAGGAAAGACAGAGGAACAGAGCCCAGTGCATCATCATTTTAGTAAACCAGTTTAAATACAGTTAAAAATTACCTAAATATAAATAATTAACAGAAGGAAATCTTGTAAAACATAAATACAAGAACAACGTGTAGTTCAATAAGAGCAAATAACAAATAGCAATATTATTTGTACTTTCATGCTGCAGCGAGTCATGCTCAACAATAAAAACGTTGTAGCGACCGCGCTGTCGACGCCGTAAATTGGATTGACTTTTCCCGATAGAAAATGTACGTTAAGTTCTTTTGAGACACACACCGCAGCAAACAACTAGTAAAATAACTATATATATAAATTAAAAACACTAACATAACGATTGTGTCTAAAACATTTCCAGTATAACAATGTTATAAATAGTTTATATATAAAAAAGACATACATACATGTTAATATTGTTTTTATTACATTTGCTTAAACAGGTTTTACATATAATGTATTTCGCTGGCGAATTTTCTTTGAGATAAATTCCAATTCTTATGTTTTATTCAGATAGATTTTACAAGCACTTGCGAATCGTCAATTTATACGTCATATAAATTGTCGTCGTAAATATATTCACTCTAGAAAAGCTTCTCCTAGTCCTAAACGCTGTTCTTTATGAAAACACTATATACCATCATATTAATACACAACAGGGTAGACAGAGAAATTGTAATAATATCAAGACACTCTCCTCTCTGATTTTCATCGTAAACTACATAATACGTTTCTGGCCCGAAAGTCATGTTTGCATTTTACCCTACTAGAATCGAAACCAAAACCACCACGTTTTAAGTGAGTAAAACTTGAGTTTTAAAGAGACGGTGTTCAGACTGCACTGACACAGACTGGTGAACTGAATAAAATTTTGTCACAAATAAAGAAAATTGCATAGTTAAGTGGAGAATTCAATGAAAATGATAATATCAAACGATAGTTCTTAAGTATTACAAAATATTTAATCAATAATGTAATAGTTCCTAACTGATAGTATACAAATGTCAACACAAACTGTTATGAGAGCGCTTAAAATAGCAAGGATCTGCCTTTAGCCTTTTATTGCCGTATTTTGCATCTCGAGCACACTCTTTACGGCGTCGTGAATTTCAAATCTACAACATCAAAACGAGTGCAACAACTTTTGATGCAGCGGTATATAATATATTTTATATAAGACTTTTAAATAAATTTTGCAATTACTATAATACATTCATAAGTATGTATAAATATAACGTTATCGCATATACAAAGCATTGTGCTAAATAGGAATGTTTTTATCCCTCCGTCTGTCCGTTTCCCATCTTCCCGTTCATTGTTACAAACTAAGTCGTAGTTAATAATTTAATAAGATAATTTCAAGTGCCCAAAAATACTAGTCGTGAGCTATGTTTGACAAAATTTATTTTGGTCAATTAAACATGCGCTGAAAATTTTATTTACAAATACCCATAATATCTTAACCATGGATGTCAAAGTACCGTTCCATATATAAGACACTAAGACCATCTTCGATATGACTTCACGTTAAATGTACCGCTTAATGGATTGGACGCGTATCGCGTCGTCATGGAAAGTTTTAGTGTTTATGTAATTTGAAAATATAAATTAATATAGTAATTATTTTTATAAATCAAATTCTAAACATTTGATTTTGAATTGATTGAAATTCAAAGCTTTTTTATAAATACTAATTTATGTGAAAAACTATAAGCGGATTTTCGTTCTTCAGCGGCACAATAGGTTATTTACTTTTATAATTTCATTAGTTTCGAAGATTTGTTTGACGCGTGGTTTTTAAAGTTATTTAAGGTTATAAGAGATAAAGCACAGCTGAAACTTCTTTATTTTATTTTGGCAAGATTTATTGGAGAGTGCTTTTTAAATTCGAAACAAATAAATCTTTGAATTAAATTAAAACTAAAATTGATACATCTATTAACGTACTATCGTCAAAACCAGGAAAGAAAGTGTAACGCTTGAGCTAGTTTTCTTCTTATAAGATTTATACTGAAGCTTAGGAAAATAAAAGGTAACAAAGTAGGTAGATTTGCCAACAGTGCTCAAGCTGTATATTCATCACTATCAATCAGACCTCCTACCTATGAGATTGATATATCGTAACTATATTTCACTGAAACCTATGAAAATGTAAAATAAATATGTAAAGAGTAGGTAACGGTTATTTTTAACATTGATCGGATATTTTATAGACTTATGAATGTAGACATGTTTTAAAAGATCGAATTAATTATAGACCTCGGCATAGTTTTAGACTCTAAGTTTACTTATGCTTCTCACATATGTTACATAACATCAAAAGCTTATCGAATGCTTTTATTTATTTTAAGAGTTGGTATGGACTTCAGACAGTGCTCAACTTTGGTTCTGCTCTATAACTCACATGTTCGGGTTCACAAGGGTAGACACCCTTGAATATGCATCTACCGTATGGAATCCACAGTATAAAACTTATATAAATGAATTAGACTCCATTCAAAGTAAATTCCACAAACACATGTGTTATAGAGCTGTATTTTCTGCTAAAATACAACTCTTGTCTCCTCTTACTTTACGTAGACAAGCTAGAGACACACTTTTCTTACATAAAATAATTAACAGTTTCGTAGATTCACCTTTCCTATTGTCTAATATTGAATTTAATTGTCCACGAATAAATTCTAGAAATAAACCCTTATTTATTGTGCCGATTTGTAAAACGAAAAGTACTAATAATATCTTCTTATATCGTAGATGCCAAAATTATAATAAAGTTTATTCAGTTATTGATATATTATTCGAAAAAATGTATTCTTTTAAAAAAAGTTAATAAGATTAATTTATGTATCAATTCATAGTTTGTTCTGACGTGTATAAATGTTTTGCCTGTAATTTTACTAACCGATGTAGCAATTAATGCCTTCAATTTTGTTTAATGTGTTTTGTTACTTTTTTGTGTTTATTCGTATGTTAGATTTTATTCACAACTTTATGTATGTTAGTCTTTTTTTAATTTTAATAATATGTGTCTAATTACCAGTGGAAACTTAGCTGATATATGTATTCATGTATATTCATATCCCATAAGTTTATCTTATTGTTTGTTTACCTAAAATAAAATAAAACCTGCCTGCTGAGAATTGCTAAATATAATAAATTAAGTAGTGATAATACTAGTAGTGGTTATATATACATAATCTGAAAGAATCTTTTAAATATATTAAAATTTTTTTGAATAAGGACCGTCGTGGCGCAGAGGCGTAATAGTCTGTCTGTAAACACGACGATTTGAGGGTTTGATTCCCACTGGGGCAAGGTGAATTTTACTATTTCCATTTTCTTCGCTCTGGAAACTAGGCAAAGCGCGGCATTGAGTTCCACCACTCGGCATTCAACGCCTCGAAAAAGGCGGTAAGCGGGGACAGAGGAAGTAGGGACTAAGCAACAGAGTGTCTTAACACTAGGTTCATATGGTTCCTGCAGTTCCCTTTGCCTACCCTGCAATATGCGAAATAAAGCGTGAAGCAAAAAAAATAATTAGTTTACTGCATTTTTATTATTTCAATACTGTTTTCGTTGTTATTACAAGTATAACATTTAGTTTGGTATAGAGTTAATAAAAATTCGAATTTATTCAGTCTTCCTGAACTAGTTTCTTTTATGTTGTAGATAATATAAAATTATCATAGAAATTACTTTATATACTTCAATATGTTAAATTAACATATAAATTAAATATGTAAATGTGTCATACATATCGACAATACAATTTAAATGTTTAATTCTTCATCATTAACCAACAAAACTCTAATTATATCATCTATAAAGGCATTCCAGCCTTATAACATTCCTGATTGTTCTTGAACAAACTATTTTGCTTAAATATACTCGTAGAATAAAACTTTCAACATATTAAACAGTTTAGGTTATGGAAAGGCTTTAGAATAAATAAATACATATAATATGTTAGCAATAACTCAAATTATTAATTTACACAAATAATTAATTCAACCTGAGGTACTGTCGTAAAAAAGCTATTAGAAACTCCTTGGAAAAGTCTGAGAAGCTGACAATAAGTTCAGTTATGCTGCGACAAGAACAGTCTAAGTGCGAGTTACATTAGATAAATATAATTCTAGAAAGTTGCATAATTCCGGATATGTAGTATAAAATCTTTCAGTTCCACATGAAATAAAATGTATTTCTGTGAGCACATGTATTTTTCAAAGCACATAATAAAAATAACAAGCGACTTTTAAAAAGATTATTTACCGCTAGTTTACTTCGATAAACAGCAATGCTCGGCTTAAATGTGAAAAATTTCTTTGTAGTCGAATACAAGCACGTATCTTATTCTTAAGGTTGACAAAAATGTAGAATTTATACACTAGTGTATACTTAATGATATATGTAAATTAAACATGATGTATAGTTAATAGAGCTCTGCACTTCAAAAAAATAAACCGAATCACTATAGAGTCACTTTGTCATTCGAATCAACTTCTCCTCTCTCTTTTCGGAGTGTTTATGCTCTTGAAGATTATAAAATAAAAATGCCTAGTCAACACAGTCATAAAGCGTACACAGCCGTTTATATTATATAAGATTGTTTAATATTAATTTTAACTTAAACATGCCCGCAAAGTTGAATTTGTCGTCTTACATAAAGAGTACTTACTTCCTGTTGACCTATAATCACTTTACAATATATTATAAATTGGTTCTAAGCACTTGTACGAATCAAACGCGCACCAAGACTTGACTTATTTTTATTTAGAAACGAACTACGGGTGGTCTTCCCAACAGCAATGCTTCATAGTAACTCAATGAAATGTGTATTTTTATTCATCATTATTTTATAAAGAAAGTACCTTCCTAACTAAATATTAATATAATGCAGTGTGATAAATAGTGTCAAATCCAAATAATTTTATTCAAAATGATGATACATGATTCATTTTTTGAACGTTAAAAACGTTAACGTTTCACTAAAGTTAATGCTTGACCTGAGAATTTCATTAAATTTTATGTCATACTAAATTATGTATTTTGTAACGTGCTTTCGTGTTTTCTATGATACGATACGTGTGTTGCATAGACTGTCATATATTCATCTTTTTTAGAAAAAAATTAATATGTCTTACTATAAATATAAGTAAAATCTGTTAAGTAGTTAAAAAGTTAGACGTGTATTCTTTGGAGCAGTACTGGAAAAGACTTGATATATGTAAACACAAATAAGATGTTGATTTTTATTGGTTATTATAGCGTTAATCTACATTAAGGACTGAAAAAATATTAATAAAAATTGAAATTAAAATAAAGTGGCAGGCAAATTTGTATATAGGTTTTTTTAAAAAAATACTTAAAGAAAACATATAAAAATTTGAACACAGCGGGACTCGAACCCGCGCCCTCGTTCGCAGGAGCGCTCAAATTTTTATATGTTTTCTTTAAGTATTTTTTCTATCCTCAGTGTAGATTAACACTTTAAAAATCATAAAAAAAGGTTTTTTAAGTTAGAATTACATTTCTTACTTTTGTATATATCGTAAATATATACATATAACATATAAATCACGTCACATTTTTTTACCTTTTATAAATTGGTAAATCGGTAATGCACCGTATGCATTACCGATATAGGTAACTTTTAGCTAGCCCTGACAAACATTAATTTATATTTTACAACGTTCATCGATATTTCAAAAAAGATTTAATCGGCTTATTTAATAATTCCTTTTGAAGTTACATAATTTTACTAAATCCATCAATTTATGATTTTCTTTAGAGAGACACGTAGAACAGATTGTAAGCTATACTACATAGCCATTTGTAGGAAATCGCCTAAGTTATTACCATGCCTAAATGAATTTACACTTTTATTCAGTAGTTATCAGTAATAAAGTAATTTAAGCTTGTGAAAGTATGCGTGATTCGCACACAAGCACACAGATATAATTTTTTCCTAGTAGTGTTTCGTATAAGTTATTTGTTTATTAAACGTCTCCATTTAAATTCTTGAAATCTTAAATCTTATATCGGAAAGACCTTTTTATCATTTTACAATATAAACATAGACTTTCTATAAATTATCTGTTCAAAAGTTATTAGGAGCGTAGAATTTTTTTTTTATCTAGTGCACAATTACAGTATACATCATAAGACATAAAGATTTTATATAGATAGTATTCCTAATTTAGCTTTACAATCCTTGTTCCTTTTGCGTTACAGATCAGCCTTTGACCGGATCTTTCTCACCACCAATATTTTAGGCAGCACCTGTTGGTCTGGCGCGTACCTTAACTTACGACAACTTCATGTGAGATTCTGTCATGTACGAGGTTTATTAAGTCCCTCGGCGCCGCGGTAGCGAGGTGGCATTTTAATCTAATTTATCAAGACTTTACTTGTAATATTGTTACAATTATTAATGACATATTTATTGTGTGTTGTAATAATATTACATTGTTCTTTTGGAGTTGGCTGGATCACCTCGCTTCACCATCACTTAACTATATTTCTCTACGTCTGTACTTTACGTATTTTTCCTAACGCACTTATGAATATTATATACTAATATATTTTCAATTAAATTTTGTACAAACGTTTATTCTATTGTTTTCACTTGTTATTTCTTAATTCAATCAAATTTATTGATGATGTCATTGATGATGAAGTCATTAATATTGTTTATGTACATTGTGTAAGTATACATGATCGTCGAGAGGATGAAATATACTATGTTAAAAACTAGTTTAATTTTACAGCATAATGCACGCATATTGGATGAGACGTTGGGTCGAAACGGTAAGGTTTGTAATATTATTATTATAATGTAATATTCCTTCATGCATTTGAAATCGACGAAAAAAATACAAAAAACATTTTGATGTATTCAGCTTAAAAATTTTAATCAGTGCAATTGTTTACAGATAATAAATTTTTACAGCATTAGTTGCGAAAAATTTTGGAACTTTTTTAAAAACAAAATTACCATCGTTATTGCTAATGAGATCTATAATCATCTATGTACTTTCTTTTACAATTACGGTACAAGATGTCCATAGTACAGATCATAGGAGCGATGCACGCTGCTCTTCAGTATTTAACAAGTGTGTGACTTTAGTTACTACTGAGTTCAAAGCTAACGATATTTACCTTGTTAACTAAGTTTAAGCGCTTAGTTGAAGAAAGTGGCAGCCCAGAAAGTTTATGTAAACCGATTAAATTCATTATTACAGGCAGCATTTTTGGCTTCAAACGTTCAATTTAGGGCTTTCTATACTGAACTATACTGATGTTATGAATCAAAGAAAATATCCAATAACAAATGAAGAATCAAATTTCTTTGATATGCGATATGACATTAATACAAAAACAAATACAAAGTGTAAGTGTAAAGTAATACAAACTTTACTACATAACTATATTTAATTTTTAGCAATCATAGTACCATTTATGATTTTCACGTGTATAGTTTATAAGGTTAATATTGCCATCAATTTCAAAAGTCGAGCACTACCTTTTTAGTTCTTGTATCCTCGTAAAAAGATTAATGTTATTGTGTTTGCGCGGTCACGTTACCCTGTGTCAAGTGTCGAGTCGTACCTACGTTAAAATCTCATATGACAGAACGACACACCCTAGTGAACTATGCTCTTGCTAATGTTTACACACACATTATTGTACATAGTCACGGTATAACTTGAAATTATACTGTACATTGTGTGATCGTACTAAAGTTATTAATTAGAACTTTAATTATGAAAAAAGGACTTATTGACATGCTTACTCAAAAATTATATACCAGAGACAAGAAACTACTTAGCATTTCATTCATAGTGCATGCGTAGCGCAGGCCCATCGTGTTGCATTGCGTGAGGAGCTCCGTGAAGTGCATGGGACTTGCACCCCAAGTGTTAGCTACACTAGGGGATGAATGCTAATCTCTACTCCAGCTTCTCTATATATCACACCAAATATTGACTGATTCTACTAGTGCCACATTTCAACATTTTCTAGAAATAAACTATTTGTATTTCTAGGTAAGGAGAGTAGATACCAATCTTTAGTCAAATTAAGAACTTCGTTACTTGAATGGAATTTTACTACGATCAAAACCTTGACGAGTCTAATGGGACACTGTACTCAATTATTGTATGTTGTAAATAATCCACTACCTACATAGTTGAATACCAGAAGATGAATATTATTATAAGGTGAAAACGATACGTTCTAAATATAACTATTAATCTGTGTGCGAATTGAATCTACATACATCTTTGCTCTTCCACATCATACTAGTAAATGTCTGTAATTTGATTTGCGTGTACTTTATGATATTTGCCATTCTTACCAACCGTTATCTGAGTTCAAGAAACTCTGTTTTCCATATATATATATATATATATATATATATATATATATATATATATATATATATATATATATATATATATATATATATATATATATATATATATATATATATATATATATATTGCTTATTATGTTCCACTCTAGTTAATTCCGTCACTCAATAAGCAAAGTCTAAAATTTAGATAAAAAATGGAAAACAGAGTTTCTTGAACTCAGATAACGGTTGGTAAGAATGGCAAATATCATAAAGTACACGCAAATCAAATTACAGACATTTACTAGTATGATGTGGAAGAGCAAAGATGTATGTAGATTCAATTCGCACACAGATTAATAGTTATATTTAGAACGTATCGTTTTCACCTTATAATAATATTCATCTTCTGGTATTCAACTATGTAGGTAGTGGATTATTTACATCATACAATAATTGAGTACAGTGTCCCATTAGACTCTTCAAGACTTTGATCGTAGTAAAGTTCCATTCAAGTATCGAAGTTCTTAATTTGACTAAAGATTGGTATCTCTATATAATATATCACTGTATAACTCTCCTTACCTAGAAATACAAATAGTTTACTTATAGAAAATGTTGAAATGTGGCACTAGTAGAATCAGTTAATATTTAGTGTGATATATAGAGAAGCTGGAGAAGAGATTAGCATTCATCCCCTAGTGTAGCTAACACTTGGGGCGCAAGTCTAATGCACTTTTCGGAGCTCCTCACGCAATGCAACACGATGGGCCTGCGCTACGCATGCACTATGAATGAAATGCTAAGTAGTTTCTTGTCTCTGGTATATAATTTTTGAGTAAGCATGTCAATAAGTCCTTTTTTCATAATTAAAGTTCTAATTAATAGCTTTAGTACGATCACACAATGTACAGTATAATTTCAAGTTATACCGTGACTATGTACAATAATGTGTGTGTAAACATTAGCAAGAGCATAGTTCACTAGGGTGTGTCGTTCTGTCATATGAGATTTTAACGTAGGTACGACTCGACACTTGACACAGGGTAACGTGACCGCGCAAACACAATAACATTAATCTTTTTACGAGGATACAAGAACTAAAAAGGTAGTGCTCGACTTTTGAAATTGATGGCAATATTAACCTTATAAACTATACAAGTGAAAATCATAAATTATACTATGATTGCTAAAAATTAAATATAGTTATGTAGTAAAGTTTGTATTACTTAACACTTACACTTTGTATTTGTTTTTGTATTAATGTCATATCGCATATCAAAGAAATTTGATTCTTCATTTGTTATTGGATATTTTCTTTGATTATATTACATTAGTATAGTTCAGTATAGAAAGCCCTAAATTGAACGTTTGAAGCTAAAATTGCTGCCTGTAATAATGAATTTAATCGGTTTACATAAACTTTCTGGGCTGCCACTTTCTTCAACTAAGCGCTTAAACTTAGTTAACAAGGTAAATATCGTTAGCTTTGAACTCAGTAGTAACTAAAGTCAAGTTCAAGAAACTCTGTTTTCCATTTTTTATCTAAATTTTAGACTTTGCTTATTGAGTGACGGAATTAACTAGAGTGGAACATAATAAGCAATATATATATATATATATATATATATATATATATATATATATATATATATATATATATATATATATATATATATATATATATATATATATATATATATATATATATATATATATATATATATATATATATATATATATATATATATATATATATATATATATATATATATATATATATATATATATATATATATATATATATATATATATATATATATATATATATATATATATATATATATATATATAGAGGAAAGTCACCAAATATGGAATAGTATCCTAATATGGAATTGCTTAATTTCTCTAAGACTATAAGTATCAAACGCAACACTAGACCATATATTTTTTCCATTTAGTCTACTAACTATCGCATTCACACCATCGAAACAGTTGCGCAAATGTTTCACGAGTGGTAGGTGTGTTTTGATTTGTTATGTGCAATAAATTTTAAAAGTAAGTAATAAATAAGTATTACCAACTGTTATGTTTGTATATATAAGTGTCAAAATATATTTAGTGTATCGATATAAGGTTTATTTCACCATTTTGTGATCTTTTGTCACTCAAATGTTGTGACTTGACAAAATATTTAGAAGAGTTTGAAATAGTATAAAAATCCAAATATGGACAGTCGACGGTGTCTAATTATGGAATATTCCATAATTCGATTTTAATATTTTATATGATAGATAATTGATATTATTTCTTTATACAATATATTGAATGACTGTTTATAAAATGTTCACTTCACAATCAACCAAACGAAAAACCTGGAGTGAAGAAAAAATTACACAAGCTACAAAATTCGTCCGGAAAAAGAAAATGGGGTATTTGAAAGCGGCATAGTATGTTCAAGGGCCTCGAAGAACTTTGTTACATCTCTGCCAAAAAGATGAACAGTCTCCAGAAGTAGCAGCGGCTACTACATTAGGAAGAAAAACTATCTTGGGCTCCGAACTAGAATATGGATGATAGTGAAGAACAAGACTTTGAAGAACTAGGCGCTATCCAGTTTAATGACGGTAGTGAACATGATGAATTGATGGACCACATGTCTCCTGACTCTTCTGATGCAGAATGTATTCTCTGTTCAAGACTTTTTTCCATAAAAGTGGAGAAAACTGGATTAAAAGCTTGATGTGTAGGCTCTGGGTACATTATGATTGTGCTGGTCCAAAGTTTGATACTTGGATCTGTGACTTTGCAAGTAATTGTATAACTTTTTTCATTTATCACAACGTATAAGATATTAATTACCATTTTGTTATTGTTATGTTGATTTACACTTATATTCCATATTTGGGTTCCTATTCCATATTTGGTTACTCATGTGTGATTTTGTTTTTTGTGTTAGATTTTAATTTGATAATTAATATGTTTGATTAATGACTGTTAATTACTTCTCATAAATGTATGCCTGGTCAGTAAAACCATTAAACTAACCAAATTTATATAAAGTTTTTTTTATATATCCCAGAAACAAAATGGTATTCCATATTTGGTGACTTTCCTCTATATATATATATATATATATATATATATATATATATATATATATATATATATATATATATATATATATATATATATATATATATATATATATATAATATAATATATATATATATATATATATATATATATATATATATATATATATATATATATATATATATATATATATATATATATATATATATATATATATATATATATATATATATATATATATATATATATATATATATATATATATATATATATATATATATATATATATATATATATATATATATATATATATATATATATATATATATATATATATATATATATATATATATATATATATATATATATATATATATATATATATATATATATATATATATACTATATGGCGGTTTCGAGAAAAATGTCGATTTTCGGCCAAAGATTTGACTTCAATTGTTTATAAAAAGAAGTTTTTAATAGGTAAGATAAAATCTTCGATTAAATATTAAAAATATTCGAACTATATGAAAATTTCTGTGTGTATTCTTAAGTATGTGTACATTAAGAAAATAAAATTAAAAAATCCTTCTATTAAAACATCTAACTTACATAACCCCTTAGTAGTTACAGCAATTCTGAAAATATGCGTGAATAGACAGTAACATTCAGACACACAATAATTCTTTATTCTTATTCTTTCTTTATTTAAATATGAACAAATAAGAAAAATACACAAAAGGCGATCTTATGGCTTAGTAGCCATCTCTTCCAGATAACCTTTAGGGCGAAAAGAAATATTTTACACTAAAAGAGGTAGGTAAGAAAGAACTATGAACTATTCCAAGTATACATAAACAAAGACATGATACCTATAAGACAATAAATAAGATTATCTAGTATATTATTTCAAATTATACATAAATATATACATTACATACATATACAAAAATATATACCTACACGAACATACATACTTATATATATAAATACATACATATATACATACATACATACAATACAATACAAACAAAAATAATCTAAGTAATCAAAATTTATTCGCAAAAATACTCTTTTTTTTTTTGGTACACGCCATATACTAAAATAAGAGATATTGGTAATTTTGTGTTAGGACACTCGGTTCCCTGCTTTCTGCCTTTGGAGATGTTGCGTGACGAGTAGTGAAACTCAATGCTGTACCTTGTCTTGTTATTAGAGCAAACAAAATGAAAGTAATTAATTTTTCCCGAGTGAGAATTGAACCCATAAATATCTCTCTTACGTTCAATTGCTGTGTTCCTGCGCCACAAGTCCCCTATTATATATTACTTAATGCACATACAATTTTTTTAATTGTCTAGATTAGACTAGATTCATATTCTGTAAATTTAATCCGTGTATCAGTAATAGAATACATAATATCAAAACTAGCTAGTATCTAGACAATAATTTATTTTAAAGATTAAGACGCCTGACGCATAATTTATAACATGCAGTTAATCTATATGAAATGATGGAATTATACTTAAACCCAAGTTGAATTGATATAACTACTTTTGTATATGTTAAATAAATAGTATAAAAGTTTCATTTATTTAATTTCTATACCTGAGAACTCTACGGTTTCAATTAAAAATAACACTGTCATGTCAAAAACCACTCTCAGCTAATTCATAGAATCCATATTAATGAAATCAACTTCTATTTTAGTACAATAATGTTATTTATTTGCGGACATTGTCGACATGCAAAAAATTACCTAAAGAAGAGTAATATTAAAGGAAATTGCAACCACTTTTTTGTAATTTTAATCACATATTGTTCTCTAAACATGTAAAATTTTGCGTCTTCTCTATAAAAATAAAATATAAATTAATTTAATTAAGTTAGGAGAATAATAACAATGGACGAAGTAAAAGAAGTATGCAAGGACCGCAACGCTTGGCGCTCCATCCTCTTTGACAACACCACGGTTAAAGCGTGAAGCCATGTAATGTAATGTAATTGACTGAAGTGTTTCACATCTTTTGCGATACGTGTAACATATAAATCATGTCTTAGAAGTGTTTGTAATTTCTTCTATTATTTTGACAGAAACCCTTGTCAGCTCCATTACGCTCCGACGTAGAGACCGTTGTGATCCGTCCGTCCTTCAATTGCGCGAGTTATAGCCTTCTCATATTTCCCTCGTGGTATTTAGGCAGAGGACTTAAAATAGATTTAATTGGATATTAAAAAAGCTACTACGCTACTTACGCGTAGTTGGGAGCCTAAGGAATATTATATTTTCTCAGTATAAGATTTCAAACTTGAACTCTTAAAATGTATATCTTCAACTTAAGATCTAATGAATATTTTTGTTAACCAAAGCTGCTGTTTTGATTTTTTTATGTACAAAAAAATATATTGAATCTTTTTCGTTACTTTGACACTAATGTCACCTATAACTGAAACATTATGTACATAAATGTCCTCCTAGCTAAAATATGTGACGTCAATCTTGACACGCTCGTAAGTCGTATGGCAAAACAACGAAAGCGATACTTTCATAAACCTTTTACTTGTTGGCGCAAAAGTTGGAAAGATTGTGGGGTGAGTAATTTATAAGAAGTCACGATTGACTATAAAAGTTTTCTTTATACTAAGGTAATATTGTGTTTAAAATTAACGTGTCGTTTTTAAATAAAAAAAAATTAGAGTAAAAATACTACTCAATTTTATCGTACCACATGCTTGTAAGTATAAAAATAATTTAATATACCTGCCTCACTTATGATTACACATTTTTGAAATATGTACAATTTCTTTCTATTGTGTTAATTCCAATGTCAGTAGCCTATATGTTAAAGGTTAGTAAATGATATTGAAATAGGTTACCTATAGATATATCACAAATTAGTAAAAGATTTGAAACGACCATTAATATTTTAATGTTAACTTCTATAAAGCTGGTTTTACAATTTGGTGTATTCAACATTGAAAATTTTCAGTGCAGAATAATCTAGTAAGCTTACTATGACGATATTTAGTTCGTTTATTCGTTGCATTATAAATGTCATGTAATAGGTAAATAAAATTACTGCTATATATATATATATATATATATATATATATATATATATATATATATATATATATATATATATATATATATATATATATATATATATATATATATATATATATATATATATATATATAATTTCTTTCTATTGTGTTAATTCCAATGTCAGTAGCCTATATAGCCTATATGTTAAAGGTTACCTATAGATAGGTTACCTATAGATATATCACAAATTAGTAAAAGATTTGAAACGACCATTAATATTTTAATGTTAACTTCTATAAAGCTGGTTTTACAATTTGGTGTATTCAACATTGAAAATTTTCAGTGCAGAATAATCTAGTAAGCTTACTATGACGATATTTAGTTCGTTTATTCGTTGCATTATAAATGTCATGTAATAGGTAAATAAAATTACTGCATTATATATATATATATATATATATATATATATATATATATATATATATATATATATATATATATATATATATATATATATATATATATATATATATATATATATATATATATATATATATATATATATATATATATATATATATATATATATATATATATATATATATATATATATGTATATATATATATATATATATATATATATATATATATATATATATATATATATATATTACACATAGTTTTTACAAAATACATGTTAATACTTTCAAATTAACATATCATAGGTATATAACATGTTCTGCTCAAATTGAGACATCATATTTTTCGTTCTCTGTAAAAATTTTAATATTAAAGCTAGCCAGTAGATGAGCAAAGTTTCTTCATCGAGCGATGTGAGTTTTTGTATAGTACACCTATATTGTCCGTTACCACAACGGAGCTAAAGAAGAAAAAATGAACGTGCCTACTTTCAAAATAAGCACAATGTTTAAAAGGCGCTCGAAAATTACATAAGAACTTCAAAGGGACGTGAAGAAAAAGAAATTCTTACATAAAAATTATTAGAAATCGAAAAACTTGTGTGGTAAGCAATAAAATGGCCCTCAGTAAAAATATCATTTTGTGCTAATAGTATAATAAATAAACTCCCACCTACACAGAATATTCGTTACGTCAGAAAATATTTTTTATTTATTCCAAAATATTTTTAAAACAGTTATAAATATATTGATAATACATTTACATAAGTACACATTGTACATTATACCTGTAATTTATGTAAACTCACGATTTTTTATATGCGTATATATGTATGTATATATATATATATATATATATATATATATATATATATATATATATATATATATATATATATATATATATATATATATATATATATATATATATATATATATATATATATATATATATATATATATATATATATATATATATAGGTCACCTTTATTGAATTTTGATTGTTATTTATCCTTTATTGTAGGCAAAGGAACAAAATATATATAGTTTACTTTACGCGTATCGTGGATTAACAATGGCAGCAGCATCGTTAATTCACTGGATATACCGTGATAAATTCAAGTGAAAATTATTAAGTTCTATAAAAATAGAATTTAGAATGAAATATACACGTGGTAAAAATTGCTGCACACGAAAAGTTCATGCTCACGGAATAACATTTGTGTAGACTCTTTCAATATACTTGATTCCAAAAAGGCTTAAAATAAGTTTAAATTAAAAAGTCGTCATTAAAATTCAAGTTTAACTAAATTGTGTCTTTATAACATGCTGTTCAAAAATAAGTGTGCCCAAGTGATGCTAGTCGAATCATCAAACTTTGTGCTTTAAATGTGGCGATGTTGATCAACTTGCCCAAGCATATTATACGATTGAACTCATTAGCGAGCAGTCTACGATTAGCGACAACGCTAAATATCTAGAATTCAATGTATGGGCATACATCGAATTCTAGATTTACAAAGTTATAAAAAAGACTGTCGTGGAATATAAAAATACATGTCCAACTATCAATATTAACCTTCCTTTGATATAACTTACGAAAATAATGATAGCCTTTTAATTAAAATAATGTACGTTTTATAATTCTGCTCCTAAATCGAAAACTTGTGCGTAACTAACAATCACCCATCCTACTTTATATTATTTGGATATGGGTTTTAATATAGGATTCTCATTGAGATTCAAGGCGTGCCGCAGCAAATAACGATAAAGAACTAACTATGCTTATTCACTCGTTTTGTGGTGGTTCCATTTATATAGTAGTATAGTAGATAATTATCTCAGTAAAATTTTGTTTTATGAAGGTAATTAACTGTTATAGTAAGGATTTAAAGTGGGTCTCTTTTAAACATGTTTTCTTCAACTGAGTAATGATATTCTGATGATAACTATTATCGTACATTCTCCTTTGTGTGTTCTCCATTTAACGTGACACTGGCGAAGTAAATTGTGCTCAACTGGTACGCTCGAAACGCCATAATTAAAGAGAAGAAAAAAAGGGAGGTAATTAAACTACAGGACAATATTTATGTTAATATAAAACTATATAAAATATGCTATATTTGCGTATCGAATATTATACAACGTGTAGTGCTGATTATTTTAGTCGACTTATAGGTACCTACTTTATAAAGTATAAGCTTAAAAAAAGTTCTCTGTCAACCTACAAGGTGTTTAGTCTGTTTTGACTTTCAAACGTAGTCTAACGTCTTAGAAACTTGTTTAAATTGGTCTATATTAAAATTAACAAAATTATTATTATATTTTTAGTTCAAAATAAAAAAGTATTTTAAAAAACAAAAGTGACAGAGCGGCTGCAATAATAGATTGCAATAGCACTAAAAACTTACTTATCTTTCCGGTGTAGATTACAATGTAAAACAGAATTATGGAAGTATTACTATTATATATAGTGAGGCACTGGCTATTAAGTCACGATATACCTGGTTTAGGAGTTAGGATACTTTATACTGTTCGAAAAGACATTTCGAACAGTTTAGTATAAAATGTTTGACTAATTGAAATAGTAATGTGTAAGTTATTATTATGAGTAAAAAAATATTTCCCCAATCATTTTAAAAGCACAATACTGCTCATTAATATACCTACTTAAAATCTTTTAGAGAAAATAATTTGAAACCCTGTTCAATGTTGTACGAGCTGTGCATTCCAAATTACAGCTTTTGACGTCTGGAAATGTCAGATGTACCTACAATTTAAGTCACTCAGTAAATTGTTTCATTGATGTTTACTAATAACTAACAATTGTTTATTGAATAAAATTATGTTACTTATGTTCTATTTATACTAAAGTCATACATATATATAAATATTATTTATCATTAAAGACTAAATTTAATGTGTTTTACAATATTTATGTACTGAAAAAGCACTTAAATTAATGCTTTAGAATGCTTTTCAGCAATTAACAAATGAATGTAATGAATCAAACCAGGTTCCTTCTTCAATTACATTTATTAATACCGAGTACAATTCAGATATCAAAAGGTACAGCATGACTGCTTAATGTTCTCTTCAGAATGTTCCTCCCAAGAATGGTCAATCAAATATTTATACTAGTTTATTTATACCCCCACACAGTTGACCACTTCCGATACAATTTAATGTTGCCAACTAAACTATTATAATTAATATTTTTGAAATACAATTCCATAATAAAATATATAATCAAGTATAACCATTAATAAATTATTATAACATCGGATATTACAATGTTAAAATTAATTGATAGACAAATAACGAGTGACGTTCAAGACAATATCTTATTTCTTTATACAAATAATAATAAAATATCGTTAAATTACAGTACAATTAAGTGATAAAATAACAAATCACAACACTCGGCCATCCGAACGCGTGCTCTCTCCGGAGCACGCACTAACAAATCACAACACTCGTTTATGATATATTTACTATGTATACAGAACAATTTTTTTAAAATTCAATTTCAAATTATTAAGAAAACAAATTTATTAACAAACAAAAGTAAATAAAAATTACAATAATACAATATTTATACTTAACGCATCTACACTTGTTATTATATATCCATATATTCTATGAGTTATTTTATTTATATAGGTTCACCAGTGGTACTTACAATATAATAATAATAATAACCATTTTCTGCAAAGTTCACTATTAGGGTATGTTATTCCGTATTACATAATGTTCCCCACTTTTCAACTTGAACTTTTCATTGTTTCGGTCATCCACCACCTTAGTCAAGAGGTCCAGTCCTGCAGGGTCCCACAGTGGTGCAGATTTCGTATTTCCATCTTCTCATTGACCGTCCTATTTCTAGTCCCTTTCCTTGGATACCACAGAGTGACCTGTTTACTCTGCTTTTTCTGGTGCAACGCAGCTTGTGGCTTCTCTAGCCCCATTTCAAATGGTTTTGTCTCTAATATCAGAATTACTTGATTGTCTAAAATCTTGTTTCTCAGCATACTTTTTCCAATTACAATATATAACAATAATAAATTTTTAAAAAGTTTCCATAAACAAATGGATTTCAAGGTGAATACCGCATGCAACAATCGATAGCTATCAATTTTTTCATAAAGATAAAAGAAATGACAATGATATAACACAAGTTACTTTATAATGTCGAACAGTAAATTCTTAATATATTAAAAAAAAAACAATCAAGCGTAATAAAGACAATATCATAATGATGATACACTATGTAATGCTGATATCCTAGACGTTCGGTTTTGCGATATTTACGTAATGACGTTTTTACATACAAATTCAGTAAAAATAAATAAACTAAGTTTCTAAATTGTCATTATTTTCAGTACCATTTCTAATAAAGCTAAAGAAATTTCACAGCAAGGAATATTCACGTATCCAAGGTCTAATTCTATCAGATGCTATTCTTACACGTCTGTTAGTGCAATATAAAGAACAATTAAATCAACATTTGAATTACCTAACCATTTAGCAGCATAATAATTTGTTTTTGATACTTCTCCATTAGATATCTTGAATAAAGGATTGCAAGAGATCTTTTGAATTGTTATATTCTTATGCCGCGTTTGAGGCGCATAAATAAAGTAATGTTGATTATATTTTATAATTCTGTATTAATCATTTTGACATTCAAAATCTGAAATAAATTAATAGAGAAATAAATTTAAACATTTTAAAATAAATTTCAATGTTAAGAAACCTTAATGACACAAATCCTAACAACACGAGGAATAAATCTTTGTTCCAATGTTTATTAAACATATTTAATTGACAATAAAAAAAATAATATCAATATATCTTAAGAAATACGTAAGTCAATCTATTTTAAATAGATATACTAGCCACAGCAACTTGCCGTTACAAAAATAGCAAATAACAATGCGTTATGTTAACTTCAGAATTCGTATTTTAACCAAAGATATCAATTAGGTATGCGTTTGGCTAAGCTATCGTTACTATACTTTTGTATTGTAATGGAGGTCGCAGAAAATTAAAGTTGTAGGAAATCTCTGGTATATACTTTAGTTTAACTTTTAACATGTTATTGAGACCGGCCGTTAAGAAACCTTTTACTAATATTACTATAGGGTCATGCGAAAAAAAAAAACCTTATAATAACCCTTTAGAATATTCATATTAATAATAGTAGTGTAAACTAATAATATAGGAATCACTCTTCTCACTACAAATGATAAGGTTAATAATATTTCAGTAGTTTTCAAAATTATCACCCGGTAAAAATGAATTTAGTACTTCCATTTTAATTGCAGTTAAATTTTAGTACTTTATTAAATTATTGGCAAAAATAAAATTAGCTCATTGTGACCAAAACTTTCAATTTCTACAGATATCCTAACTACAGATATTTTTAGAACACTTCATTAGATTACAAACGCTGCCAAAGTGTATGAATTCAAATTTGAAATATTTATTACCAGCATCAAATAATTCAAATTACGTATTTGAACACACAATTAACGAACGGTTTAGTTAGTTAAAGTTAACTACTTGATATGTGTACATACGTGGTATGATACAAGGGGTTTTAGTTTAAAATAATTATCAAGATGACGATCTTACCCGACGATTGACGATTTAGTGCACTTTACAATAATTAGAAGTTCAGTTAAAAGTTTAATGAGAATTTGTTATAAATTATAGGTCCATTCTACTATAGGGTCTTTTAAAATCTGGAATAACACTAAAGTATTTTTAATATTTATCACTGATTACATTGTTTATTACACTTTAGAGCTTGTATCTTATTACGTATGGAGTTATCGGCATTTACGTTATTTCACATCTGCTGCGAGTATGAAAACTTATAATAAAATAATTTCTTCATTTATCCACTATTTACTAAGAATATCTTCAAAGAACAGACAGTTTATCATCTTTACAGCAAAATAAAAAAAAAATATATATTTATACTCTTACTTGGATTTTATCGGCCATTAGTTGGTTCAGCTTTCATCACATAACACAACAATTGTTTCAATTGGTTGGTATTTCAACTTCTTTCACGACTGGAAGACCTATATCTTATCAATTCTGCCTTACTGGAATGAAAACATTTCTCGTCCCCTGAAAAACTATTTTACGAAGCTTCACATTCTTTTATAAATTTTAAACTTGTCTTGCCCTTTTTTTTTACTTTGGGGCCAACATTAAAGATACAGATGTAGCACAAGCTCAAAAAGATTTGAATACCTTAACCGAGTGGTTTAAATTGTACTTACTGACAATTAATACCGTAAAAACGTGTTATGTAATATTTAAACAAATGAAAATAAAAATATTTCATCTCATAACCCACTAGTAGTTAATAATGTGATTATCTAACAAACGTCTGAAATGAAAAAATGAAAAATACCTGGGTCAGACACTCATCTCTCGTGGACATATCAAATTGAACACATCAAAACAAACTTTCATCCATTTTGGGTTCGCTAGGTAATATCTCCCGGTGTATCCTTAAGAAATTAAAATACAATATCTATAATTTGCTAGTGGAATCACACCTAAACTACCTAATCGAGATTTGGGGAAATGTGCCTAAAACAAAACTGCGTGACTTACAAGTTAAACAGAATAAATTAGTAAAATTATTATTTCATTATCACCACCTTACTTCAACAAAGCTATATTTACTGAACTAGGAATAATGAATATAAAACAACTCCACTCTTACAATACTTATAACTTTTACACAAATGCTACTTTTAGCAAAACTCACAAATATACAAACGAAGTACACGCCGGGGAAGCTTGTTTTTCTTATCGAGAGTTCGAACAAAATTTACTATGAAAAATGTAACATACGACGGAGCACAATGTATAATAAACTACCCATCGACATAAAAACATTGTACGAGCTTACATGTCTTAAGTCAAATTAAAGAAACATTTTTAAAAATTATTCCAAATATTTATAATACTATTAAAATATTTAAATAATATCTCATTGTGACTACAATTTTACTGGCAAAATGTTCATCCTACCCGCCTATGTTTTTATTTTATAAAAATTTGTACTTTTTTCAAATCAAACTTGAATTATTGTATTATTAATGTTATTTTCTTTTTTTTTGTTTATTCTAGTAGACAAAAAAAATTGTGCGAGTATAACGACCGATTGTAAAATTGTAGTTATTAACAAACTGTAGATTATGTTCTCACGTAAATAACCGTATTGTCTTTTGAAAATAAATATCTTTAAACATAAATCTTTAAACCATACGTATACTAGTATTAAGCTTAGCTTAAGCTATTTCATATCAACGTACCAAGCATCTATTAGCGTTTCATTTCAAAAAATCGCACGTGATTTGATTATAAATACTAAAACGGCTTAAGAAAATCTTAGTTAACATGAAATTATTCTTCATTCCAAAATTACTGTTTGACCGACTGCGTTTCAGCTGTATAGCTGAATTATCTTACTGCAATCGATAACTTGAGTTCAGCTATATAACCAACATAACAGAAATCTATAAGTTTTTACATCGTTTGTAAATATCTGGCTTAGCTCATTCATATAGCTCTAATTACTATTGTATAACTAAAAGCACAACAATATTTCTTCTACATTCTTCAATATTCTTACTAAGAGACTATGTAATACGCAACCTCATGTTTGTTATCTCAACCCGCCTATATGGTTGTATCTCGCACTACATGGTTGCAACATAATTACCAATATGGCTGTTCCTCACGCAAATCTGTATCTATTTTTACACATTTTTCTGATAGTTATTGTCAGAAAAGTTAAATTTGACGACAATAATACGTTATTAATTCGAAATATATTTACTTCAAAAATATTAACTTTACCTCGAAATCACATTATCAGGCTTCATTATTTCTCATGAAACCATTTCTACACTATAAACAAACAAATTCTCTCTTCTAAATAAAAAGTTTTATCAGTTATTACTTAGGTTTTCAGTATTATATAATCATTTACAAAACTAAATATTCGTATTGTAGCATTTGCGAATATCGATAGCATATATTCGCATTCGTATTCACGAATGTTTAAAAAAAAAATTACATTCGTTACATCACTAATATCAAGCTACCTACATGTTTTTCAAGTCAAGTCAATTACGTCACATTCATAGGTCCGTCTTTCAAGTCATCTACATTCAAACTCACATTTACATAATTCAAGCCACCTACATGGTGGTAGATCATTTCAGACATCTATTATTCAAGCCACCTTCCTGGTGGTACATCACAATTCTACTATTCAAGCCACCTTCCTGGTGGTACATCACAATTCTATAATTCAAGCCACCTTCCTGGTGGTACATCACAATTCTACAATTCAAGCCACCTTCCTGGTGGTACATAACAATTCTACAATTCAAGCCACCTTCCTGGTGGTAGATCACAATTCTACAATTCAAGCCACCTTCCTGGTGGTAGATCACAATTCTACAATTCAAGCCACCTTCCTGGTGGTAGATCACAATTCTACAATTCAAGCCACCTTCCTGGTGGTAGATCACAATTCTACAATTCAAGCCACCTTCCTGGTGGTAGATCACAATTCTACAATTCAAGCCACCTACCTGGTGGTAGATCACAATTCTATAGTTCAAGCCAATTTCAATTCAATTCAATATATAATTCAACAATTCAATCTATAATTCAACAATTCAATCTATAATTCAACAATTCAATCTATAATTCAACAATTCAATCTATAATTCAACAATTCAATCTATAATTCAACAATTCAACAATTCAATATATAATTCAACAATTCAATATATAATTCAACAATTCAATCTATAATTCAACAATTCAATATATAATTCAACAATTCAATATATAATTCAACAATTCAATATATAATTCAACAATTCAATATATAATTCAACAATTCAATATATAATTCAACAATTCAATATATAATTCAACAATTCAATATATAATTCAACAATTCAATATATAATTCAACAATTCAATATATAATTCAAAAATTCAATATATAATTCAACAATTCAATCTATAATTCAACAATTCAATCTATAATTCAACACCTACTTGGCGGTATATCGCATTCATAAATCTATAATTTAATACACCTACTTGGGGGTAGATCGCATTCACAAATCAATAATTCAATACACCTGCATGGTAGTAGATCGCATTAATAAATCTATAATTCATTCATATACAAAATTCACAATACTTAAATGAACTCGCATATTCATCATAAATAACTATTATTACAAGACTAAATTTCTGTTTCATATGGTTCAAACGTTTCATATAGTAGTAACGTACATGCGTATCAGAAAAAAATTTCTACCGTCTTACAACAAAACTTGCATGGAGGGTACTCATTTACTATACGAAAAATAAACTCACGATGTTAAACCACATTATCTGGTTGATAATTCTTTCATACAACAATTTAGTCTCGGAAAATAAAGAGCTAAAACGGAATATTTTCATTTCTTTTACTTACATAAATTTCTCCTCTCCAGGGCGCGTGGAACTTTACACTTCTGAGATGTAATGAATCAAACCAGGTTCCTTCTTCAATTACATTTATTAATACTGAGTACAATTCAGATATCAAAAGGTACAGCATGACTGCTTAATGTTCTCTTCAGAATGTTCCTCCCAAGAATGGTCAATCAAATATTTATACTAGTTTATTTATACCCCCACACAGTTGACCACTTCCGATACAATTTAATGTTGCCAACTAAACTATTATAATTAATATTTTTGAAATACAATTCCATAATAAAATATATAATCAAGTATAACCATTAATAAATTATGATAACATCGGATATTACAATGTTAAAATTAATTGATAGACAAATAATGAGTGACGTTCAAGACAATATCTTATTTCTTTATACAAATAATAATAAAATATCGTTAAATTACAGTACAATTAAGTGATAAAATAACAAATCACAACATGAATAAACATAAAAAGTGAAGAGTTATAAATCTCTTTACAGATTCATCATATATGTATAACACATATAAGCTAGTGATATTAGGTAAATTTGTACATATATTATTAATGAAGTTTGTGTTAGGAAACTTGCAAAGTGGGTAAATCAATACATAACAACAATGATAAGGTGCAGAAGTTAAAGGTTATTAAGCCAGGGCTCTAACTTAACCATAAGGTAATATTGAAATGGGCCACTCTAAGGCCTTATAATTATTTCACTTGAATATTAAATCTGTTAACCAATAAGTGAATATTATTTTCAAAATCACCATCCTTAAAAAATATCGTTTTAAAATATTATATATTCTTACAAAGTCTAAGAAAAAATATTATTTTAAAGATATATTCTTTATATAAAGTAATGAATTAAAACCAAAACTTGGTCGTATCTATTTTTAAAATGAGGACGCAATTCTTTCTTTTCATGCCAACGATATTAATGCTACTGCCTGCACGGTCACGTAACCATCGAGTCGAGTGTCGAAGAGCGTCGAAGCCTTCCCGGAGACATTTTCATGGCTTATGCCGCTGCACGACACATGTCGACTTATCATAGCTGTTGTATATAATTATCTCACGTATATCAAACATGATTTTTTTTAATAATCATAGTGTTTACTTTTCTTTGATAATTTGTAATTAAAATTTTTTAAATATATTTTTTAAATATATATATCTGTGCAGTGACGGAGAAAGAATACAATTCACTGCCCCTTCCTCCCATGGGTGTCGTTAGAGGCGACTAAGGGATATCTGAGCGACCAACTGCTTATCTGGTGGTAGGATGTTAATCATCCGCCTGGTTTGTTACCACCGTACGCATGGTGAAAAACTTGTGAAGTGGCTATACAACCGCGTTTTGAGATCAGCCAGCGTACAACCAGTGCCTGAGCGAGCTATGTCGCATGGCAAAGCGTCGCTCACTTCACGTGTCTTTAAACGAGGCGTGAAGAGGTATCTTGCGAGCCGTCATGGCGAGGGTGACTAGTGCAGCTCATTTTTGTTGTCAGTACTAGTCGTCTTCGCGTTTGGACTCCACTTCCACTTACCATCAGGTGGAGTGGAGTCATATGCCTACCCGGATAATATAAAAAAAAAATATGATCTTTACTAGAGCGTTAGAATCGAAATAGGAAATATATATATATATATATATATATATATATATATATATATATATATATATATATATATATATATATATATATATATATATATATATATATATATATATATATATATATATATATATATATATATATATATATATATATATATATATATATATATATATATATATATATATATATATATATATATATATATATATATATATATATATATATATATATATATATATATATATATATATATATATATATACTACTGTTTAATGATGCCTGTGCATAAAGAATACAACTTACCTCTAACTCTAAATTGAAAATTGTCAACTAATCTCCTACTACGACTTCCATATTGAAATTAAACCAGCTACGCTGACAACTTTGTAAAACTTTATTACAGCTTCTTTCACAGTATTTTCTTATCGGATTTGAACTTCACATAACTCAGTTTAATTAAATAATCGATTAAATTAAAAATAGGCTGCAAATTCTACAATGTTTTAAGGGAGTTACTATAATGACTTGATATTTTTAAGGTTCTGTACATAAAAGGAAAAAACAGAATTTTATAATAATGAAGAAGAAGAAATCCTCGATGCGCTATTCCAATTCGGCTGATTTTTTTTATCAATACAAATAATAATTTATTCATTATTATTTTTTACTAATCATTTAATAATTATAATTTTATATATTTTCTCAATAAATTATTCATTAAATTACCTCAAAATATATACTAAATATAAAGGTAAATATCACAATTTTATCCCTTAAAAAATTGACACAGAATGTTCCAGTAGCTAAGATTTTTTAGTCAAGATGTTATAATTCATTCTGAATTCAGGTATATAAATTCCTTTTTTCTTGGCGTGCGTCACATATTAAATTCCTTCACCGATATATTAATATTCTTATGAGATTGAACTTCAATCTTATCAAGACAAAGCTTTTTACAGTTAAACATCTAACAATATTAAGCAATAGCAACAGGATAGTTGAAATTTCTACCAAACACTCCTTGATCCTTCTTCTAAAAAAAAAAGAACAAAAAAAAAACGTTACATACATATATACATACTTAAACATACATACATTATATACCCAAACATACATATTATGCTATATATACATTTTTTTTGTTCTTATAAAAACATAGTGCAAATGTTATACTGACTTTAAATTTAAATTAATCGTTCAGACAAGCTAGTAAATGTTTTTTTAATTTGGATTTAAAGGAGAAAATTGATGGACATTTTTGGATTAGATTAGGAAGGTTATTCCAAAGGGATGCTGCGTACACAGAAAAGGATTTTTGTAGAAATTTGGTATTGCTCATAGGTACGTCAAGCGACGGAACCGCAAGGCCGCCTAGAGCGTGAGGGAGGAGGAAGAACCTTGAAACGGAAAATGCCTTGAAAGAAGAAGGTTTAAAAATTTAATTTTGTCAATGCTTTAAAAAACCTTGCATGTTTGATATCAATTTTCCACGTGCTCAGATTTTTCCACGTAATATTGAGAATATTTTCTATCTGCTTTAATAGACGGAGAGACAGACATATCGAGGGACAACATGGATCAATTCCTATAAGGTATTTTTTTTATTTTTGAATTACAGAACCCTGAAAACAGGTAACGTAATTTTATATTTATACAAAGATTTATTATAAAAACTCCTAAGCACGCACTACAAACCAGTTTTGAAACAAAAGGCTCGGGTGTTAAATTAATCCACTGGAGTCATTACAGCTTATATTTTAGCTTTTTCTAACTAAATGAAAAAGTTTTTACTTTTTTAAAAGTTTAATCTTCAAATACTTATAAATAAGGTCATAATGGTTTAATTTAGTAGTAACTACTGGGTTCACGTTTGATTAGAGCTGTCAAGTATACCTCTTAGTCACAAATTATAGTGTCATAAATTTTTAGGATAAATAATCTTTTTTGTCTATATTATACTCCATATTTTTACCTAATTCCATTTTCTCTTTTTGTAATTAAAAAATAACTCTTGTTCTATAAATATCAAAAGTCATATTACAGATTCAGACACAGCCCAATGGATCTTAGATAATTTATTTACACACGAATTTGTTTTTACAAACGATAGTCAGTTCGTTTGTTGGAATAGGCTTAGAGCTAGCTTATATGCGGTTGAAGTAAGAGCGAGAGGTATAACAGTATCCATGGTACGCTAAGATGTTTCTTCTCTTAATATACTTTGTTATTCTTATATTTTATTTCTTATACTTACAATATGTAAATATAGAAAAGGAATCTTGCAAAGAGAAATAAAAACTCATTAGCAGTTTTTTTTAAATATACCGCCAAAATAAAAAGGATTTTTAGATATACAGACAAAATATTAAGGATCTTAAGCCTTAATTGCTAGTGACACTAGCAATCATTTTATTCTGATGTGATTAAATCTTGAAAACTCGCATTTTATTTCATCGCTATGAATCTCCTGTATTTTTCGTAGTACTGTGAAGAAAATTACCTGTACCGTAATCCATTTTACATTGTGTTGATATGGCAAAACCTCCAAAGTCAACTTTGTCAATTCATTCAAATACACATGATTGTAATGGACTTAATATATAGGGATGCTAGAAAAAATAATAAATACAAAAACAAATATTGTTTTCTTCTAGTAAATGAAACCTAGTGATGCATACAAGAACAAAATAAGCAGCTTAAAGTTTTTAAGCGATAAACGACAAAAGGTTTCTATATGTATATTTTAACTTACATGAGAGAAATAGTACAAAGACATTAAATTAAATGACTCACCATAAGAGCTGCCAGCACACTTGCCTTTATAAGGGAACACAATATATTTATTTCCTATTGTCTTCTCGATTTACTTAAATTTTCTTAATTTATTAAATAGTTAATTTGTGTTGCCATATCAATTAATTGACTATAATTAGCATATTAACCATATAATTAACATATAAACATCGTATCAAATTATTTCTAGAGAATTGATCATCCACTTGAAATATTTGGTACCTAATTTTTCGTTTTCTTTCTTTCCGTTGTAATATAATATGATTGGAATGTTTACCATTGAAAATATATATCAGAACAGATTGAAAATATATATCATATATCGGAACAGGAACTTATAGATATCTCTCATAATGCACACAAAGCAGCTTGTTTCTGATTTCGTACTTAATTCTCATGTTGCCATATTATAGGATATACTTGTACCTATATTTAACTACGCTAATACTGGCTGTGTTAAAGCTATTTATTGCTAATCTAACCGCAAATTAAACTAAATGCTGTGTTTTTATTATATTATAAGATAGAATAGGATATAAAGTATTAAAACTCCACTTGGAAATAATACTAAACACAAAAAATCAATACAAATAAGAACGTTAGCAAACGTCGAGATTGAAAAAATAAGCGTTCCTTTAAAAGGCTTAACCTAAATAAGGAAACCGCAAAGATCGTAAATTAATGTTACTCGCTCTGAAGCAACCAACCGAGCCGAGTACCGCCTCTATTAAGTGACGCAGTTCACCTCATGTTTAAGTATTTTGCTTTATTTGTATGACCTTTTTACGTATCAGCTCAACATTTTTCTATGTAAATGTATGAAAGAGTTGGCTATGAAAAATAAAATCGTTTAAAATAAATAAGATGGTAAACCTGAATATTTTGTTATTTTCAATATATTTTCATGATTTTGATCGTCACGTTTAATTACGTCATATTTTTTATTCGAAGTCGATATTGCAATAAAAAAATACTTATTAAAACCTTCTTTTACGTCCATGATGAACTCAAAGGAATAAAATACAATGTAAACAGTCCAATACAACATTTTTTTTCTCAATCTTAATTCAAACAAACACCTATCTACAAATAAACACAATTACTTAAATTTCAACCGAAACCAACACTTTAATGTGTGTTCAGATAGATACGTATAACGTAAATGAACTTACCGATTTAATAAAACTATTTATATTAAGCTCTCCATCTTAAGCCGATGTCCTTCGTTAGACTTTTACTGAGGTCTCTAATTTCACTGGGTGTTGACATTTGGCATTTAGATTTTTGTAGAATTTAGAATACTATTAAGAGATTATTTATTGAAGTTCCTACAAGTATAAGAAAAGACAATGTTTTATGTTGTTTTGTCCTCTGTTTTATAGCTTAACGTTTTTATCCCGCACATGGCAGGGTGAATAAAGGGAACTGCAGGAACCATAAGAACCTAGTGTCCTTGCTTTCTCTATCCCCGCTTTCTGCCCTCTTCGAGGCAATGCGTGTTGAGTGGTGGATCTCAACACGCATTGCCTCGAAAAGGGCGAAAAAAGACACAATGCCTATAAAATTATTTGCTTATATGTGTTTTATAGTCCACATACCTAAGTCACAGGCTACAACTCGTCAAAAAATTAACAAATACAGACTATTTCTTCATCTTATTTTATAGTATAATAGGCAAAAGCCAAAGCCAATCGTACTCCATAAAGGAGACTAAAACTTTACCCAAAAGCGTAAAGTCATTATAAAAACTAAAAAGAACTACGCTCAAAATTCTTATACGGTAATTGGCATGTTAAAATTTTTCCTGAAAAGTGTTTGTTAACTGTAAACTTCGTTAATCAAGGTTTTCAAATATGGTTCATATATGGTTTCTCGGGCAAAATTAGTTCGGCGTAATCATTTTTTTCAACATTTTTATTCTACTTAATGTATTTGTTGAGTATTTTATAGCATTATTATTTAGTATTTATTTCATTTAATGTTCAAATTAGGACGAAGTACGTACATATTTTAAAATAGACAGAATTCGAAAGATAGCTTCGAAAGCTATAAGGCCGCCTTTAGTACTATTACGTTTTTGTATAAACATTATAAATACATATGGATAAATCTTTTCGTGTACAATTGAGAGTATTCACTTACTTACGTCTTATATGTGTGTATACTAGCCTCTGGCTTTCACAAGTAACCACGTAACCTCGTAGTAAATATAATTAATGATAATTGATAATTGTTTATAGTATGAATATTGCTGTTACAGAATGATAACATTATTTAGATTTCTTTTGTCTTCACGCTTTATCCCGCACATGGCGGGGTAGGCAGAGGGAACTGCAGGAACCATAGTATTAAGACAGTACGTAGTTTAGCCTCTGCTTTTTTCGTCGCCGCTTTCCGCCTTTTTCGAAGCATTGCGTGTTAGTGGCGGAGCTCAACGTCGCGCTTTGCGTAGTTTCCGGAGCGAAGAAAATGGAAATAGAAAAATCCATCTTCCCCGAGTGGAAGTCGAACCCACAAACCGTTACGTTCATACTTAGACACTACCCTCTGCGCCACGCCTCTATTTTATTTATTAGTACTTAGAAAATATAACATAAAATTAGAATTTCGTACAGAACAAAGTAGTAAAAGTAAATCTTTTGTATAAATTATTTATTGTAATTACTGCCGCTTACCACAACAATAACAATTTTCTTTTTTATTTTACAAGAACAATATTTAATATATATTGAAATATAAATATATCTACAATTTAATTGTTTATAGTATGAATATTGCTGTTACAGATGATAAAAAAAATACATTTAGACTAATTGTTTTCCTTATAAAGAGACTTGTGTTAGTTTAAATTGTTTGTCTAAAGGATCTTGTTTCATATAGAATAAATGACAAGCATGTAAGGTATATTATGAGAAACCGTATACGGTCTACTTTTTATTTATTTTTTTATATCCCGCATTCAATTTCTTATACACAAATTAATTACCAAATAAAAGTAATATGTCTATTGTAAAATTAAGGACAAGATGTTCTTAAGTTTCAAAAATTAGTGACACAAATCACAATGTAATTAGATCTGAATTTTTAAATTAATGTATTGAATAAGATAGGAAGATTATATCAGCAACAACTATATCTGTTTAAATATTTTTTAAAGAAACTAATAAATATATACACTGTAATGATAATAAAATAAAAGGATTCTTGCGATATAATTTCTTTTAGCACTGTCAAAAAGTATTTACCTATTATACGATAAGAGGTTAACACTTCAGAACAGAGTTTCACGTTGCCATATACATATATAACATACATATCATACAAAACTTTTTAGAGAATAAATCGTTTCGAATAATTATATATTTTTGTAGTTCTTTTTACTTTTGGTTTCATGTTATCCGTCATCCGTCGTCAGTCGTCCGTTATAGACGACATTTCTTCGTCCGTTGTCCATCATACGGTATTAAATTAGACGTTTATCGTGTTCTACGGTTCTGCTTTACATTAAATGATCCTTTCATATCTGTAAACTGAAATAAATAGCTCCACACCATAACTCGTATGTATTACGGTAGACAAAATAAAACTAGTGTAAAGACTTTTCGTTATCTATATTTTGCTAAATTTTGAGACATTGCGTATAGAGCGAGACTATTAGAGCAAGAAAATCAGATAATGAATTAACTTTAAGTGGAAATTGAACCTACAACCGTCGCATTTACTGTCAGACTTAGTAACACTGCGCAACAACGGCATATTTCTTTGAAAACATAATTTAAATAACACTACGAGTACTTTACAACCGCTCTGTGATTCCTGATGAATTACGAGCCTCACTTATGGAGTTTGTTTACATTTTAATGAAAGGTAAGGGTTGTAAAATTCGTGTTTATTTATATAATCACTGTGTAACCCGCAGACGTGTGACGGATTCTGTTATGGCTTAAACAATATTCATAAAAAAATACTTATGAAATATTAGTATATTTTATGAAATATTTCTTTCACTGAGTAAATATACATTAAAACAGTATATTGCTGAGATACATTGAGATTAAATTCTGAAATCTCAAAAAAAAAAGATAACTCTCAAATTTATTTCTGGGGACATTAACGTAATAACAGTAACGCGACTTTCACTTTCTGCTTTTTTACGGTTAGTATAATACTAAGTATAAGTATGTGTTTTAAATACTCACTCCCTGTACCAGGAGTAAGTATTAACAGATATTTGCCTCGTCAATGACACTCACGTCCGGTTATACCGTGACACCATCTTTACAAAGAGAGTTCTTAAATTACTAATTAATTTTCTACGCACATAATTTATACCGCAAAACCAGGCTACGGGTCTACCAGACCATGAGGCAATTTACAAACTCGAAAATCGTGGAAGTTCGTTAATTATTCGACGAGAGCAGCTCGGGCGCCCTGGGACTCACATTTATTGACAATTAAGACAAGACTCAACCGCTTCACGCGCCTTATTGCTCTTACCGCGGTCACCATCCAAACTCGACTTCGAATATTCCTTATCCAATAAATTATTGATCCTGATAGGTCCCTAATAATTTAGTACTTCTGATTTATGAAGTAAAATTTATTAAAACCTCGAAGTAAGGTTCATTTTTAGACTAACATTGATTGTTCATTTCACGTATCACTTTTACTCGTTCGATAAAGAGTTCTTCTTCTCGGTTTTTGTGCCGTCTTGGGCGTGCCAGTTACTACAATTCACTTCACAAATTATGTAGAATAGAAAACACACAAAGGATATTGTACGCTATAAAAGCTAATACTTGTGCAATGCATGTTAGAAGAGACAAATATACAGCGATCGATTACCTAAAACATAAATATACCTATACATGTTTAAATGGTTTATTATTATAAAACCAGAGGAAATATCAGTATGCAAATCACACACCAAAAGGTTTATACGGTAATCGATATAATCAAGGTCTAAAAGTTATGCCCGCGTTACATCAAAGAATGAACTATTATACATTTTCACCTCTGAAATATAAGCGTGACAAGACTTTTGTAATGTACACTGTACACTGGACATTATAGATATAAAAGTATATCTTGTATAAAAAAATAATTAATTAGAATTTTGTTATTTTTCTATTTTTATAAATTATTTAATAATATATGTTATTTTTGTAAAATATATCTTGGTATGTGTTATATAAAAACAATAACTATTTTAAAGTTGGGACAGCATAAGGCTAAACTAAATCAGCTGCCTAATATTATATACAAAATTTTATTAAAACTATCATTCATAAAGAATGGTAAAGGTTAAATATTATAATAATATAATAATGGTAGCAGCAACATAACCTAAAGTAAGCACTTAACGCACATTGGAACCAAGATTGAGTTACCATTCCCCAAGGGAGTAACTTGTTACAATAAACCTTAATTTGAAGTCTGTTGCTTGCTGTGTTATTTATTATTAATAAGTAACAAAAATAAAACGAGATTTAATTATTATTTTATGGATCAATTAAACGTCGTAGTCCTGAAGATGCAATTGAACAAAAATGCAATTGAAATAAAACAGTTTCATTAATTTTGAGGCACATTTTAATCTATTTGTAATTTAGGAAGCCCTCGCAATTGTTCACAATATTTTATTATATCTATATAATATAACCGTAAAAGAATCGGATAAGTTTGTTTGTTCGTTTGTTAGTTATGGATAGTATGTTACTTTCCAAGTAAAGACCAATGGAGAAAAGAAGAGGAGGAAAAAGAAGAAAGAGACATTAAAATCTCTATAAAAATAATAATAATACTTTTTTTAACATAAAACCATAACAAAATAAGCACGATTACATGTTATACTCGTATATCATTCTCTATCTCGTCTAAGTTTATATTATAGGCCCTACACCTAAACTGAAGCTAAAAACATAATTATAAAATACTTTCATCTTATCATATTAAACAATTAATCCAAAATATATTCTAATCATAACGCTTGAATGTAAAATGTACAGTAAACAATGAACACGGCCACTTCGTATTTATGAGTCCTGACTTATATTGGCTCACAGATGGCTATTGTGTCTATTTTCTTTATTTTATGTCCTTTATATCTTATAAAATATAACGCTATAAATATACGACTTAGCGGATTAAACATTGTAAGGACTGAGGAAGTCACGTTTCATTATATATATGTGACAAACATTATATATGGTAAACATATAATATTGTATAGGTATGTACCTATAACACAAAAATATTTATTTGTTTAGTATTCAATTTTATTTATAAAATACATGGAATTACTTCTTTTAACCAGAATTCAACAGATTGCCACTTAATCGAGGTAATAATAAATATATAAATATAATTAATTTAGGTAATACATGATCCCAACGGTGTGTGAATAAATAATTCATCGAAATCCCGCTCGAGGCCGCGATATAAGCTGGTAAAAATCGTTTTACGTGTGCGAACTCGCGGGCAGCGGAAACGCTATGTCTGCGTTGATATAACTCGGTACAGGCGGCACGGCGCAAACAAATTGGATGCTTAAAATTCAATTTGAAGGTTTCATGGTCCACTTCATCTGTTCGCCTCGTTCGTTACGAACCGGACTCGTTCACATATCCAAATGGAAACGCAATTACTCTGCAGTAGCTTGGAATGTTTAAATGTTTATCGCTGTCATCACAGCACTTACGCACCGGCTTCCAAGCCATATCGTTCGTTAAAGATAAAATAAATGACAATCATAGAAATTCTACGTTGTTACTGTTACTTTGACAAGTTAAAAACTGGTGAGCATTAGGTAATTACAAATTTAGATTAACTCTTAAAAACATTTTAATAAGAAGCTTTAGAAATTACCTTTAGAATCTAGAAAACAAACCAGAGACTGGTATGCAAATTTTTTAAGACAGAGAAGTTTCTAATGTCCGTAAAAAATTTCGTTTTCAAGACTTGAAGTTATAACTTGTTAAGATTTATTTAAATTTATTTAAGACGTAAGTTAGTTATTATATAACTATTGTTACCTCTTTCTCCATTTACATAGCATAATAAGATTTATTCATAACTCACAAGTGCTTACGATGAAAATGAAATATTTTAATTATAAAAATAAAAATATGACTCTCAAACAATATGTATAGAACATTATTCTTTTTTTTATGAAAGTGAAAGAAGTGTAGTTTTTACTCACATTTTTATTTTTATACATTATATTCGTATTAATTTAATTAAAGTCACATATGTATATAAAGTTAAATTTTAATAATTATTCTTGTCTTTACGACTTTACTACAAATAAAAGATAAAACTGTTGTTGATAGAAGGAAACATATCATTAATCTCGAATTCTAGCAAATGGAGCGCGCTCCAAAATATTTCAAAAGGAAACAAAATGATTTACATCCTGTTTGGTCTTTAAAAGGTCAAAAATTACTGCTTACTTGCACCTTTTAAAAACTTTTCGCCCATATTTTAAATGCCATCTTTATATTTTTGTTTACAACATCTTAAGTTAAGCTCAGTTAAACTGATAATATTATACTTGCAGCTTGTATTTCATAGAAATTTTCTCTCTACAGCACAGTTGTTGAGGAAATATAACTGCGAAGTGTCCTCTCGTGCGTTCATCGACCTCCCTATACGTGGCATATCATCCTCTTTCTACACTCAATTTACCTCATCCCACTCAGACTAAGGATAATGCCTAGTGAACTGTTCAAATGTATTTCGCTCAAAATCAAAAGTAATATTTGGCTTAAACCATATTACAAATGAATAAGTAATGTGAATCATATACATACATATTAGATGGACGTTAAGAATAAGTTTTGGAGGGTAAAATAATTACACTTTTAAATTTCAAATTTTTATTCGACACCATATTATACGCATTCCATTTATATACCAAATTGTAACAAAATGTTTATGTTACACTATTATACAAAGAAGATTCCATTGTGCTACAAGGAGGCTTATTATAATTAAATAAAGATTACCAAATTGGGTTATTATTAATATTCTTTTGCGTTCTGTTGCTTACAAGGGGCACCAAAAATTATTAAAACGATTTATCCAACGCAATTCCTGTTAGACTCTGAAATCTTTGATATACTGTTTCTAGTACATTTTGCGTACATAAATATATACAATTATTACTAAAATTACAAATAATTATTCATAGAAATCCTAAAAAATTCCTTTAATTAATTCCATAATAGAGCCATGGTAGATTGAAGTTGTTTCGAAATTAATATACTTATTTGTGTTACTATTAATATTGCACTTAATATTTATTAATTTTAGTCAATTCCTCAAATATGTGAATGAAGTTGATGTTTATAATGGTTTATTTCAATTTAACGACAAATGTAACATTTTGTCACAACGAGGGTAGCAATGCATTATAATTTCTAAAATCACTCATCATTACTTATCATCAATTCCTGGAAAGATAAAAGCTTGGACGAGTACTATTAAATTGTCTTTTGTAAATATTAAGTACTTTTTTCTGCGAAAAAACCTAAAAGATAACCTTATACAAACAGGGAGAGTTCTAAGTGTAATTTAATAGCTATTGAATATAATAGAAAATGTATATATAAGGGACAGGAAATGACAAAAACAAATATAAAACATACGAAATTATAGGATTACCCTGTTTACCTTTAATTTGAAACTTATACACTGTGGTAAGATGTACTGTAACAATAATAAACTGATCAAGCTCGAGTACTCGCCCGTCCGCCGCTGTAATAGTTTTCAATATTTATTTATCAAAAACTACGAAATAAATAAACGAAGGTAATTTTTAAAAGTAAAATTACAAATATTCAAGTCACCCAATAGAAACCATAAAACACTATATTATATTTGACACATTGTTTGTTACTATTATTATACATCTAACGATTTTAGTCTTCTTGCACTATATTATTGTTATATTCACATTTATTAAGTATATTGAATAGGCTCACAATTAATTATTATTTTTACAAAATATTTTTCATAGCTGAAATATAAAACAGGAGATAAGACAGGTACATGTTTGTTTATACTTTGTATAGGCTTATTACAAAATTGTTATTCCTTTGATTTTATAATCAACTGAATTATTTAAGTCTTATCTCATATTAAACATTCCAATATTTTACAACAATTAAGCAGAAAATATGTAGTATAACTATAAATTTATTTACAGCCAGCTTACATTCTGACCAAGATCTCACATTGCCTATTACTATTTCCCTTAGATTTTAAAAAGTTTATTTTTCACATTATTTACACTGCCTATCAAATATTTTGAGGATACATCGACGATTATTTACATAATGATCAATTTAAAATCACAGTTTTGTCCGAGTATTCACTACAACCTCCACATCGTCCAGTTTCTGTAAATCTCATACAGATATTTCTTGTATTTGAACCCGTTTCTTCATTATGCCAGGAGGCGCAGGAGTAGTCACTGCCGGCGGTACTCTTAAAATTCCTGAACCTCCAACAGCACCTGTTTCATCTAATTCACCATTTGTATCTGATGTACCATCAGGTGAATCGGCCAATGGGCCAAATTTTACTTGGGTGGAACTATCTACAACTCGTGGCTCAAAAGTACTAGTCCTCCCAATACCATCCGGATTCCGTCCATCCACCTTTTGTATATCTGGCTTTTGAGTATCAATACATACAACACTGCCTGCTTCAATTGCACTGCCAACACTAACGTCCGGCAATGAACTACGCGCTGCCTTATGCTTCTCATCATAACAACTATATTCTCCAAACGTCGGTTCTCCACAGTCTGAGAGAGTACGGAGATCAAATTTCGAGCCAGAACTTCTTTGGACGTGTGATTTACATTCATATCCAAAGCCTTTGCCATCAAAGGCGCGAACTTCATAATCTAGTTTTCCATCATAGTTATCCGAAGACGATGAGCTCCCGGCCTCGGCCAGATCATCTTTGCAACGCCGAGGCCGGGAGCCTCTTTGATGATAAATGCCAGCAAAAATAAGCACATTCAAAAGAAGCAGAAAACAGCCCACAGCTATTGTTACCGTTAGAGCTGCAGTATATGACTGATAATGGGACGATGCTAGTCGTCGCAAAAGGGCATCATCTGGTTGCATAGGTGGTGTTGTAGCATTAGGTGGACATTCAGTTGAAAGTGCAGGTGGTGGTGATGGTTTCGGTTGGGCAGTACGTGATGGAGGTGTACTCCGACTCATATCCCCGCGACCACCTATGTCTATATTAACTACGTGCGGAACGTGCGCACGGGATAGTGATTGAGTTCTAACAGCACCTATAGGAATGTTTATATTGTATATAAATATATTATTATTTTTTAAAATTATAACTTAATTATCAAACGCAGGAATCAGATAATGGTAAATAATTTTATCTATAATAATTATGTATATATGTGTCGATTACCTTCATAATAGTTTGCATTATCATCTTGGAAGTGATGGTGTCTCATTGCAGCATCTGGCAAGTCTGATCCGGGGCGATGTAGTTGCGGTATAAGGGACAACCACAGTGACATTTTGTGACCGCGATAGTGGCTTCTCATCTCTGACTTACCACCTGTGATTAAATCACTACATTACTTATTTCATTGAAAAAATAATTATACCTTTAATCTGTTAAAAATAAATAAACTAAATTTATAACTTATGTTTTAAATTAGCGTTCAGTTATTTCATATTACAAATTGGTATTCTTGTCAAAGCATAAAATATGTATACAAAACATACTAATTTCCATATAAAGCTGGTTGATGGTGTCGTATGTATCCCAGTAGGGAGTCTGATCGGGGGCAAGCGGAGGGGATTCCCCCATCACAGGACTGGGCGGCGGCGTGGCAGACGGGTCGTTTGGATTGCTGGCGTACGAAATATTCTCAGTAATATAAATTCATATAAATAATAATTCTGAATAATGTCAAGTTGGAAATAAAACTGTTAGTTTCTCGTGTCAACTCCTCTTAAATATTTCAATTATTATGTAAACACTAATATACCAAACGAAGATATTTATTATAGCTTTACAAATTTAAGATTTTTATTTGAAACTTCTAGATATATATACACGGTAATAACAATATTGTTATAAAAATTTGCATATTTATTGACAATATTGTTTATAAATAATAGTCCTAATTATATTCCTCGTTATTTGTCGACATTTCTAAAGGATTATTTAAATTACAGTCACTTAATCTCGTTATATAAATGGGTTGTGATTTATCTTTCGCTCTTAATTAAAATCTCTTTTTCGAGAAACATTCCGCGCTTCAAGAGTTTTATGATGTACGACTACATGAATAAGGTGGTTTAAGCACCGCGCTTGAGTTATATAATGCTACTATATCACCATGTGGATATGAATATTGACATTCACGTTGCCTTTGTGGTGTTAAGAGCACTTTAGGAAGTCAGCATCCATTATTATTATTACTTACATTAAAACCAGTTAACATCTACAGTAATAACGATGTGTAAACACGTGCTAGAGCTAGCTTTTCTCGTTCCTTTTAAAAAGATTTATGATCTAGTAGATACATAGATATACATATACTATATTTTATTTATGATATACTATTAAATCTAACATATACTTTTTTTTTAAATTCCATAGCAAATATTCCTTTTGAATCACATCAATATCAGAAAAGCTCTAAAGGTAAACAATAATATAAATTAATTATATGATAACTAAATTAATGCTGTTCAAAGTCCGATAACTTATTAAAATGTTACAAAAAACATGTAATTAAGTGTAAATCTTGTATCTTACCCATATTTGACGAAATTCGCGAGATAGTGCATACATAGCTTGGAAACTCTTTGTTCTAGTAGCGTAAAGTTTTGTTGGTGATGAGACTGTAACAGTGGCACTCCAAGATAATATGGTAGTTCTTCACCGTGTACAGAACCTGGTCTCTGTTAACAAACAATTTTTTAACTGCCTGTAAGCTTTTCGTAGTTCAAATTGCCTATACACTTTGAAATACATTTGTCTATTTTTTTATTATCGTTTACATAAATGCTGGTAAATAATCGTATGTTATAAATATATAGCAGAAATTTCCCCACCCTTCGTTGTGCTATGAAATCTCTTTGACAGTTAAGCACAGGTAATGTTATATAATAAATAATATTATTAATTATTAATAAGAATTGTCTATTGAGTCTTGTTTTTAAATTTTTATGTATTTTATTTTGATATTTTTAATCTAAATTTGAAATAAAAGAAATATAGAGATAGAGGAATATTAAAATACAAGCATAGTGTTGTAATGTTAGCACACGTAGAATTTTTATCCTGCAACGCCCATTCAAGAAACTAAGAACTTTGCAACAAGATAACGTTTAACTTACACAACTATGACATAAATATTCATATATTTTGCTTGCTACAAACCAAAGCGTTGGATAAAATTTTAATAAATATTATTTTAAATTTTAAAAATGTAGCTTAAAGTATTTAAATTAATAACGTGTCGTGGATATTTTATAATATTATATTAAAAATATTCAAAATATTAAATTAGTTGATAAAATACAACCTCGTAAATAAAACATTTTTCCCCAAGAGTTACTTATAATTGAATAAATTAATTTTAAAATGATATAATTATTAAATGTATACTTTTATATTTTAAAGTAAAATTTTTGCGTTCCACATATAAACATTTTAAATTCGGCATTCGTATTCAAAGAGAAATGGCAATATCCTGTAGATCCAAACGAACATACACAGGTCTAAATATGTTTTTGGTGAAAGTTCTCGTTTCAAATTTCTTAACTTTACTTAAAACAGTACCTATTGTCGTTATAATGATATCGTAAGTATATTCATAATATTCTTACAGATTTTACATTTAAAAGTGTATATTTATAAGTTTCTTTGACATTTCAAAATTAACAAGGTACTTAAAACAATATTTTACCTGTGGGTAATCTTTATCCTGTGAAAGGTGATGAAAATGTGTGAAGTACGTGGTCCCGCCGCGTAGAGCGTGCAGGTAGCCGAGTCTTATCAAAGGCGCTGATGTTCGACCGTCACTTAAGACCTACAGAATTGCAGCTTTATATAATAATAAAATAAATTACAGATATATGAGTGACACGATGGACGAGTAAATTGAAAATTTAATAAATTGAGTCTCACTATTGAAAATTGAAATGAATATACCATTAAAAATAATTAATTCAATAAAAGCATGCATTTATTAAATTATTATCATTCAAATTGTATAATAGGTTTGGAGAAATATATTTACACGTCGGTAACTGTCACAATCAAGCAATTTTAACGAAAACCAATTGCAAATGTAAAAATATGTCATTCGTTATTATGAAATTTACGGAATCGGTATAATATCAATCTACCTTGTATTTTCGTAATACGGATAATTTAAATCTTTAATTTCCATTAGTGTTTCACCCACATGCATAAATCTACGTTAACTGCTATTAAATGCAATAAACATCAATGCGCTCTGTTGTTGGACTCTAAAGCAATATTTATTTTTTATGCAATACTAATTCAATTTAATTATTTTGTTTAGATTTGATTATTTATAAAGCTGTGAGTAGTCATTTCAAAATAAAAGTTATAAATAGAATCGCATATAAAAGTTACCCCTCGATCGGCATATTGAAAAATATTTATATACCTAAAACAATCTTATGGACACGTAAAACAATATACGATTGTTCTATAAGAATAGAGAAGTGAAAATTCCATAATTAAAGAGAATAAGAAGAAGAGAAGGGAAAATTATTTAATTCTTAAAATGGAAATTTACTTGACAATCATCTCAGTATTCTATAATTTTATAATAATATTATAGGGAGACATAAATTATCGATTTTGTAAACACATACTTCATTCACAGACACATTGTTTCCCCGTCCCGCAACGTCGAGTTTATCTTGTCAAAAGAGCGAAAAAAAAAAATTCGTCAATTCTTACCGAACAGGAATTTAACTCATTGCGTTAACAATCAATCGTTGCCCTACTGATATACTCATATTAATTATAAATCCATTGAATGTATTAAAGAAGCCTTTGGATTATATCTTAGAACTACTTATTAGGTCACGCCTAAGAATCCATATATGCGATATTAAAGCAAGCTTAAAAACAATAGAAGTTGTGAATGGGCTGGAAAATCATGTGGACACATAATGGACGTATATAAAAAATAAACACATTATTTCCCACATAAAGCTGAATAAGTTGAGGTAATCTGATGTTAAGATAGTTCTGGTTTTCGCCCAATTTTTAGATATGGCGGGATGAGATTCTTGTTTACGTTGACGATTAAATCAAAATAGTTAATTTTCCATAATTGGGAATTGAACCCCCTAACTGACTTTTTGTACATTTATTTTTTAAAATGGCATTTTATTTTATATGCTGTGTTTTATGCGCACTATGCCTATATTTTGTCCAAAGAAACATTTATAGATACTCAGTTATAACTACTAAACATAACGGAGTAGAAAGTAATTTAAGCAATATTTAAATATAATAGGTAAATACTAAGTTTTTTTTTCTAAATGGTATCAGAGATAAATAATATAATATAGATAGCGATTAATTATTACGATGTTGATGGCGTCATAACTTTCACTGGAAATAAAAGGCTTTTCTAAGAAAGCCTTTTGAGGTGACCACCTTGTATTCACCGCGCGTCATTAACTTCTTTTGTACATCACAAGAACGATCGGTGAGTTGCGAAAACTGCTTGAGGCGCTTAATTTAAGATTGTTTGGGACAACAGGAAAACGGTACGATAGGGTTTTAATGCTTGTTACTTCGAATTACATAAACAGCCTCAACTTCAGGTTTTCTTTTCATCGTGTAAACACAAAAGACCTAGTCACTATATTCTATTTTCTATTCCATGTATTCCATATTCTCTCTCTCTCTCTCTCTCTGTTGAATTAAACGCAAACACCTTTAGTGTACTAATATTAATACAATAAATTTTAAGCTGATTCTATCTTGTTTAATTTATAAAGCAAATAAAGCAAATAAAAGTTATTTAAGTTAGTTATAGCAGAAGCGAAAAACCACCAAGCCGAATTAATGTCAACCTCCGTCTGCTTGCCTGTCTAATCCTGTCAGTTAATCACGCAAAAATTAAAGTAATAAAGGCTCATACAACGTTAATGTAAAATTTTCATTTTGGTGTCCAGTATTGATTCCGTAGAAGAAACGAAAGATATACACTACTAAATTAAAATTATATCATTATAAAAAAAAACAAATAAAAACTTAATTTAGCTTAAGTTAATAAATCACTTTAGGCAGAGGAAACTGCAGGGATCGTGGGAACCTAGTGTTAAGGCACTCCGTTGCTTAGTCCCTGCTTTCTCCGTCCCCGCTTTCCGCCTTTTTCAAGCCATTGCGTGTAGAGTGGCTGAACTCAACACCGCGCTTTGCCTAGTTTGCCAGAGCGAAGAAAATAGAAAAATTCATCTCCTCCAACTGGGAATCGAACCCAGAAACCGTCGCGTTACAGGCAGACGTTGCGCCTCTGCACCACGACAGTCCTCAATTTTATTATCTTAATCTTTATTAAATGAACGAAGATTAAAGGATACTTTTCAATATAGTATAAATATTATTTTAGGCGTTGGTGACGTATAAAACATAAAAGCAAAGGCTGCATATTTTGTCGGGACTAGCTAAAAGATAGTGAAGATATATGTAACTATTTTAAACACAAAAATGTGTTGGAATTAATTTAGAAAATATTTTTTGAATAATGAACATTAGGTCATTATTTGTCACTTGTGTGTCAGTTGTTAATCAATAGAAAGGACTGAATTGTGTAAAGTTCTACTTTTTTGTACTATCTTTTGCACGAGGATAAGCCAATTGATATTAGTTTATTTTAAAAAATGGACTCTGACCAGCGAAACCCTGGCTTATCGCCGGCAACATAGCTAATCAGACCACGGCTCCATTCGATCAAAACGCCATGAGACTTGCCTTTGACACGACTGTTTGTAAAACGAGACTCCCTTATAAAGAATAGGAAAAGTCGCCAGAGCTCGCTATTCTGTAGTTAAAAGGGCGAAAAGCCAGGCCAGCCAGGCCAGCCTTTTCAGTTTATTCAATTTAAGTTAAGAAACACTCTTAATACGCTTCTTAAATTGTTTTGCGTAAAATATTTCAAGTATGGAAAATAATAAAACTAAGTACATTGATGATGTCAAAAATCATCACCATTTTAGGACTTTCTTAAATTCAACTCATGTTTCAATTGCAATAACCCGAGTCATTTATTATAAGTATCTAAAGATAAAATTCTCCTAATGTTATTTTACTTCGATAAAACAATAACTTCACTTAGCGTGATAATTTTAATATTGCTGCAGTTATTGTCGTCATAAAGTCATGTAGACAGTAATTGCTTCCAAAACGAAGAACATGTAAAATAAAATTGACTAAAACAGAATACTACAATTTTAATTACTGTTACGAACAATATAGGTATGTAGTTTTGAAATTTTTGATAAATAATAGATAGCTTCACGCTTTACCTTCACGCTTTATCCCGCACAAGGCAGGGTAGGCAGAGGGAACTGCAGGGACCGTGGGAACCTAGTGTTAAGACACTCCGTTGCTTAGTCCCTGCTTTCTCCGTCCGGCGGAAAGCGCCGCCGTTTTCGAGGCATTGCGTGTTGAGTGGCGGAACTCAACGCCGCGCTTTGCCTAGTTTGCCAGAGCGAAGAAAATGGAAATAGAAAAATCCATCTTCTCCGACTGGGGATCGAACCCAGTAACCGTCGCGTTACAGGCAGACGTTGCGCCTCGGATAGATAGCTGGTCCCATTCCTGTTAAATGAAGGCCAGTTGATATGCAATGTACAGTGACTGTAGACTGTAAGTTTAGAGTTTTGTTATAGAGTACAGAGGAATTTAAATTTGATATCATAATTGGATTTTGAAAATAGCTGGTCTATGCGTTACTTTAGAAAAGATAAAATTCGTAAATCTATCATCAGTGAACATTGCAATATATTGATGCCCTCTATTGCAAATGATACTGACCTCTAAAACAAATAGACGAAATGTATAATATAATTAAATGGTTCAAATAGTTTTAAATATTCTTTAAATTGTATGTCATTTGTGACGACCGTTTCTAATAAGATTTTAAATACCATTCAAGAGAATATTGGTACAGGGTATCTTTGTCATTGTAAAGAAGAAAAATTAGAAGGAAATTAATGTTTATCTAATTAATTATTTTACTAGAGTAACTTTGATGATTTTACATATAATTTTATAAATTATCACTTTTGACAATTCTTTTATAATCATTTTAGAATTAAACATTCATAATAATCATTTAATGGTGATATAATTGACTTCCTTTATATCTCGAATCAATTTTTAAGACTATTTTAATTGACATTATTGTTTGTTTGTAGAGATATGGTGTATGGTGTTGAAAATGACTTAAGACGTTACCGGTCAAGTGGGGACTTCGATAAGAAACGGAAAATAAAAACACAGATTTATATCTACTTCTTCTCGACTCAAGATAAGTCAACCGTATGGGCAGAGAAATCACCAGAAAGTGATTAAGATGAGAGTGCCTCAGCCTTATTTATATTTATTTACACTTACAATATCTTTATAGAAAAGAGAAAAAAGTTATTTCTCGATTTACGCATTTGTGAGTGTTTGTGTTAAATTTATTTTTCCTACCCAAATATCCTTCCTTAAACGCTGACTAACCACCACGTTAATATTTTTCAGAATTAAAATAGTTGTTTATTAATTTAATTGTGTAATAAATTTCTTCTCTTCTGTGCTATCTATTGCAGAAGAATACTATTACTCTGGTATTTTACTGTAAAAATGGACTCATAGCAGAGAAACCTTCAGCCGCCGATATGTACATAACAATAATATATACATATTTTTTAATGTACTTTCGCAATCTTGATAAAGTTTTAAAATAATATATCAGGAAAACAATAACAAATATACCACTCAAGGAAGTATCTATTTTTACATCGAATAAATTTGAAACATTTCCCAGCATATTGCCTGAGAATCTTTTAAGGTAGGAAATAGATTACCAATTCTATTTTTTATTAAAAAATTACGTGACTTGAAAAAAGTTTATATGTGTAATATATGCAGCTCTATGGCAAAATACATACATACACTGTATTTTATAAATGTATGTCCTGTGTTAAAATAGACACTACGCTCGACTTGCATGTTGATCTCTATTAGGAACTATCCTAATCTATACTTTATACCATCAACGGTACAATATCATTGTAACTTTTATTGATTTATTATAATTGATAAAATATTATTTCATCATATTAACCCTGAATGATAAATAACATTCCGATTTGATAAGTTCTTGTCTCTTTTGTTGGAAAATTTATAAGGAAGTCAGGGACGATTATGTAGTTCATTAATCATTGCGCCTAGGGTCACGTTCAACGAATTGAGTTTCTACCTTTCGTGCCTCAGCCTTTTGACGCAGAGAACAAAAGAATAGCAGTCCAAAATCATTGTTAAAATTCTCGAATAGGTACAATCTTTGTTTTCGTACACTTTTGGATAATTATCATAAGAAATACTATTAACTAATTATAATTATTTTTTTAAGTTTTTATAAAAATAGTTAAGTATATAAAATATTTAAAGTTGAAATACACAATAGCTAAAGTTTCGCAGCGCTAATAACTCTACGCGTTCGATGAACGCCGACCTAACTCGGTATTACTTTCTTCGACAAAGAAATTAGTAAGCCGGAAGCTCTCCCCGAGTAGTTTCCTTGTACTCTATACAGACAACTATATAACGTAGCTTTATACATTTGTAATAATTGACGTAAAATTGTATATAACATTAACCATCCTTACTAATAGAATTCTTTACATTACAATAATAAGTACGTAGCGCCAACTTTCCGGTTCGATAAATTAAAACTTACCTCTAGTGTCGCATCGCGCACACTAAGCGGATTCTGCACCGGCTTGTCCCAGTCCGTGTATTCATTCTTGAGGGTGGAATAAATCTCATTGAGGTGGTAGTAGTAGGCGTTACGTACGAAAGTACGCAGAATACGGTCCCGCCGAGTCTCATTGAAGCCGAACTCCAAGTCTTGAGCATTGAATTCCAAGTAAGATTCTGCAAGTAATGGCATGTCATTCATTTGCATAAATTTATGAGCGCGCGGCATTCATATTTAATTAAAATGTAAAGAGAATTTTCCTAAATGTAAAACACTTTTTTCTTTTATATTATTTTAAATTAAAAGAATAACAGTTTTCTTATAATACATATTCAATTATAATTCTAAAATAAATAAAAGAAGAATAAGAAAGAACAGAGAAAACAAAAGACATGTCTGTTAAAGTAGAATAAAGTCACAATTTCTAAGTAAAATATGAAATTTGTTTAGCTCAATATATCTAATATACAACAATAGAATAATGGGCTTATATATTTAATACAAAATAACAAATTTAAACCAAAAAAAAATAATAAAGCAAATGCTAAGTGTATAGTGCCAAATTGATGTTACATCAACCTCAAAAGTGTAACTATTTTACCCGTAGTAGTCAAGCCAAACAGCAATTCCCTGTGAGGAAAATCAGCCAATTCATATCCTGCCGCACTTGCGACTGCAGCGGCACCCACTCCCAGGCGTGAATTGTCATTTGGTGGAGGAGCCTACGTACATTAAAACGAAGTTTTAAACTATCCCAATATAAAGAAGTACTTCAATAATATATGACGAGTAAAAATATGTTCATCTTATATTACGATAGAGGACATATTAAAATCAAACCCAAAATTGTTGCCCTAATTTAGTAGTTGTTCCAACCAATATGGTTGTTTATTACATTATATAATTTAGAAATAATAAAAAAATTACAATAATTGCTTATAGACAACGATGTAATATCTCATACAATGTACATACATGTCAATTAAGTATATAGTTCTTATATGTATGTTATAAGTATGTAGCAAGACAAAAACTTAAAGAAAAGACTAAGTACATTAAACAGTTATAAACAAAAACATAGAATCTACAAATTATATAAAGATATTCAATTGCAAACTTTACCAGCACAACAAAAGTCAAATTACTGTTGAGCGGGCTAGCTTAAAACTTTAATATGAATGTAAATGAGGAACAAACAATGTTCTTGGCAAGTAATTAGAAATGCACTACGGTAAATACGGCTTCTAATAACTTCGTAAGAATGTTTTCTTTAGTCTGTTGGTATTGGTCGGTTTAAATTACTTTGTAAAAATATTTTGCGAAAGGAAGATAACCTCAATTTAGCGAACAAAATAAATCGAACAACCAATAAATTAAAAATTTGAGTTTTAAGTTCTTACGAAAGTTGGATTCACAATTACGGTGCCGTCGACAAATGGGGCAAAGCCTGGAAGAAAACGGGGTGGGTCCAGCCGCACCGCGAGCAGTTCGGCGAGCGGTTTGTTGCGCAGGCACGGGGCCAAATCATCTTCCATCAAATCTCCGTGGCAGCCAGTCTGCTCCGCAACCTAATAAACATGAAAGCAAATGTAAACATTTCCCAACTTTACCGTATAGGCAATTCACAAAACTTGGCAGACGAACAAGCCAGCGCTAATATTTTAAATGCTAAAAGTTTGGGTACTTGAAATCTAATTACCCTTTTACTGTCTATCGTATATATATATATATATATATATATATATATATATATATATATATATATATATATATATATATATATATATATATATATATATATATATATATATATATATATATATATATATATATATATATATATATATATATATATATATATATATATATATATATATATATATATATATATATATATATATATATATATATATATATATATATATATATATATATATATATATATATATATATATATATATATATATATATATATATATATATATATATATATATATATATATATATATATATATATATATATATATATATATATATATATATATATATATATACTTAAACAATAAGAGATGATAAAATATTAAATTTTGTTAAAATATATTCGTTAAATTACAAATTAAATCAAATCACTTTAGTATTCCTTACAAAGCTAGTACTAAATAGCATTCAATGTCACACAAACATCTACCTTTCTTTTAATCGTCAGCGGTTCTCTCTGCAATGCCCATGAGCTAAGCCCCGACCCGCTTAACAAGATGACGCGCTTCAGTAGTTCTGAAACAGATAACCTAATTTAATTTCGTTATTTCCGAACTGGATTAACCTTCCAATCAAATATAGTAAAGAACAATAGTTTGGTCCCTTACATAGAAAGCAATTATCTTCAAAAACATACTTTAATTAGTAGTAGTAATTAATGAATAGAGAATCAATTATATTGTAATTTAATTAACTAAGTATGTATAAGTAGATAGGCAAGATATTTTTCGCTTTCACCCGTAGACGTACCTGATATCAACATTATAATTACTACATTAAGTGACGAAAGGTCTAAAAAGGCTCTTGACACAAGAGTATAATGAAATCTGCCATAGGCCGGTCTAATTACAAACAATGAGAGGGCAATGCATCATTCGTGAAAAGCGGCTATTTGTGGTCCCGGCTGTGGCGATTACAGAAAGCGTGGACTCGCAATTTTATTTCATTGTATCCTTTTTGGAAGAACAAGAGATTTTTGATAATTAAAATCCCTAAAGGCTATTATATTATACTAAGCATATAATATTTTTGCATTTACCCACCATTATTCTTTAGTTAATTCTATAATGTATATTGTATAGTACACAGATATATATATATATATATATATATATATATATATATATATATATATATATATATATATATATATATATATATATATATATATATATATATATATATATATATATATATATATATATATATATATATATATATATATATATATATATATATATATATATATATATATATATATATATATATATATATATATATATATATATATATATATATATATATATATATATATATATATATATATATATATATATATATATATATATATATATATATATATATATATATATATATATATATATATAATGTACGGTGAGCCAATTCAGAGGGTTGCAACATTCAGATGCATAGGTCATTATTTTAAGGAGATTGTCGTTGATGACGGCGACATTGAAAGACAGTGCCGTAAGCTTGCAGTACGAGGAAACATGATTGCGCGCAGATTCTCTCGTTTAACGCAGCAGTTAAAAAAATATTATTTCAAACAAATTGGTAAAATGTATACACATTTCAAATTTGGTTTAATTACTCGAATACTCGAAGAGGCGGCATCAGAGTGCAGTATCTGTGTAGTATATAATATACATTATAGAATTAATTCTATAATGTATATTGAAAAGTGATCACAATATATTCTTAATCTTGTTATAACAAACACCATACCTCTAGCAACGGGAGATACAGCTAGAAAATTAGCGAGCGCAGCGCCAGTTCCGTGTCCCATCAGCGTAACTTTTTCAGGGCTACCGCCAAATGCAGGAAGATTTTCTCTTAACCAATGTAATCCTGCTACTAAGTCCATTAGTCCGAAATTTCCTTGAGCCGATCCTTTTGCACCAGTCTTAAGAAACCCTATAAATAAAATAACGTAAAACAATACACAAAAGGCAGCCAACCAACCGTTGTAAGCGATGGTTTATTCCACAAATGCCAACTCTTTTGCTACACGATAAATGTGATAACGTATTACATCGTTTTCAGGTAATTCATAACAAAACGTCAATTTGCGGACGACACCGTCCAAAGCTTTCGTATCAGCTACTTTCCAATACTATCAGACAACTATTTCGATTATAATTAATGAACAAGATACTATTGATGTAATATCTATTATCAAATGCTTTTGTGACACTTCATATGGCGCTATGCGAGTTATTAAATTTTGTTATTAAAGTTATTAAATTGTGCGAGTATTTAAATTGATTTTTAACAGTTCAATCGTTCACATCATCATCTGTCAAGGAAAGAAGAGTGTTTTGTCACCGGATATATTAAATTTGTTCACAGGCTTAGAATAGTTTAATTGATAATAAGCAAACAATATGTATTCTTGAAAATAATACCAACATGTTTCTAGTGGACCAATTACTGCGCTGAATAGTGATTATTGACATTGCTAAGCCACATGATGGATTTACAGATTACGACTGTTATTGTACTGATTGTCGTTTCCTACTCCAAAAAAATTAAAAACGTTACTGAAGGCATATCTAGTACATTTTTTATCAAATTTAAAATTATTTCATCTTCTATAACATAATGTCAAATATATTATAAAAATTGAGAAATATAGGTAAAATATACAAAATAAGGTAAGATAATTCAATCATACCTCAACATATAAGCATAACGCAAGCTGACTGGGAAAGATTAATTATCCCCTATCAAGTGTAATACTTACCCAGAACACCTAGTCTAAAGTTGATTGTTACTACAATGACGTTGCCGTGCGCTGCGAGTGGCGTACCGTCATATGCATTACCCGAGCTCCACTCGTACGAGTCTCCGTGCACAAAGACAAGGCAAGGGAGACCTACACTCTCACTTTCATCTTCAACACCTATATAAAAGAAATTTTAAAAGTAATAATAAAAAATAATAATATCTGGCATTATTTGTTTGCTATTATAACATTATTTTTTAAAAATAAATCTATAAAATAATTACTGTAGACAATATAAGTCAACAAAACAATTTCTTCTATTCACAAATAAATAATATTATTTTTAGAAGACATTCAGATGAAAAAGCAGCTTTAACGTTTTGTTCCTATTAAAATAACTCTATTGACCCAATTTTAGGTGAGCACGGAAATCATAATATTTATTCGGAATGTAATTTAAAAAACCTACATAAGAATTTTCTCAATTAAAAAGACCAGATTATTATATTTAAGATTGTTACGTATCTAAATAATATTAATAGTAAAAGGCAATTGTATCAATTTTTATTTGTAAAATCTTGAAACACGGCAATTGTAAACCGTTTATTGTTATTTTCATTCATTCGTTCTAACAGCTTTAAATGAAGGTGAGCAAAAGGATAATAGTATTTTAACTTAATTATTATTCAAACTTAACCTAAAAATGCTATTAATTTCTCAGCACCCATTTAGGAATAATTTTGTATTGAATTGTTAACAGAATTTTCTTCGACGCAATTATACAAAGCTTTTTTTATTTATAAGGGAAACAAATGGAGTGGAGTTGGTTATAATTACACTTTGAACAAAATTATTAATTAGAATGGTTCTTTGATGATAAACTCTTCATTGTTCTTCCAGTCCCAGACAGTGTGTTGCTATGTTGCTTAAGGAGACCTCAGCCTCACTTCCGCACTGCTTGCAGGGGGCAATATGCACTGCAATGCACTACGGAATTGAGGCCTCGACGCCCTTTGCTTTGCCTTTATTCTTGCTCGAATATATTTCTCAACGACTCTTGCTTTTCATTTCTCACATACCTTTCTAAATATTTTTAATATTTTTAACATATTTAACAAAAATTTAAAGTTGTGGGTTACATCATTTCTGATTAATAAAAAAAATGTAATGTATAAAAATATTTAACATAATTATAAAAATTAATAAAATTTATATCTTTTATAATTTATTAACACAATAGCATTCAAAAGAAAAATATATTTGTTTTTTTTTTCATAATAAGGTAGCACACACAATAGTTTCCTTTTGTATTCATATTTTTTTCTACAACACTTATAAAATTAACTTCATTAGCAGCACTTATACAAAATAATGATTAAATGAATGAATTATACGTTTTTACTCTACAATAGGATACCTAGTTGCATATTTCAAAAGCGGTTTATTTAGCGGACAGTGAATTTGTGGTGAAATGCTTTGAATAAATAACGAATAACTGGCGAGGATTAAAGGGCACCCGAAAGCTCTCTCAATTGCTGTTGCCCTAACAGAAGCATTTCAATTAATATGTGAACATTTTTTTTCGACAACGATTGTTTTGTGATATATATAATTTTGAAACATGTGTAATATAATAAAGTAATATAACAATGCAATGTACGTCAAATATTATTACATATAATTCATTGAAAGTAATGAAACTATAGTATATGTACATTCTTTGCCTGTTTGTACACACATGTTTAAAAAAACCACGTCACCACTTGAAACCATGGATTTATTAACTTAATTATAGATTTATATAACGATTTGTCTTTAAAATAATTTACCTAAACTGAAATATTTTTTGTTCCAGTTATAATGGCCAGGGCCAAAAATATTGATACTTAAAACTTTAACGTATAAATAAGTATGTTTATAATAGTATCGTATCAATAATTTAAACTTTACATAGAGAAGAAATAATAAGAAATTTCATATAAAAGAGCGAACAAATTTGAATTTACGCTTGTCCGATTAGATTCCTTATTTTTCATAGTTAGCTAGCTATGTTAATTTCAATAACATTTAAGTGCAAAAATTAATTTATTTTACAAAGATCGAAATCTATTATTTTATAAATAAATCAAAGCTACTAACCATTAACAGGCACATAGAGATTTACGTAAAGACAGTCTTCACTTTGATTGGCAAGCGTTGGAAGTAGCCGCTCAAGCTGGCGAATTCGAGCACGTGGATGTGACAATAAGGCTTCTTCGCGAGGAGAAGTTGCTGGGGGTACTTGAGGACACGCAGGTCCTAACGCATCTGCTAGCCGCGTTGTACGCCACTGCGAAGGCGTTACTGGCGGCATGTACCTGTTGCAACGATTTAGTTTCTAAACCACTAAAATAATCATACAATCCCCTTATCCATAGCATTGTTATCTACAAAAATTCAACTAAAACCTTTAGTTTTGATAGAAACTTATTTTTTTATTTCTGTGGTCAAAGATGTTGATTAATCTTATTCCTGTTTAAGTAACAACTATTTTTTTAAATTTAGTCACTGTTACATATGTATGCTGTGACATTCGGCTTCGGATGACTTTTTCTTTTTCTTTATGAGTTCCTCGATTATTGAACTAATATTTATAAATCTAATTTTATATTTGTGTATTTTTTTTTAATTACCTTAAACTTCCAAGAGGCGGAGTTGCATACGGAACACCCAAATATGCTTCCACTTGCGGGTGTGAATGTACAACGATCCCTCTTAACGGACCGTACTTGGTGCGGATCACGCGCGTGCTATACTTGTGCGTAGAGAGAGCGGCTGCGCAGCAGACGAGCCACGCGTAGAGCGCGGCGAGGTCCGCGCGCATCACGCGCACGCGCACGGGACAGGCGCGGGCGCAGGCGACGCGCCGCCGGCTACGCGCGCGCTCCCACGCATCACGCGGCCTGTCCTGCGCACGCGCACCGCCCCTTCCACCACCAGCTCATCTTATAAAATTTTTCTCACGAGCTCGCGGCCACTAATCGTAAATACTTTTGTTATTTTATTTAAAACCACAAATTTTTTATAATTTTTATAACCAATGGTAAAATCTTACCCAAGTCATGCTTTCTCTTGACCCTTGCCATTTGATAAGATGAACATTAGTTTAATCTGTAACAATATAGTAACGAAATTGTATTAATTTTAATACAATATGATAAATATAATACATAAACATATAAACACGTAAAATATATGCTGTTTTTAGATTTAAAAAATAAATTTAAAAGTATACGAAAGTTAGTGTACAATAGATTTCAAAATTGACTTACTCTGCAAGCCACTATACGATCTTATTATTTTCCTGAATTGATTATTGAGTGTTTTTTTTTATTTATAGCTTTCAAAGCTGTGTACCGTATATGTTATGGTTCCATATTAATTTCAAAATTGTAAGAACGGGAAGTACAAGCTAAAAGATTTATACGCTTATATTTTTATAAAATTAACCACTAATATAAATTATTAACGTTTTTTTTTGCAAATAAATTTCGAATGGAATATTGTTTTCTTTTATGTTTACTGTAAGTGTTCCAACTGTAATTGTTGTTGTGTTTTGAAAACCTTTTAATATTAAAACAATACGTAACAATATCCTAATTTCTTATTAGGATATTGTTACGTATTGTTTACACTAGATGAAAAACTTATTAATATAGTTTATTATTTGCTAAGATCTTTTTACCTTAGGCTTTATTACTGTAAGGCTAAAATATATTCAAACTTGTAAAGATATCCAAACTTTCATAAACGATATTATAGGCGTAAGGAAAATTGGGTCTGAAATTTGAGCGACTCCGGTAAGGTTTCTAATAGGCACTCGAGTCCCGACTCTCCCAGATATTAATCAAGAAATAAATGTACATATTTTATAGCTACAGATATTAGTGTCAGAAACATTATTGCTAAATGTAGATAAATAAATCGTTTCTAATACCATGTAACGTATGCAAAAATTTGTTAAGTGCGAGTTGGCTCCATGGTTCCAAAGTTTCCTTAGCAGCGAGTTACTAGAAATTCTTGTTGTTCGTTATGACTTTGACCGATATTTAGACACACATTTTTCCATGTAGGCATTAATTTTTCAATTTATAAAAAAATATATTAGAAACCTAAATATCATTTTAGACCTATCCATAGATACCCCTTGCTTCAGTTCTAATTTTCGGTGCAGAGAATACATCTACTTACCAAGTTTAAACAGCAAAGTTCTTATAGTTTCGGAAAAATGTAGCTGTTACTTATGGGCGGTCAAACAGATAGACAGACAGACATGACAAATCCATGTGGAAATATGTTTGATATTATAAAATATATTTAATGAAAAATAAACTAAATTTCTATTAATGCTGCCCACATCAACAATTACAGTGATCGTAAAGCAAAAGTTGAAAATCATTTTCTCCTTAAGACGAATGGACGCTTCCACAATAAATAAAACTATTATAGAATACTTTTATGTAGATCAGTAACGGTATCAGAGCCTGTGCAGCAAAATGTGGACAACAAAGATTCTGCGTGTCACGCAAGTGATTGATGTCCGATCACCCTCGCTCTCTTTGTAGACCGCTTGCGTAACCAAATAAGCCCGTAAATGCCAAAGCTAGCCACAATAAAAAAGTAAAAGCCATAAAACATTATTAGTTTGAAAGTGTAAAAAAATAATTGAACACTTTCCAACTAATTTAACTTCTTTCTTGTTTATTACACTAAGTTTACTTAAATTCTTGTTGTTTTCAATTTTAATTAAAACATTTTACCGCTGCTTTTGCAGCGTAAAGATAAATAACTACATTTAATTGTAAGCTAAAGGGTTTTAATTTTATTAAGTAGCAAACTCAAAATCTTAGTATAGGATTTGCTGAAGTGTCAACACAAATTTGTGGTGAACATGTTAATCTTTTTCGGGTTGATCGAGCCGCGCGCTACACGTCACGCTCAAGATAACACGGCGATTACCCGCTCCGTCGTGCGAACTAAAACACGCCTGCAGTGATCGATCACTCGGCTTTTAACAGATTTACATACGAGATGCACTACTTAAGTATGCGCATGGAAATTAAAACAATTGGCAAATACTGTTTATACAATGTTTCAAATAATTGTGAATTCTACATGTGAAATAAGTTGAGCTCTCATTGTTATTTCTCTATAATTATCTATATGGTTCTATTTAACTATAATCAAAGTAACCTTTTGACTTCTAAATATGTCTTAGCTCGTGTAATTTTGCTACTTATTACGCAAAATTAGCGCCGATCTCGGATGTACTTGATAATCTAACTCTTGTAACTCAACGCGCAGGTGTTTGTAAAGTGTTCATTAATTAAGTAAGAGTAGAAATTTATTTCGAGTAACTTAATTGATAAATACCAACAGACTTGTTACGGCGCGGTTTCATTAAAGAGAAACGCATGCTCACCCTGTAACCAATTAAATTAATGGGTAAAACACTAGCGGAAACGGATGAGTTGCTTCATAAATTAACAAAGGCGACGTGCGGTAAAATCGAATTTAATTTACAAAAAAGCAACTACTATTTACACCTACTTAATATTCTAAAACAAATCTATTTTACTTTATATTGTAAAAATGTGTCTCATAATTGATATCAATATAAATTAAAAGCAATAAATTACAAAATTGATAATAATATAAAAAGTGTAATAAAATAAAAATAAAAAAGAAATAAAATAAAAAATGTAATTATAGCCAAGTAATGTAAGTTATATCTTAACTAACGAGCAAAGAGAGCGATTAAAATTGGCGAATGCGGCCGGACAAGTGGCGGATTGCCTTCATCAATCACTAGCAGTCCGCTGCAGAGCTTTAATGGCATCGCGCATCCCCTGTTACCATCGACCATTCTTACAACATTTAATAGATCTAGATATATATTCTCAATAGTACTATAATTATATAAAAAGTACATTATAAAAAGCTCTAGGGGAAAATATATTTTTACAGAATGGCATTAAGTTTGGTCTTCATACGCTCGTCTCCAAAATTTCGACAGAAAGCTGAACAAGTAGTGACAAAACACTCTAGAATAGCCTTGCTCTATAAACATAAAGAGTAAAGTGCTATAACAATTATATTTATGTCAGATCTATTAATAAGATTTAAACTTTTGAGAATATTATTTAAAAAGGATATTTTTACATAAAAATGTAATGCAAATGTACATCAAAGTAAAAATCTATTGAAATCAATTCACCATACTAAATAAATAAAACAATTCGAAAGGTTGAAGAATTTTGAATAAAGTTTCAGTCAATTATTTTATAATAGTGAGCGTGAGCAGCAGCTTTATTTTCTCCACACTAATTACCTTCTGACTACTTTTTGTCCTATAGAGTTGCGAGGTTGTGACAGTTTTTATTCATCATAAATATACCGTACATTTAAAATTTTATATTAAACTAATAATAAAACTACATAATTTTACAAGTAATATGAAAGAACATTATATATTGAATAATGTTAAGAATATCAATTTATCTAAAATAAATTTAAACGTCCATTTTGTTTTTGTTATTTCTGTCAATATGACAATTGGAACGTATTAAGCACTATAATGTACCATACAAAGAGAACCCACTCTCAGAGTCCAACTCGCACGTGGCCTATTTTTCTTTATAACTTTGTGGCATGCATTACATAAGTTTTATGAGAAAAGTCAGATTTGTTTTGAAAATTAGAAAACTTAACATGTTCAACATGAATAAAAAGTTATTTTTCGTATTTTGATTTAAGAGGTAATAACATGAATATTTTATACAATGTGCGAACCCAAAACTTTAATTTCTGTTATATAATAACGAATGTACTTGTTTAATATACTTCCTTGCCCTCATTTAAGATATTTTTAAAACGAGTTTTTTTTTTTTGACAACATTTGTGACCATAGGCACTTTTATGTTACTTCACACATTGCACTTTTGAAACACTGTTTCCAATGTTCTGGCCAGATTTGAAAGTGAGAGTTTTCTTTAACTTATGAACACTGCTCTACTAGCTATATCAGAAGTATGCATATATAAATATACTGTTTTCGTGAAAATTTAAACAATAGACAATAGTGTATGTAAGTGAGGTCAGTATTTAAAAGATTATGATCAGGTGACAAAATTTCACATTCTATACATAATAATTTCTATAGAGCTGAACTTTACTAATTAAAACAAACAATTCAAAACACACGAATGTACATAGTACATACTATAGCGCTAGCTAATGAAATATTAAAATAGGAAAGGAACAATCGTCAGAGCGTTGTCCGTCTCCGGAACTCATTCAGTGTCTAGCCTTAGATCCCTTTTGTAGTGATAAGGTGCGGCAGAGCGGACACCGCAGATGTTGAACAATGCATCGCGGCTGAGTACTACACTAATGGAATATTAATGAAAGAGACAAACTGCCTAATGAGTATTCTGCTAGAATGTTATAATATTAGGCACTAAGCTACTAAACGGTTACTATCATTTATTAAATTTTTAAGCTGCGATTCAAACACAATGGAAGAACGAAACTACCTCTGCATATTCTTGAATTGTATCATTCATTCTTAATATCTGTTCCCTTTTCGTAGTAACGTGCTTGTATAAGAAAGCTCTAGGTATGACTTTCAATTTATGTTTTTCTAAAAATAAAATCGAGGGTACCGTGTCAATTTTATGACTTTAATGTCTTCGAGTTAGTTTTCATACCTAAAAGATATTCCGTAGGACTGATGTTTTGCTACCTTTCTCATATTTCCTACCTCTATTGTATTGGTTCCTTTTTTCCTGTCTCTCATCATGACCTATATCAAAAACTTCAACTATCTCAAAAGAAAGAAATATATCTCCATAAAATAATTATAACTAAAAAACATTTATTATTTCTTACACTCTAATACCTTCATAAATTAACTTACTAATCCAAATTATAAAATCATGTATTCTTAATTATAATTTTTTTTATTTTATTCTTGGCATACTTTGAACGTTTTATTCCTTCTAAGTGTGGGAGCACATAAAATGAACTATCAAAAATTATGTCATGTCATTTAAACGGCTGTGGCAAGAACTGTGAGTAATAGATTTATTAAAGCTGAAATATCAGTCATCAAGGAAATATCTTAAAAGTACCTACCTGTTGAAAGTTACTAAATTGTAAGAGTTCTATTAAAATATTCATACATGGGACAAGTACGTTATATGTTGTTACATTTGCATGTGGAATAAAGTTACATAAAAAAATTTAACACACAATTTTATATTCTGCCAAATGAAAATAATAGATCAGGTGTTAAGCTTTACTTTATTATTTTATAAATATTATAAAATAAAATATTTAATAAAGTAAATATTACATTTTCCTTAAAGTTAACCATTTTTTGCTTTTAACAAAAATATTTCCATAAAAAGCTTTTTCCTCTAATAAATATGGTTGGACATCGACAGGCCATTAATTATCCTTACCTTTATAAAATCATTCATATTTTTCATACAAAAATAAGCCATTCAATATCTTCGCTGATTTTCAAATTATTTGAGCTTACAGATAAATATTCTTAAATTATTATTATTTTCTATTGTACTATGATCTCTTTATATTTATATATATATTACTTTAAAAAAACTGATACATATATGATATTATACCACTAAAACTATATATAAATAGTAAAGTCTGGAGTATAATTTCTCCGAACAGATGAACGCGGATAAGAAAAATAGCGGAATCTAATTTGAACTTGTGCACTCATTTTGTAACAAATCATTACAGATATGAATTTTATGTTGTTTAAAATTTGTTTTTTACACTATAACTTACTTTACTTATTGTCAAATTTCACAGTTAAGGGTTAATGGCAAGTTAACTTTAGGGCCAAATAGTATAAGTGCTCATATATTTCACGTCGTCTGAAAAATTTTATTCTTTTGAGTACAGAGCCCTACTTGTACTGTTGTGATTTTACAAGTTTTATTACTATACATTTTTTGTGACCTTTTTTTTATTTAACAGCGTACCGTTATATCTAACTACCCCGCCAGTGATGAAGCGTGAAGCTATTTATATACATAAATTACGTAGTACATATTACTAATCGATTATCAGTAAGCCCCATTAGAAATCATAATTGCAAAACATTTTCTATCTACAATACGACAGAGGCAACGTTATTTAGCACTTGGCTATCATCAAATACATCTTGTTAAGTGTATATGTTGCGCTTTCACAGGCATGAGAAGAAATTGGGAAATATAATAAACAGTAAAAGACAAAAGCAGGCGGACACGAAAACAATTGCCGATGCTTGACTGTAGTATCGTAAGAGATAAGGGAGTCGTTCTTTATCATCTGTCAGATCGAGTGGCTTGTACGAAGAAATGCGAGGCTATTAGAACTAGTACGACGCTCACCGCCTCGAGCACCCTCGGACGGTCTGTTCAATAAACTAGATTATCTCGCTGACCCGTTCTCATCAACAGACTCGATGTCCAATTTCTCTTAGTTTATGAAGACATTTGAATTAATATAATATTAGGGGATTTATAATTTATAGAAGATGATTATTATAGTCTAGTTCCCATCATAAAATATTTAATAAGTATAAGTAAGGTTATACTTAATGAGCAATACTTATCAACAATTTTAAGTCTATTTCTAAGTCTAAAATTTTTAACGTCAATAGAATATTTATGGCAATTGTAAGTCTAATTTGAATATAATTAACTTCGTTAACACCAAACTTAATGTTTAAAGTATTTTTCTAAGTAAGAACGATCGCTACTAAGTGACAGTAACGTTTTTGTTTTTTGAAAAAGTCCTACCTGTAGCTTATTAGTTTACATGAACTTTGCTACCTGTAACAATCGAATTATATATTATGTAAAGTATATTTCTTAATATATATATATATATATATATATATATATATATATATATATATATATATATATATATATATATATATATATATATATATATATATATATATATATATATATATATATATATATATATATATATATATATATATATATATATATATATATATATATATATATATATATATATATATATATATATATATATATATATATATATATATATATATATATATATAAAAAATCATATAAAAAAATGTGAATATGAAAAAGCTAAGAAACCATTTCAATAAATATATATTGTTGAATAGCTAATCTCTTAGTTCCACATGAAATGTTCCAGATTGATTTCTGTACGTCAACAACAACGTTCACACAATAAACAAATTTTATTAAGACCCTATTTTCATATATGTTACAATCATAAAAGACGAGCTATATCTTGAAGCTCCACATAAGGTATTCCAGGCTTTTGATTTCTATATATCAACAAAAATTACATATTACGCAGAACAATCTCACTAAGGTGTTATTTTCATTTGACTAGTGTTTTTTTACTGCGCCATGACGTACATTGACTATTTTAAAATTTGTCTCGTTTTTTTTTTCCACTATATGAAAATTTTTCTCTTTATTTTATTTTGGTTATTTTATGTCATAGGAGATAAATAATATTCCTCTACCCAACGCATTTGCACGATAGAATATTTATCGTTTCAGTATTTCATAATTATTGCCTTTTCTGTATTAAAAAGTATAATTTTACAGGACATACTGAAAAAATATAATTTTAAGAAACTGCCTACTAACTCGATGATATTTTTATATATAAAATAATTAAAAGATTTAGATTTCTTTAAAAAAATATACCTTTGAATAAGATCAAGCAGGGTCATTTAAATCATAAATATATGTCAATTTAACTAATTTCTATTAAGATGTTAAATAAATTAAATATGCATAAATAAAATAAACTAAATGCCAAAAATATAATAATAGTGTAACTCTTAACGTTAAAAGCGTATTGAAGATAGCTGTTTATCTGAAAAGTAAAACTATTTCGCAAAAATAAGAAAATTCACGAGGCTCCAACACCAACAGGAGTACAACAACGCCGGCGGATAAGTCGGGAATACACATAAAATCAATTTAGCTAAGCCTCTAAAACGCTTTGACCTCTAAAGGGACAGGCACTTATGAGATAAACTTTTAAGTGAAGTTTGATTTTAAGATTAGTATATTAAAATAAAATGAAAAAGAAATTACTTGAATATCATAATATAGGTTTATTATTCGTACAAACAATTTAAAATTTTAGACTGCAAAATATATTATAAAAGAATAATGTCTGTAATTTTAATCTTTACAAATCTAGACATACAGTAAAACTATTAATCGGATGAATTATTCGACTATTTAGTTGTATGAGGTTATCTTGAAAAGTTAGATGAATACTGATTTCTATGTTTTATAATCCATATATCGAGGAATCCTAAGGGTATTACAATTCTAAGTTACCCATGATCAATTTCACCTCGAACATGAACGTGTTACGCACTAACAAATATTTATATCTCACTTTACACTCAATTATGAGACATTGTATGTTGTATGCAGAGGCAGTACAATGCAATTTGCCTTGTCGCCAAAGCGAGGGAAATAATTCATTCTCTTCAAGGGTGAATCGAACCTACAACCGTCGTGTTTGTTATCAGATATTGTGCCTCTGTACCACTGCGGTATACGATTCACAGCTTTTTTCATTTAAAAACGTGGGCGCAAGCAAACTCTACTTTATAAATTTAAAAATTTGTATAAACAATCTAAGTTTTTATATTATACTTTATCAAGCGAGCAGGTTGCTTTGAAGTTCAAAATACTTTAACAGTAGCTAGAAGATAACTTACCTCTGTTAAAATCTTTTATTCAACGCTAGCTTATAATAATATCTTAACCTTACAATTTTCATCAATTTATGGTAAAATTATACAGTAAAAAGTAAAAATAGTAAAAATTATTTATCTTTGAAATAAATTGCAATTACATTACAAGCTTAAAATGTCATTTCCAAGAAGTATCCAGAATCTTTTAGCAACTTTAAGATCAAACTTTAAGAGACGATCAGACATATCCCAATGAATTAGTAAGTCGAAGTGGCAATGGACAGGGCACACAGTACGGAGAACTGAAGGCGTCTGGAGCAGAAAGGTGCGACGGCCTCCTAGCAGGTGGACAGATGACTTGGTCCGGGTTGCAGGCAGCCACTGGATGCGAATGGCATTAGACAGGGAGCACTGGAGGTCCTTGGGGGAGTCATACGACTGATATGATGATGATGTTGATATTTAATTATAAATTAATATATATAGTGAAAGTGAAATATAGGAAGTCACCAAAACAAACTTTTTAATATTTGTCTCTAGCTAGTGATGAAATATACTATGTATATCAATGGATATAGTTTAGTTGGTCTAGTTTAATATAGCGATTGCCTATGTAAATAACACTTAGTGGAAATTGCTCACCTACCACTTGTTTACACTTTCTTTAAGTAACTGTTCTAGATTGAACGTATATATACATATGTATGAGCTCTAGACGAATCGATAAACTCTACTGGTTATAAATAGTTCAAGATATAGAACCTATTTTCGCAAACTCGGAAAACGTATCTTGACCCAAAGCTTGCTAGAATAAATATAGGACGAACATACATCTCAAACATTCTTGAAAATAGATTTTATCTACTACATTATTTTAGCATATTGGCTGTTATATAAACATTATTTCAAATTTCTAAGATATTTTTTGTATTGAGCTTGACACTATATATTTTTATTTAATAATGATTTCTGTCGTTATCATGCTCTGTTATTTGCTTTTTGTTATTGATTTAAAGTATCAGTTAAAGCTTAAAGGCTTGCTACAACGGATCTACAACACGTACACGGTACACATCTAACGCTACAATATCGTACTCTTACGTCGTTGTCTATACGAAAAATGCCAGAAGATTATATTCAATAGTATTTACTATAAATATTTTTTTCATTAAAGATAATAGAGGTATAGCAAGGAGAGAGGAGAGCAATTTAAATGTTTCCATACTTACCAATGTGTTCAACATTTATTTGTTTCAATTCATACTTTTTGTAAGGTATGTTTGCTAAAAATATATTGGAACGAAAATACATAAATAAGATAGTTCAAAACTTATAAATACTAAAATAAATATACATATATAAATTTTATAATTTTAATTTAAAGGCGACATTGTCGCTATAGTCACACAAAATATGGCCACCGATTTTCCACAGGCTACAAATAATGAAATTGCTAAGTGATTTGCAACTTTGAGGTCGATGAAAAACTAGCGCAATTAACAAAATTTTATAGTTTAAACATTCAATGCTTTGTTTCTCAATTTTTTTGAAAAAAATGTTTTTACAAGTGGCTTGCTCTGCAAATGAAAATAATTTAGATTTATATAAGACACATGAAACATTTTAATTGACTACATACATATAAGATTATTTGGCCCGAGTTTTTTCGTTACTTATATAATATAATAAATAAGTCGTCCATTGTGATAATAATATTTATACATAGAGTAAAAACAAAATATGAATACTTCGTAATAATAAATTCAGTGGCCTAATACTGGGGTACTGCAGACAAAGACCATAAATATCAGGGTGTAAACGCAAACCACGCCTCGGCTCGGTTGTTCAGTTCTGCGGATGTAATCCATGATTTAACCAAATTTCCATAGAACATGTTTTATTCTAAGGTTTTATTAAGCCGCGTTATAAAAGTCTTCACTGATAAACGAAAACTACTTTCGAATATTATAAAAATAATTAAGTATTTAAATTATGAGTAAACTATGTACATTAATAAATAGATATTTATAAATAGATATATACATTTATACCTAATAGAATGAGGATCGTCGTGGCGCAGAGGCGTAACGTCTGCCTATAACGCGATGGTTTGTGGGTTCGATAACCAGTCAGGGAAGATGGATTTTTCTATTTCCATTTTCTTCGCTCTGACAACTAGGCAACTGGCATCTTCCGCCACTCAACACGCAATGCCTTGAAAAAGGCGGAATGTGGGGACGGAGATAGCAGGAACTAAGCAACGGAGTGTTTTAACACTAGGTTCCAATAGTTTCTGCAGTTCCCTGTGCCTACCCTGCCATGTGCGGGATAAAGCGTGAAGCTAAAAAAATGTTATTAATAGACCCTTTTTACTTGGGCTGACGTTTTGTCTTTTTTTATTTTGTCAGCCAAAAATATAGTAGATCACAATTGCACCTACTGTAGACAAAATACTGATGGTGAATGAACTAGTGCTTTGCAGTGCTAAGCGAATATAGAACAAGTCTGCATATCTATGTACACATTGTCGTGAGAGTAAACTTGCAATTAATTAATACGCCATATGTAACCTCACAAGTACATACGGTTTATATATTGTATACTGTCTAATTATCTATATGGACAAGGGCAAATTATAGGAAAATTGTTTCTGTACTGTTGATATTATATCAAAATTAGGGCTGAGATATCCATTCTACATTAAATTGTAATTGAAATACATTATGACTACATAATTAAGACATGATAAATCCATAGAATAATAACTTTTTTTGGATCACATAACAATTGCAATACCTATTATTTTTTTCTTTTACGTGACGCAATATTTTTTATTATATTTCAATACCTTTATGGTAAGTTAGTCAAAATTCAATGATACAAGTATAACCGTAACAAACACATATAAGTATGGCCTTTTCCCCGTTGTTTCAAATTTTCACATGTATCAGTAGTTCTCTCGCATTAGCCTGGCAACAAATTTTCGTTGTTTTTCTTTCTTTTTTTTTTAGGTTCACGCTTTATCCCGCACATGGCAGGATAGGCAGAGGGAACTGAAGGAACTATATGAACCTAGTGTTAAGACACTCCGTTTTGTTATCGTCACTTAATGTAGATATCGTTATGTGTTTTTTGCAATTATCGTTTAATATTAATTATATACTATTTGAGGTTTTTCAAACAACGTGTATGATATTCGCGTATAGATAAGATACATAAGTTATGTAAGTACGTTTGGCAAAATATATTACATCTCATTTCACATTTAATAACATAATATTATTGGACATCACCAAAATAGACATTGCTCCATATTGTAGGTATTTTTATACTTTATCAGGCGCATTTAGTGCAAAACTGTGTGCGGGTTAAACTGGAGTATATTTTATATTCCTTCTATTTTTTTGTAATTAAATATAAACAACATCTTGACGTATAAAGTTTGTACGTAGTTGCTAGCAGAATTTGATTAAGGCGTGAGAGAAAATTGTAAACCACAATTGTTTTTTAATTATATTAATAATAACGTAATCTTAATCTAAAATTAAGAAACAGTTAAATTTTAATCAAAGTCTATAAAATATTCTATTTTATTTTCCCTTTATTCCATAGCATCCTTATACCTTATTCCATATTTATTGTAAAAATAATACTCTAAGAAACAAGTTGAAAAGATTTTCTCGTATATAGATAAAAAAAATCCCCACACTTTACCACACAGGTAACATATTCAGAATTATAAAATTTGAATAAAAAATACAGATTAAACTTATCTAGTCGAATAAAATCAACAAACAAAACAGGTTAAAGCAAAATCGCTATTGCTTAATCAATGTTAATGGCAATCGAAATAGCCTTTTCCCAATGCACAGTTTACCGGTGTTATCCGTGGAAAATAAAATTCAGTCGCGTAATTATAGCGGGCAGTTATACCGCTATCCACAGCGATGACCTCCCTCCCCACTGTGATACGCGCTATTTAACCTGACTCACCACCGACCAAGATTACAACTTATCGACGCACGTTATGAATGTGTGGCACATTGTACATAGTGTGTTTAAGCAATTAAGCATTTACTATATACCATGTATATTATGAATAAAATATTATTTACTCTTTAAATACGAGACCGTCTTGGCGTAGAGACGTATCGTCTACCTTTAAACGCGACGGTTTGTGGGTTCGATTCCCACTCGAGGAAGAAAAACACGACGACGACTCGTCACTACTAGTGACATTAATTTGAACAAACGAAATTAATTCAAATGCCGTTTCGAAAAAAAGTAAATTGAATGCGTAAATAAGCTTTTGGTACGTAATCAGTGATATTCATTAATCCTTGTGATTTAAAGTTCACTTTACAGGCACTTTACATGGTGATTGGGTAATTTTAGCAAAGTGCTCACTCACTCGTAACGATTAGTGAATCGTATTAGATTACTCTCCACAATTCGTTGTCAATTTGGTACTTAAAGCTCAAATTCTAGTGTGTCGGACGTAGAAATATATTACATAAAACATATATTTAAAAGTAAACATAATAAATAATACTCAATTTTTTAATCAAATACTATCTTTTTAGCTGGCAAATATTGCATTTACATGGGAAATATCGAGTAACATTTAATAAAGTTATGTATCATTATTAGTACTATTATATTTTGTCGATCTTTGTCGTTTTTGTTTTTGTCTGTTCTCTTTATTCGTTTAAGAATTTAAACTGTTCACTTCACTCTGTTAATATTTTAGCGCTTGTCCTAGGTGTCGTGTGAAGCCTGAACAATTAGTCTGATATATATATATATATATATATATATATATATATATATATATATATATATATATATATATATATATATATATATATATATATATATATATATATATATATATATATATATATATATATATATATATATATATATATATATATATATATATATATATATATATATATATATATATATATATATATATATATATATATATATATATATATATATATATATATATATATATATATATATATAAAATTAAAGAATTGTTCGCCCACTGATAAATCTACTAATTACGTCTTCCGGATAAAAATAACAGTTAAATAAACAATCGTGTGGTAATATACACAATTAAGCTACTAATTATAGTTATCACAACATGCTAAAAATAACTGTTTACATATTGTGATAACAATTAATAAAATAAAAAAAAACTACTTGAAATATTAACGAGAGAGATGAAACTACTGAGACATGATGTATTTTAAAACAAGAAAAAGTGTAATATTAAATATGAAAATATTTTAAATCAGTACTCTCAACATATTATCACAAAACACAAAAGACTGGATTAAGGATAGTTTCCTTTGAAGTTGTTGGGTTGCAATGGTCGTTCTTTGAACAAGCATTCGTCAAAGGTAAAAAGGGTCACAACTGTCAAATATAAATGAGGTTTTCATTAGAATATACAACTCAAACTAATAAATTATCAGCGTTACATGAAGAAATTTTCTTACCAATTTCATAAGAGGTACTCCACAGCGGGAAATACTACTTATAAAAATTGACAACCTTAAAGTTAGGATTGGATCCACTCATTTCAAACGATAAAGTTTGTAATGATTTATTTATGTGTTATACATATAAATAATGAATTTTGTTTATTTTCTCCTTGAATATACTATAAGTTTTCACTTCTTGTCAATTTGCTCAATTAAGATCGATTAGTCAAAAAATATTGTGGTTGGATGTTCTCGTTTTATATTAAATTAACTTCGCAAATAAATTTGTGGTAAGATTTTTATTCGTGATATATCTATAAATTGCCAACATTTGGATTTTTTCTTTACTTTTAAGTTACAGTTTATTGTCAGATTTGTTGTTAATTTAAATATTGAATTTCCGCTTAAATTGTTTGGATTCGTGGTTTGGAAAATAGTATTTTGACTGACGGACAGGCAAATAAGCAGACAGATAACAATGTGATTTGATAAGACGAGTTTTTACCTATTGAGGTATATAAATAAATCACTAAAATTGAAATTTTTCTTTACAATTTGTCTTTTTGTTAAACATGCTTGGCGAGATAAACAGTGACGATGAAAGTGAACTGTATGAATGTTTTGAGATTCACATATATTTCATAATATTATTTGTTATTAGACAATACCATCGTAGCATCTAACAGTAGCGAAGCTAGCTCTGTATATTTTCACGTACTTTATGTACAAAATAATTGTAGCCAACAAAACAAATTCAAGTGCACTATGCCATTTTGTACCATATTGCAATTATTTGAGGATAAGCTAAGAAAGCTATGCTCACTGCAAAGCTGACATGTGACATCTGTGACTGATACCTTCACTAAAACATTTGCGATTATCTGCGCTGTGTTACCACCTGAACCAGAAAAATATATTAGAAATACAAATAAGTTTAAAAAATGACACTGAATTTTAACGTGTCTAAAAATTTATAGATTATTAATTAATGTATTGATTAATTGTTACACAGAATAAAGACGAAGAAAGTTATAAACATTTCTCAGTATTAAAATATAACAGATTTTTCATTGCCACTCAAACCTAAAAAGACGGAAAACGACCGCTGCCCGCACTCGTTACAAGAATTCTTATAGCGGATATTGCCTTTCCTTTTTTCATCTCTAATAAGATTAAATTTATTAATGAAACAAAAAATGAAAATTTTTACAAACAAAAACGAAATTCGCTAAATAACTTTATGCTATTTGTCTTCGTAATGAGAGATTCTTTAGATTACTTCCCCTTGCAATGCGTTCGTTTGTTCAAATTCAAACTTTGATATAAATTTAGAGTAATTACAGATTAATTAATCCTATAATATCCAAATTTTCTTAAGGTAATTTAGGATTATATTGATTGCTGGATTTATAGCACCAAGATACGTACTGGCATAGTAAGTGTAAGAGGGGACGGAGAAAGCAGGGACTAAGCAACGGAGTGTCTTAACACTAGGTTCCCACGGTCCCTGCAGTTCCCTCTGCCTACCCTGCCTTGTGCGGGATAAAGCGTGTTAGATATATTTATTAAATTTTTAAAGCTCGTTGAATCGACGTTGAATCTTAATTTTATTAACGTAATTTATATTTCTCACTCGTTTGAAATTTCTGTTATATTGCATAGCAAAGTATCAAATTTTACAATATAGGTGTATTAAACAAATTTACAAAAGCGAATCCATAAAACTAGAAAATAATTATAAGTTTAAAAAATATATGTAAGTGTTTCTTATATCAATGCAGTCTGGAAATAAATACTATCCCTACAAGATACATTGATTGAAGCTAGTTGCTATAATAATATACATGTATGTTTTATATGTACAATTCAAACAAAGAATCCTATGATTCCCCTTTGTGTGCCGTTACCCTTTCTCAATGTGTACTATCTGCCTCGATAATCGGTTCGCTCGTTAAGCAAATGCCTTATCAGTATAAATCTGAATGTTGTGCTCACTGAAATTCGGAATCGTTAAAATATACATAACGTGCGTTATGTTATATTAAGATGAAAAGCAAAATGATTACTGACTAAAATTGGTACAAAAAAAGCTGATACAATGTTTATTTGTGAATAAAATTTGTGATTATTTTTGGATATTTTGGCAATTTATCAAAACATTATATGATTAATAGAGAAAACAACATATATGACTAATAGAGAAAAGAACTTAATTACACCAAATAAATATATATACGATTATACCAAAATACAATCAATTTAATTTGGAAATATATGTAAATGCCTATTCACATAAAGCAGGCTAGGGAACATAGGAGGGCAAGACACTCCGTTCTACGACTTTTTTTTTTTTTTTTTTTGTAGCTTCACACTTTATTCCGCACAAGGCAGGGTAAGCAGAGGGAACTGCAGGGACCGTGGGAACCTAGTGTTAAGACACTCCGTTGCTTAGCCCCTGCTTTCTCCGTCCCCACTTTCCGCCGTTTTCGAGGCATTGCGTTTTGAGTGGCGGAACTCAACGCCGCGCTTTGCCTAGTTTGCCAGAGCGAAGAAAACGGAAATAGAAAAATCCCATCTTCTCCGACTGGAGATCGAACCCAGTAACCGTCGCGTTATAGGCAGACGTTGCGCCTCTGCGCGACGACGACGACGGTCCTCGTTCTACGACTTATCTCTATTAATCTAATAAATATTTATTATAAGTGCCATCAGGCCATCTTTTTTACGCCTATGATGCCATAAAACACTCGCGTACTTCTACGTAACTTTCTAAGTAAGAAATAAATTTTCTGTTTGAGGCATGAACAAAAGTATCATTCCATTTTCTCAGTTGTTCTTATCTCTTTAAGTTTAATTATGATGAAAAGTCCATTATTCCTAAGTAATCTTTTATTTCAACCTGTACCGCACTTGCCCCTGAAAAATATTTCTATTTCAGATTAGAATGACTAGGAACAATGCTACTAATCTCTATACCTACTTAAGATTAGACGTCATTATAAAAAGCAAAATTTTTCAGAGTTAATAATAGTAGGTTTATTACTTTCTTAACAATCGTCACTGATCATTATTATTCATAAGTCAAAAATCCTGAATCTTTTGTTTGTGTGAACAAAAGAGCTTTGAATGAGGTCGTTTCTCTGTTGCTCGATTAAAAGCCACGACTTCGATTTCGGTCGGTCGATCACAGGGCACTCGACACTGAGACTGTTTGAACATACGAGCTTCGAAACACGTAGCATCTGTCGACCATCCTTCCTCTTCAACAGAATGACTGTCATGTGCATGTTAATGTTACTAAAAGGTTCAAGGACCCAAAATAATACTTAGATACTCAAAAACTTGTAGTTAACAAATCAATATTTCGCCAATTAAATGTATTCTGAAGACTATCATGGCTGATATGAAGTAAATAATATTTAATAATTATTTAAAATGAATGCTTTAATAATGGCAAAATTACCTAATTTAATTAAATATCAGTAGACAATAACGACACAATCTGTAATATAAAAATTTATGAGGGTCTGCATGGTGCCTATTTACTAGAATGTTATTACGGCAATAAAATTACTCGAGACAGCGAAATTTTAACCACACAAAATTGTTCATGACAATATAAAATGTTAAATTGTGTATATCTATTTAGATACTACAGTAAATGCAATAAACATTGTCACAATTAAATGTATTTCATGATGATACATTGATTATTGCTATAGTATCTAGTTAATAAGTAATTTATATATTAATGTAAAATATATGTACCATTTTTTTTCTTTTCTTCATACATAGTATATCCTCAAACTCAGATATTAATGATTATATTTTTGAAAGTCTTTCCGTTCCACTCCTACAAATTTTCCACATACATACTATTTCTTATTATATCTTTGACTTGCAGTAATCTTCCTAAACATATTTTTGACATTGCTTTAGTTTTACAACAGAACAGAGACAGTATATTTTTTCTAAATATTCAAAAACTTACTAACAAACATATCCTGTACGGACAATTTTTATAGGTTTTCTTAAATATTTATTTTTCTTTACTGTAGAGTAATGCTTTAAAGTATGTTAAAATGTTAGCTAACGTAATAACTTACGCTCAACGTTAAAGTTTTTGTCCGCTGAAAGAATGGTACTTCTGGGATAGTAGATAAAACCAACAAATAGTCGACATACACACGTTGTATTGTTTTGTTCATCAATATCTAAAAACTCAGTTGCAGTTACTAGTTACTTCTAGGTTTAGGTGTATCTTAAAAAAAACGAATACTACTACATATGTAACTAAAGTTATACTAGTAGAGATATCCCAAATTTTATGAGAATATGTGATAACATGAAACCTAACATTTCACCACGAAGTTACATTAGTAAAAATTATGTTAGTTATATTAATAATTTAATTTTCAGTGACGCAATCGTATAATTAACTACTAACCACTAAAATAACACTTTTGTGCAGTCTAACTATAAATTACGTAGAAAAAAATAAAAAGTAGGCTATCATCTATTTAAAATTAGGTTAAAAATATATTATAATGTTTTATCACTGCGTTTTGGCCTAAGTTTATACACAAAACAAAACATTCAAACAAACACTTTCCAGTATTACGGAATTCTCGTTACGAGTCGTAACGAAATTGCTCGTTCCAATGAAGCTTAAAACAATTGACTGCGGAGCCCCAGGCGTTCTTTTTTTTAATAGCGTCAAAGACGCGTTGAATTAATAAACAAATCTGTTTAGTTCGTAATGGCCTTTTAATATTATATCAACTTATTTATCGGACTCCAACTCCATTTTTGTCGATCCGGCAAGTAACACACAATACCTCAAACATACGCAAAGCGAGAGACGGAGTGTCTAAACACTAAATTGTTTTGGTTCCTGCTTTTTCCTCGCGGGACAAAAACCTGTTATTTTAGAAAACTAGCTTATTATTACTACAGAAAAAAATAATAAAACACATTTAATGTGTATTTAATCGACTTTTATAATTTTATAAAATATTTTTTCTATATTCAGACTTCAACAAAAACATATATCAATTAATGTCATTTAAATTGTAAAAAATATTATGTTAGTTACGTGTAGCAATCAATATCGTCCAACTAAATAATTACAAGCATTGTTAATTATATTTGAAACCCTGTACCTTAATGTTTATGTTTCACAATACGTAGTTCCAATAGCTTTAACGGTAAACATTATTAAAGTTACTACTGTAATTCAACAAGCTCAAGCCTTAATGTGATAATTAAACTAGTGAATAAACCGAATTTTGACTTTACACGAATATTATTTTGGTAAATAATTTTTTTTTTTACTGAAATTAACTAGGAACACGAGGACCGTCGAGGCGCAGAGGCGCAAAGTCTGCCTGTAATGCGACGGTTTCTGGGTGTGATCCCCAGTCGGGAAAGATGGATTTTTCTATTTCCATTTTCTTCGCTCTGAAAACTAGGCAAAGCGCGGCGTTGAGTTCCGCCACTCAACACGCAATGCCTCGAAAAAGGCGGAAAGTGGGGACGGAGAAAGCAGGGACTAAGAAACGGAGTGTCTTAACACTAGGTTCCCACAGTCCCTGCAGTTCCCTCTGCCTATCCTGCCATGTGCGGGATAAAGCGTAAAGCTAAAAAAAAAAAAAAAAAAAACAACTAACTTTGTACTGAGCAATCGTAACACTTAAATTTATAACAAGAGATAAGTATAATAACTTTAAATTGTTATCTTTATCTCACGCCGTAGAGGGACTACGAGAAATACGTGAAGGTAATAATAATTCAACTGGTTCTGGCTTTTCCTTTAGCTAAAATACTATACACTGAATTTCTAAACCATATTTCTTCATTTAATCAGCAGACCAGAGACGTACCTACCATATGCAAGTAACATTTAATTTTTAATATAGTTCTGCACCTAATTTTTTAAACTAAATTCGTGCAAGTTGATACAGATTATACGAGGTGAGTTCAAAAAATATCGCGATTTTTTTGTTTACTCAAAAATTATTAACTTACTCATGAATATCTATTCTGTACCCTTCAAGTAATCCCCACAAGATATTATACACTTGTGCCAACGGTTTTTCCAATCTTCGAAGCACTTCAAAAAATCATTTTTTTTATATTATTCAGCTCCTTCTTCGATGCCGTCTTTATCTCGTCAAGCGTAGCGTTGTCCTTTCAGGGCATAAAAATTCACAGGAGGGCAGATCTGGGTAATAAGGTGGCTGCGGCATCATTAACGTGTTATTTTTGGCCAAATCGTCGCGCACAAGCAACTGATGTGAGCAGGGGTGTTATCGTGGTGCAAAAGCCAATTTTTGTTCTTCCACAAATCCGGGCGTTTCTAACGGATTGCTTCGCGCAAATTGCGCATAAGTTGCAAGTAATATTCTTTATTGACCGTTCTACCCTGTGGAAAGAAATCATGATGCACCACGTCACTGCAATCGAAGAGAACTGTCAACAAAACTTTCACATTCGACCGAACCTGGCACGCTTTTTTCAGTCTTGATTCGTGCGGCAGCTTCCATTGAGATGATTGAGTTTTGTTTACCACGTTCCACCCACGATTCGTCACCAGTTATGACCCTCTGGAGAAAATTTGGATCGTCTCGGACAGAGTCCAACACCTCATTAGCAATGTTCATGCAGTGCTGTTTTTGGTCGCAATTGAGCAATTTTAGCACGAATTTCGCGGCGACCCTTGTTGAAGTGATCGGGCGTCGGCACGCTCTTCGTCATTCTCATTTTCTCTGCCTTCTGAGAACATTGAGAATATTTTGTACCACCGATAAACGTTGCTTCGGTCCAAGGTAGTTTCTCCATATGTCACAGACAACATTTGGAATGTATCCGCGCACTTAATTTCGTTTTTCCCATAAAACTTGATACATGTTCTTTGATTCATTTTTTTGAATGGGTAAAAATCGAAGACGATCCAAAACGAACGAAAGACTGAACTATTCAGGCATATTATAATAAAGACGCAAAAAAGAAAACGAAGCAAATTTTAAAATATGTAGATTTATTCTTCAGAACTTGTTTCATTGTAATAAATCGCAACAGTACGAATTGTTACATTTCGCCCCAGACATTATATTAAAAGAAATAGATAAATTAAAGACATTATTCATTTATGCAGTTTTCAGGATTTTACAATGAAAAAAAAAATATTAATGAGACAATTAAGTTGCGTTTCAATATTTTGTAATATTTAAATAATAACTAAGACGATTTATCTTCTACCTGATGCATCTGGAAGAGAGAGTTAAATAAAGGAGGAGGCAAAGTTCAAGAATCAATTAGTGGCGTACCTTGTCGTCCATAATTCATGCGCCTACACTGACGCACCTGTTGCAAACTGGTTTAAATAGTCCACAAAGTAACAACGCTTTGAGCTTTAGATTGATTATAATAAATTAAAATGTATTTCTCCTTTCAAGGATTTTTTACTGAATATCTTAGACAAATAACAAATATAATAAATAAAATTATGTTTCGAGAAATATTTTTGAGTATAATATTTTAATTAAAAATCATATTTTATTTCTCCATTGTGCTTAATACATACATTGTAACAAATCAAAAACCATCATTAATTTAAATCCTTTAGAATTGTAGCAACTAGTCTTTGTAATAACATTAAACATATATCATCATTAGAGAAGGAAACCACAAAACAAAAGCTTTGTTTAGTTTTGTCAAGTTATTTAAGACAATGAATGGGTATGGGATACCAACGTTATATAAGGTCATTAAAATCCTTTCCTGCGAACCCTCGAAAACTGTCATAAAATTAGTAGAAGTATATTTTTAAATTTCACTCAATAAATCTCTTTTATTTTAGTAATTTACTAACATTCATAAGGTTTATGTTTTCTTTGTAGGCAAAGATATAACAGTATGTAAATTCGTGTTATAATTAAAAATACACATTTTTTAAATAAAATTCACTTAGTTTTATAAAATTAAAAACGTTTTAACAGTTAATCTTGTAAAAGATATTTGTTAGAGTTATTTATAATGTTTAAAATGAGGCTTGTAAGTTATGGCTTCATAAATACTAATTCAAATTTGAGAAAGTGTAAATTCTTTTATAGCATCGCGGAATAAAATATGAGGATAAGATAATTTATTAAAATAATCATAAAAGTAAATTATATTCTAGATGTTATTTAAAAGAAGGTAATTTATTACAAATATTTTATAACTTAATTTTATAATAAAATATATTTGTGTGTAAAAATAATTGTGACATTTTGTTTTACTAATTACAAGAAAACATTGAGAAATAACACAGAAACATAATAAAAGTAAATATACGGTGTTGCTAAATTCAAACTTTCGTTAAACAAGAATTAATCAGCGTCAGGCGTAGAAGTTGAGAAGTTTATGAGTTTTATGAAGCGAAACAAGTGATATAATTACGCATTATTCTAATGACCGAAGTGTCGAGTAAAAGCGTCCACGAGTCGGGTAACTGGTTAGTCAAGGAGTTACCCCATTATTTGCGTACGCCAAAGCGAATGTGAATAAACAGCGGTAACGTGCGTGACTTGAATAGATAACCGCTCCATGGAAGAATAATATCCTTCAAAACTTTTCATGCTCAAAATTATTTACTTTTTATGCGTATTCAATATAAAACTGAAAGTAACTGCGTTTGGGACGTGCGCAGCTGGAATATGTAATTTTTCTTTAATGATTGATGTGCCTGGAATATCGGACTCAATTCGAGATAGAAGTATTTACAAATGTGATTTCCGCAGTAAATTTAATCCAATTGTTTGTAACGTAATGCTTATATGATTAATACTTCTATCTCTTTATTCTTTATTATGAATTATCCAACGAAATAAATATGAACAACATTCGAGCTTAATACTAAAGAACATTATCTTATATCTATTGAATTTCTTCATTATTGAATTCAGGTAGCAGCTACACACATCTTATTATATTTAAACAGGATAAGACGTTTAATTACCATTACTCACTTTAGCTCATAGTTGGTTAGTGGATAATGGGATAATGCTACAAGCGTTAATTGAAGTATTAACAATATACACAGTAAACCTTCATTTTATAATTAGAAAACATTATAAGAAGTAAAAAAAATGTATAAAAAGAGTAATAATTCCACTTGTTCGCATATAACATTCATTCATTCAGCCCATTTACTCTTTAACACCTTCCAACAGCTCGCTCCGCAGCCTGAATAAAATAACAGACAGAATTCCTATGAGATGTAATTCAATACGCGATAAGGCGTTTGGAATGCCAATAAACTAAATTTCTGCACAAAATCTGATACAGAAAGGAAAGGACATCTTTTTACATGTTTACTCTACATTGAAATGATACGACACAATACTTTCCCATATACATGTATATATATCGATAGTGTTACGTCACGGTCACACTATACTTACAGGCTGATAATGTGATTTATTGAAACGAGATAGCGTCCCTTTCCGCATTTAGGTCAACAAATGCCAAAGAAAACAGTGAATTTTCTCTACTTTGTGAGTTTAGTAACGTGATACGAATCAAGTCAAGCCTAGAGAAAAGATATAAGAAATATGCCCCTAATTTTCACACAAAATTGAACTTACCACATTACGGGAAGATTTATTTTACCGACAAGCTTTGGGTCTCGTCTGCAAAATAGCGTCGTCGTACTTATTACTATTTAGTTAAGACAGGACTGTGGGTCTTGAAGAAAATTTCAAATTCCCTCAGGCACTTCCCTTTTTATTTTCTTAACTTATAAAAAGTAATGAGATATTTTATCTATTCAAGTGGTCTCTGCTATTGTGTGGACTTTTTATTGCTTTCGTAGTAAATCTGCAATAGACTGTATCAACCTAAATATGTCCAGCACAGACGCAGATATTTTGCGTCATAAACATTTTTATTGTTTGAAATGATAAATATAAAGTATGTAGTAGTTAACCTATACTAGTAACATGCAATTTTCTAATTGTAAAGAAATTAAATTTCGCAAAACCTATTTCGTTTTTTTTTCTTGCTGTGCTATTGAGAAATATTTGTTTAAAAATTTAAAAAGTTTAACTAAAAAATATAGAATCACAGAAAGACTTGTAATCCCTTAATTCTTGGACTCTCGCCCGAATGTCCACTACCAAAGTAAGATATTTCAGCAAGATTTACAACTTGGAAATAAATTTTCACACAATCCAAAACTCCGCTTTGAAATAAAGTGGAGTTTTTATAACATCGCCTTATGCGGGAAACAAATTGTATTTCGGCCTATCACATTTACAATCGCGTACAAAAATTGACGTTACCTAAGGTCTAGGTTATTTGCGTATTCTCAAATCACATATCACATAGTGTACCTCACATTACTCATTTTTAAAATTTATATTCAGTTCCTTATTTCTTTCATTCCTTTTTGAGTGCACAATGTTAATATTAAATATTGTTATTCCCTATGATGATCCTATACTTACTTACCAATTGAAATAAAAAAATGTCCTTGATTTCATACTTGGATAGCAATTTCGAGGTACTGCTACGATCTCATTATCTTGTAACGGGAAGGGTCCAGCACCTGCACGGTCAATCCATGGAATGCTAAGTACTTTTGTCTTTCTTATAGTAACTTGAAATATTCTTTTATGCATCCAATGTATAATATAATAATATTTTGATAATGTATTACAAATGAAGGTCATTTTGACAAGATATTAATTCTATAATTTAATCAATATATATATATATATATATATATATATATATATATATATATATATATATATATATATATATATATATATATATATATATATATATATATATATATATATATATATATATATATATATATATCAAAGCGAATGAAGAGAAAAGAAAATTTTTAAACAAGTCTCAACATTTGACCTGCCAAGCCTTCTAGCAAGCGAATCGTAGCATATCTCGAATGCTTGCAACTTACTAGTGATGGTAGCGAACCTTGTAGCTTGAGGAAACATAGTTGGTACTTTCGAACTGAAAGAAGAGAAAGCATTTACAACAATAAAAAACGTGAACACATTACAGGGAAAGCACTCAAATCTCATATGTAAGTATTAGACCTATAGTAAGAATCATTGTTCCGTATTTAAAGATGGTAAATCAAAAGAAGAGAAAGCCCTACTACTAGGGGGCATGGCTTTCAATATATGGTAAACTCAACGATCAGTGGTTGCGGAAAATTCAACTAGATAGTTAAAAACTTCACTCTTTATTTTGATCTGATAGCGACTACAACAATATGCAACAGGGACACGCACGTCGATGATCACCTCTATTCTTGTAATGGTGTAACAGAAAGACGTCGTCGTCGGGGCCTTAATAGACCACTTTGGAGCCACTTTGGATTGTAATGACTGCCATACTATGGAAGACCAATAAAATTACACTCATCGGGGATATTAATCAGTCCGTCATCGATAGGTCCAAGATATTCAGAATTCATTATATTGATCCAAGCGTGACAACCATAACTTCTCTTAAGTTAACAAGATCCTATAGATGTAAACTGCATTTGACATATGCGCTTAATGAGACAATGACTAGATCTGTGAGAAGATCAAGACTCACAGGTGCTTCTATCACAACTTGTTCCTCCTAAAGTATATATTTAGACCACACAGAAGCGTAGAAAACGGACTTTATCAAGAGGGATTACGGAAAAAAGGAAACCACACGCAATCAATGAGTCTCAGGCACGTGAATGAATGACATAAGTATATAAGACACAAAAGTATGTATCTAATACTCGGACGCCAAAGAAGACGCCCAATTCATTCATCGGGCAAATGAGAATTTCGAATAGTGGAACATAACATTAAAACCTTCAGAAATAAAAACGGGGAAAGAATACTACCATAACAACCAGACGAATATCTTAAGGAAGCAAGAACGACAAAAAATTGTCATCTAAACGGACATACACATTATTATATAGAGACTTTCTACTGTAATTCATGAAATTCGATGTTAATATAAGATGCAATAAGAAGATAAAAAGAGCAATATTATCGTTATTAGTTAAGCAGTACCTGTGATTAAAAGTTACTAAAATATGTAAAACACTAAAATATTAATGAATAATTGATGAAGAGGGATATATAAACGGGCAACACAGTGGATTCCGCATTTTCAGGTACGGAATCCTAATAAAAATAGTGCTGCACCTGCTGTATCAGTTAACCACTCCTCATTTGCGTCATGATACAAAATGCGATAGTAGGACAAAAATATTGAATTACATATAAATGCAGACTGAGATACAAAACGCACTACATTATAACACTAAGTTATATGTTCATTATATAAATCTGTCTGAAGTTGATTTGGAATTGAGGTTTCTCTAAACGATTCGATGGTTTGGATACATAAAGGCAATCGTTGTGTTCCGCTACTAAACGAAAAGTTGCCAAAATTATTAAATTGTTAGATTTGTAAATAACGAGCATGCGGGAAATTACTTAAAATAATCTGTTATTTAAATATTTTCTTCTATATTTTTCCTTTATATATAATAAAAAGATAGAAAAGTTAAAAGTCACTTTACAATACATATTATGTATTCACTTTTCAATAATAGTCAGAGTGATTCGTGAATATGTAAATCCGAGAACGTGATGCAATTCATGTCGCTAGTATAAAAAATAAAATATAAAATTTTGCCATATTTTATACTCGATTCGTAATAATTAAAAGTACACTTTATGTACCAGTGCTATAAAATGCTCATAGAGTAAGGAACGAAATAAGGTTCAATTGTTTGAATGAGCAAAACTCATCGATTTCGCTTTCAAGACGTATTTAGACGTAGAATATTCATAAATGCAATTATTCGTTTATTTTAACCAATAACGCTGTTGTACTTACAAGTTATGCCTATTTTGTCTCACCACGTACCATTTCTACCAATAATATAGTTGTGCGTTTTTAACTTCATTGATAATAATTTCTCTTTATCTCTTTCTTTCTGTATTTGTTACTTATTTATGCGTACCAAGATACGTACGAATATATATAACTTGTTTATTGTATTTTTGCTTTTATTAATTCTTGTTTGCTCTATAGAATAAATCACTAATTGTTAAACCTAAAAAGGACGACCGAAACGAGTTAGTAACAAAACTATGCTAGATTAACGAAGCCAATTAGAGCAAGTTGTTACTATGTATAATTAAATTATATATTTTAGACCTTGTTCAAAGATAGAAATTAAATATCCTATAAGTATAACAATTCATATTGTTATATAGTGTATTTTTCAAAAAGTATAATTTCGTAATTTATTAAGTGATTTTGTGTTACTATAAAATATTATATTTTGGGGAAATATATACTTATTTATACTTTTTCAGATTTGTAAAAAAGAACGTTAAAAAATATTATAATTTATTTAAAAATTGTTTTGAGGTATCACAAATGGAAGTAATTACCTTAAAATACTTAATGTATACTACAAACACAAGCATTTATGATTAGGTTCGACAAGAAGATATGTACAACACCCTTGCCGCCGCCCGCCGAGATAACGCACACGACCCTTATCACTATACGCTTCTTACCGTTCGTCATAAATTTTATCACTGATGGGTAAACGCAGGCGAAAACCTCTTTTTTTCAGATTTTCTCCGGATTAACGAGCCGTGAACTCGTGAGCGAGCCTTTTGATGTCTTTTTTCAGTCACTGACACGATCACTGGAAATTATACATAGGAGCACTAGATAACATTATTATTTTTCAGTCAACACCTCACAGTTATCTTTAAAATTTGTACTTATAGTTTTATAAGTACGCAAAGTAGTGAACACTATAAAGTCAAAAAAGTTATTTGATTAACCGTTGACAACCAACAGTTTGCAAGACCGCACCAAATTTCAGGCGTAAAGCAATTCCTTGAGACAGACAGTTTGAGGTTGTGATGTTGTTGCGCGCTGCGTCTGAAATGTCAAACGTCCGCTACGTTGGACAGTGCGGTGACACAGGGTCGGGAAGCAGTCGCTCGCCGGGCGGCCAGCTGCGGACTGCGCGGGTGAAATTGAGAAAAGTCGCGAGGCCCACCGACGCCGCCCGCACCCGAGCCGCGGCGCACGCGCCCCGCGGAGATCGATACACCCCGCCCATACCACCGGCAGCAGCGCCACCCGCCGGGAGCTGCGCCCCACACACGCATCCGTCGCGACGCGCCACACTTAAGACGTGCTCGCTTAAGAAATCCTTTGCAGTTCCTATAGTTTACTAGTGGGCTAAACAAACGCAAATACTTTGGTCGCTGATGAATGATAAAGAATACAACTTTATTTTTCATATTTTGTATAAATCAAAAATATCAGCATCAGTATTTTTGTAGTATATAAGAGACAAAAAAATTTAAACAAAACTGCTTTCAAGGAAAATGTGATCATTTATTACTTTTTATATAAATGAATACGAAAAGAATTTTTTTATTCATCAGCGAGTATGTTGGTGCGCTTTCTTACCATACTCGCTGATGAAAAAAAATTGTTTTACTTTCAAGTAACTAAAGCATATTACATAAATCTATTAATAATAAATTATTAAATAATTGTAACTTTCACACACTATGACATTCTGTTTGCACAAATACAAAAGAATCTACAAACCATGGTTATAAGCTGAAATTTATTAATAGGAAAATATATATTATTCCGTCTACCATGATACTTTGTTCACACAGAGAAAGTAGTGATTATTTTTTTAAATTAAACAAGTCAAAATTAAAAAAAAAATAATCACTACTTTCTCTGTGTGTAACCCGACTAAAGACAAGTTGCTCACTATAATGAAAAGTAAAAATTAGTTCCTTATTTTATGCAATCGTGGTAAGTAGATTGACGTAGTTTTATGATATCTACAACAATGATTTGCAAATATAATTTTCATATTGTAATGTAAAATCAAGATTATTATGTACAAAGGATCATTTTAACAAACGCTCTTGTAAAAAATACATCGTTGCCTTTCAGAGACTGGTTATTTTATCATTACAGCAAGCGAGGCGAGGGGGGTGCGAATAACATATTTATTTGTGAAGGCTTTTTTCCTAAGTTATTATAATATTATAGTCTTTCTTATACATTTTTAGTTAACTAAACTATGATTACAGAAACAGAATTCAATTAAATCTCTCTATATGGATGCTCTATAGGTAAATGATTATTTTACATAAAATAAAGGGTTTTATTATACAAATTTGATTATAAGAAATCGAATAAACAGCTATAAAGCATGTGGCCGAATAATAATGTAAATGAGGAATAGTAATACAATGAAATAAAATATTTCTCTACAACATATATATTTCGAAAAATCTAGGTATGATATTAAATCAATCCACGGAAATAGAAAAACCAAATTCATAAAGCTTGAATTCCACGATTGTATCTCAACGCTCTCTTGACATAATAGAAGCACAATGTTGTTAAAAAAGAATCTAAAAATAATATTCACTCTTATATCCGACCTACTCCAATATACTTCTAAAAACCATTGAGACAAACTACATTTCACTTCAATTCTGGAGGCCACAATATAAAGGTTTTGTTAAATATTTTTATTATTAAGTTATTGTAAATTAAAAGTAGTAAATTGATTAATAACAGAAACATGAATTTAATTTTTGAGAATCATCGAATAGATTTTCTTATTTATTTATTTATTTATTTATTTATTTATTTATTTATTTATTTATTTATTTATTTATTTATTTATTTATTTATTTATTTATTTATTTATTTATACAACCAACAGTAGATACAACAATACATTTAATAATATAACAACTTGAACTTGAACATGGAAAATGTTCTACTAATTAAAGGTAGTCTCAGCATGCATTTATAACATTACAATACACATATTCTATAACATAGTTTGAAGCAAAGACAAATACATGTAAAAATTCCGCATTAACATAATAACAATTCCATTAAAATTACATATTAAAAACACATAAGAAACTGTTAAATAAACAAGAAATATTATTAATTATAATTAGAAAAGAAATATTAAAGCATTAACCATCTAAACAAAAATAACATTAATATTAATATTTATATTTCTATAGATTACAACATTATATTGAATTTCTAATATTATCGTTGACTTAGCGCCTTGAATATGATAAATAATTAAAACATAAATATTATATACATTAGTGAGGTGAGCCAGATGAGGACAAGTCTATAAATTACTTGTAGCAATCCAAATGTATAACAAGTCTTTATAATATTACCTCTATCGAAACAAATAACAGACGACATTAAGTGCGTAATACGTACACATTTGTCTTTTATAAATCAATTTCTCTCTATGCTCTTTCATTATTTGTATTTATATTATTTACACATATTATTTCAGTTATTTATGAAATAGTTTTTTCGAGATTTTTATTATTTATGATATATTAATATACGATGTTCTATATTATATAAACAACAAATTATTCATCAACACTTTAAATCTCAACTCGCGGAATCTTCCCACAACATGCAAAAATATTGTACAAAATCAGCAAAAATTTCCATTCATCTGCCAAAAAAACACATAAAACGCGGAAAAGGGCTTTACAGTTCGGAGACGCAACCTTCATTGGATAATCTCCGCCTATGTTTAATATGTGATAGCGCTTAATATGTTACGGATTTCATATTGACAAATAGAATTAATAATAATTGATTGATTTTTCTGCTGATTTTTGTATACGATTTTTTAAAATATAGCTTTTTTATATACAAAAATATAACGAGTTAAATTTAATTGGTTATCGAAAACTTCTAATTGTTTAATTTTAACTAATAGGCTGAACAAGTTTATAATTCATATTGTTCTGTTACAACACACTATTATAAATTATAATATTGGTATTAGTCTTACTCGCACGTACATTTTAGTTTGATATAAAATTAGATGAAAATAAATGTGCTTTCACATAAATGGATATTTCATTGAAATGGTGCGGATCCAGGCAACATCTGTTTTACCTGCAGAAAGGATTTTATTCACGTATCTACATAGCTATTTTTTCTAATAAAACTGTCGGGATCGAATATTTACATAACATTATACTTTATTTAAAAGTAATGTTATTTGCTCAGATGGAATATCTTAAAGAACATATGACGAAAAATGTATACATAAGATAAATATATGAGAATATGAAGAAACTATAGTAACTTTCACATGTTGATAACTGATAAATTATACTTGCGTATTTTTAAGACCCGATCATATTTAAAGCCGTCAGGAAGATGTGTTCCGCCACTCAAGTAACAAAGCCTCGAATTGTGATGGAAAATAAAAAAGCTGTGTTTTAAGATGAAGTTCTCTTTATCTATCTTGCTATGTGGATTAGTATGTGAAGCTATGTGAAATTTTTGGAGTCTATTATAAAAAATATTACAAAATAAATCGTTATAGTATTCGGCAATACCAATTATAAATGAGCAGTGGACAACGTATTTTATAATCAACGTAAATAAATATTGGCTATATAAGACTAATACAAATAATTAACTTCATATTTATATTTCAAAAATTTATAAATAGTTACTATATGGTATCTTAAAATGAACTAAACTGATTTGCATGTAACATAAAATAGGGTCATAGAACTGTAAATCGATTGTTCGATACAATCAATACTCTACTATATGGCTAAAAATCGTTACTCTTATCATACATACATTGCTTTTTTGCATTTTTCTCATAATTTTTTCCTAATACTGAAATCATGAGTTGCAAAGCCCTGAAAAGCATCAGATTATTAGTCAAATTGACCAACAGAGCTTTATATTAGACTCGTGAAAAGAGAGCACGGCATTTCTCCTTTCTAAGTAGACATTGTACTATACGGTATAATTGTACGAAAATCTGCTTTTATCTCGTAGAGTAAATATTAATTCTTGCATAAAATAATAAGTTGTTTAATAGATTTCAGACAGAGTTTCGATATTATGCGGGCCTAATTAGAGTCTCCCTCTGTGACCACTTGATCACTGATCGCATATAGGCACACAAATTTGACTCACGTTGACTGCTAACAACAAAAAAAAAATATAACAAGCATATCTAAGAACTTTGACGTAGCTCGATAAGAACATATGGCTTAATTAGCTAAAGCGCTTGGACGGTTTCCAAGAGAATGAGTTCAAGTTCCTCTACGTACAGTTTTTATACCTTTCTAAATACTTTCTTTAATAGGTGAATAAAACTTTAAAAGTGCTAAAATAACCTGTTCATTGTCAGATCAAAATTGCTGTCGAAAACTAATATATTGCTTCCATTTATTTCCATAATTTTATTCTCAATTTATTCATGCATAAATAGAATAAAATATAAACATCGGAATCAAGAAAAAGATTATTTTATTTCATAACATTCTATATGTCCTTTTCGAGTGTAAAATTAAATATTTTGATGTGGCATCTTACCATTATTAGAACAAATCTCTAAGTAAATATCATCATCAAAGTTGTAAAAGTAAATGTCCTGATTTGTGTATAAAATTGTACTATAGAAATAAAATGTTGAAAATTGTACTATTGTAAGTCACTGTTTTCTTTTTAAATGTCCAAAGTAACCTCGACTACTGGTACATTACATTTCATCAAATACATTAACGTGATGCAATGTAATATCATATATTGCATTCTCAGTAAAGTGACTCTAGCTAGCTTCTCAGTAAACTGAATCATTAGATTCAGTTTACTGAGAAGCTAGCTAGCTAGCTAAGTTTGGTTGAACGCACTAAAGTCATATAGTATATGACTTTAGTGCGTTCAACCAAACAACCTCTTCAGTTTTATAATACTATATATATGAAATAAATGAAAGTAAAGGAAAACGGCATATAGGCAGTGGAAAAATATAAATACGCCATGCCACACCGTAAAAAATATTTAAGTCATCACAATAAATTTATAAAAAATAGTGTACTATGGCACAATATCCCACGTTTTTATCAACATCTACTATTTGTAACATGTAACGTCCATTACTAATATTGCCTCAACGTCTCAAATTATGCGCATAAAAATAATAGGACCGCATAATATTAGAGCCAGTGAAAAGTTTACCGTCATCTGGGGAGAACGACCCTACTGCAAACTTTATTTACTGTCATATCTATATTACTAGATTTAAAATGACAAATTACTGCGTTTTCTAAATATAATAAATAACCTTGATCAATTCCGAAAAATATGTAAATGACATGATCAAAACATATATAAATAAATAACTAAATATGTTAATGTAAATTTTAGTGAAAAGTCAACTAATTAGCTTTAAAACGTATTTCAAGAACAAATTCCAATGTAATAAATTTAATGTGTTATATCGGGATATAAACATAAACATTTGTCATTGTGATGTAAGTGGCGCTGCTGGACTGACTTGGATATCACAGGTGAGTGCTTGAGCCGTATTTGCCGCGTCCTCGAGCGGCGCTGTTTGCGCGGCAAACACTCGGCTCCCTCAGTCGCCTTCAACCCTCACCACCCGTATACCGCCCACAATTACCTGCCCATCACCTGTTAGCACAGATTTATATTATTTGATAGCAGTACTTAAGACATGATTTTGTTCACGCCTTTATTTATAGCCTTTTCTATTTTTATATTTAATAATATATAAAAATGTCAAGATAGAGTGAATTGTACTTATTAAATTTTCAAGAAGGAATTTGGAATGATGTGTAAGTATTTATATTTTGTTGATGTCACGACGCAGAGAAACAATGCAATATGAAATATAACAATTCCAAACAATAAGCCGCAAGGAAGTGTTTACGTTCTGATCGTTCTCGTGATATTTGTAAGCAATATGTTGAAGTATGCAAACGAATTCGCAGAGGACGTGCCTAGAAACCATCGTGTTATAAATGCTTGTCATACTTCAACTGTTTTAGTTATATTGTATATATAAAAAACCTATACTAAAGTTTTGACGTAATACTAACGACCAGCCAGCAAATTCGGCCGCTTTAATTTTACTCTTATTGAATTAATATCATTTATGTGTATTTAGATAAAAAGGAAAATATGTCAGTATAGCTAGTAAAAGATTGTATCTTCCAATTTTTCATTAAAATCGGCTTTGCTGTTCCAGATTTTAGACACAACTAATAAACAGACAGGCAAAAGTATTTAATTTGTTTTATGCTTTAGTCATGTTTGTAGTATATGTACTTTAAAAATACAGTGAATTTAATAAGCGGACTCAAGGCGGATTACTTTAATATTAAATCCAATAAAGCAGAAATTTCCTTATATTTCTTTAAGTTAAGGATCCCTTGATATTACTTAGGACTAATTGGTTACAATTATAAAAAAATAAAAGCAGAACGTATCGACCGACGCGTCGTGTAATACGTCGCGTCGCTCCCAATTCGCAGCCTAACACAATAAGCTACGCAAATTATGTGTATTTTAATACATCTGAGTTTATTTTCCTTTCTGGGTCTCAATTCATTTGCCTAAAAGACAATGAAAGGAATAATTTATCCATGAATATTAATGAGCTGGGATTCGTATTCATCTCTCTGCACACGCTTTTATTGCGTATTAATATAATGGCTTTTGAATACCAGGATATCGATAAATCTTCGTAATTTACTACCCTGATCTGTCATAAATTGCTTACAATTAAAATTATTCCCATTTTATTAAGTATGATTAACATTCTATTAACAATAGCATTATCTATTGAGACAATGTTAGTGGATTTTAATTAAATTCCATAATCTGCTGTCACAGCAATTTCAGTATAGATATGTCAATTTGGACTAACCTCATAATATTACAGAAGATTAAGAACGATACATAAATAGTTATTCCTGATATATATATATATATATATATATATATATATATATATATATATATATATATATATATATATATATATATATATATATATATATATATATATATATATATATATATATATATATATATATATATATATATATATATATATATATATATATATATATATATATATATATATATATATATATATATATATATATATATATATATATATATATGTATATATATACATATGTATATATATGTATATGTATATGACACTTCTCACTCACTTCACACTCAGCAAGTCTTTTTGGACTTGTGTTATTGTTATTTTACACTGAATACTTGGTTGCCTTAGCAAAATAACTATACAAAAAATGTTGTTTCATTTGTCACCAAACCATAATATCTGTAAATGGACGCAAATTGGAAAACGGAATCTGTTGACACTAAGATCCTAGTCATTTACTGTATGTACATGAATCAATAAAAATCGAAATTTTATCAGGAGGAGCAAGAGTTATGTTATAGAACTTATTATATATTCATTCTTTATATAAAATGATAATGAATAAAAATTCATAGAAATAATAAAAATTGCAACATCGCACTAATTATTACAAAATTGTTAAGCCCAACCTTATAAATTACACACTGACGTAACTGCAGTTGCTGTGTCGCATAACAAGTTAACTGCACTTAGCAAAATATAAATTTCTAATAAATTACTTTACATAACATACATTTACATATGAATACGACTTTTTTTTAAAAAAATGTTTTCTGATAAATATATGATATAAACATTTACCTTATATTCCTTTGTGACAAGTGTGGTAATAATTTATAATTTTTAATCTCTGCCTTTTTTACAAAACACTTCACATTTTTAAAATATATCCAGCATAGATTATTGTCATATAAAAATCCTGAGTTTAGATCAAACCTATGGCTTGCACAATAAGACGTTCTCTCACTGCACTGCACCACATGACTTTAAAACATGAACGATACAGGTACTTAAAAATATTTATAACTTTTTCATATAAATATAACTTCATGAAATATCCAATTAGATCCACTTTTAACATGGAGTCGAATGCATGCATTACATTCAAGTGAATACTTAATAGCTATCCGTACTATGAAAACGTGATAAAAATATTAAAACGAAAAGTGCAATGCAAGTATTTGAGTCGGCGCCATGTTTGATGGAATAATAAAATAAGTTTTATAGCCTCTTGCTGCCCTAATAAATCTTCACTATCGACTTTTAGATGCCTACTGAGATATAGACTATGAAAACACTGTACATTTTCATTGCTTGACCACGATATTTCAGCAAAGTTTGCCAACATTCAATTCATTGATTCACAATATTAATAAAAATTGCTTTTTACATTACTATTTTTTACATGAATTTTTTCTATGTAATGCTTCGGTTTAAAGCTAATTGTCATAATTATTGTTGTAAACTATGATATAACACTTTACAATAAATTTTAAACAATTTTGATTCTGTTTAATTTAGGTGTGTGTGTGTGGTGTGGAAAGCGCAGTAGATGACCAAAACAAATTAACCTACAATCTATATAATATTGAATGCTCTCAACCTAGCCATGAATCCGACGATTTCTTTCCTGTAACATCGAAATAAAACATGCTACATACTAGTACAAGTATGTCCTATTAACTGTAATGACAGGTAACATGACGTGCCTAAAATCTATTATTTATTTTAGTATCTAACAGTAATTTAACAGTTGATTCAGTTCAGTACGTAATGTAGCGCAAAAATGCAATTTTTCTGACGCTAACGACAATATAACTAATTCTTTCCGTTTCATTCTTTTGTTCGTAACAAGGCAAACACCTCTGGCTAAAAGATCAAAGAAAGTAAAGTACTCAGCTCCACTTGTCCTTCATTCCCTAAACGGTCACGCTTCAACGCTTGTCAATTTGCTACCAGTATTTACAATTTCATTAAGCTTTAGCATTTCTCGCAACATAATTTGGGTTTCTGTGTTTTGCACAATTCTTGGATGTTTTCGACAGTTTGTATTTTACTTTGATAATATCACTAGTAATTATTCAATTATTATGTTACACTTGTTATATTGTATTATTTGATATTTGTAGTTAATATTCACTATATTACAATAAAATGTCGTTAAATGCAATTATGTATTTTATTATATGTCAGAAAGTCTTATGGAGTAGTAGTATTCATAATTCAGTTGACTCAAATTGGCAACCTGTGTTGAAATTTTGCCAGAGCACTAAGCAGCACAATATTACTATCATCATGGCATGAAAATATTCTCTCACACATTGCTATATATTTTACTCTCTTGCACTGCAGAGGATAAAAACTAATTTCATATGCAAGGGTGTTGTACTCAAGCGTTCCTGCCCTCACGTTTCAGTCGGCATAAAAAAATTAATCGTATTCTACCAAAACCAGACAATGCTTGTTTTACCATAATCAAAATAATAAATCACAAGTTTTATGCACAAGGTACTTGGTATAATAATTGCAAGTACACTCTTATGCACTCGTTTATGTGAAGTTTGTTTAATGTAAGTAGAACATATAAATTGTTTTTGTTAAAATTTTAAATAACATAAATATAGATCATTTGTAATGTAATGAAGGACACCACGGATATTAACGTGTGGAATTAAATACTATTGAAGCACTTTAGGTAGACTAACCACAGTGTAAATACATTGTAAAATAACATTTAAAAATACAATTATTGAGCTTCTGTCCAATTTTTCTCTGTAGATCTAACTTTCAAGCTAGAATCTCAAATCTCTCAAATCTCTGCCAGAAAGTCGGTTTGCATCGGTCCATTCAACAACCAACACCATCATCCTAGGCTTGCGCTTCTCAGCTACTTTCTTTTTTGGCGTAACGTTATAGTCCATGACCAGGAGACGATGTTGGGCCGTCAGGCTTTCACCAGGAATGACCTTACAGTTGGTCACCCTGCCCATATGGCACCGTCTGGCCAGCAGATAGTCAATTTGAGTTCAGTGAGACCCGCTCTTATACGTGATAAGGTGCTGAGGCTGCTTTTGGAAGAACATGTTAACGATGGCTAGATCAGATGCAATGCAGGTTCTGATAATATTTTCTCCCTCTGCGTTGTGAAGTCCATGTCCAAAACCCCCGTGAACACGTTGGTACATTTCAGCGACCTACCTACCTACCTTCACAACGTAGAGAAAACATGTATATTCAGTAGTAGATTTAAGTTAGTATAGTACTTTTATTTTTATTAGTAATTTCTTTTTATTTTTGTTTCTTATTTTTAATGATGTTAAAATATGGAGATTTGATTTCTGAAATAAAGCTATTTTTTTTTATTATTATAAGCACTGATCAAATTTGTGGTAACGCCCTCAATCAGTACCCTTACCCGGATCAAGCGGTCACAACGGCGGTCAACAAGAGGTCTTCAAGAAGCCCATTCTGTAGCTCTTCAGAAAGCACTACTGCCACACCATTTTTGCCTGAAGGTGACCCAGTGTATATAAGCCGGTAACCCTGCCCCATGTTGCGAGACTTTTTGCCTTTCCAGCGAGGTTCCTGGTGGAAAGCACAGTTGACCCGACATCTCATGAATACATCTGCGAGTTCTCTGCATCATCCAGTTAGAGAGCCAATATTCCAAGTAGTAAAGCGGGGTTTCCGTCTGGGTACTAACGTCTTTAGCCGTGCCTGTACCTGACACAGTAGCCTTTGCACACTTGTCACAAGTGTAGGGCGATGTGCCTGTGCGTCGTTTAATGGCGACGTCCTAGCCATATCCAGCCTTTTATTTCCTCTATACATTAATTTGGCAACTTGTGGTTTCTAGTGGAGTGATTGCCATCTGACCCATTACTGGGAAAAACCAAGAAAGAAAAGGGACTGTGAAGAATGCGTTGGAAAAGAATGGAGGAGGGAGGTGAGGGTGAAGGGACACCACTTTCATGGACTGGAGGAGGGTATGAAAGTGGTAGCTCGAGGATCCGGGGTCGCGTACCCGTGTGTCGAAACCAAATATCGGACAGATAATTGGCAAGACACCCACTGAAGAAAAAATAATTACATATATTATATCCTTATTAATAAAAATGTTCTACGTAAAATTATCATTTAATTCATATACCTACGTATATTTTTCGTACAGAGAGAACGACTCTAAAAAATATAAATCCGAGTAAATTGAATAATTGCAATATGCTGTCGTAGGTAAAAAAATTAAAAACGAAAGTGATTCTTTTATTTTAAACACTTAAAGACGCAAGCGGATCATATAACACATGTAAGTTGCTCTATTTTTAAACTAGTCCGAGAAAATAAACTTCATATATAAGAATAATAAAACAAAGATAAGAATATTAGTTACGTTTCACTTATAATCCCCAAGACGTAGATAGTATCATTGTATACTCTTTTTATTTTTCCTGTGTAAACTGTTGTGAAAATTAATTTAATCTTAGTTTTCAAAGAGAATAATCAAAGTAATTTGTCTTTATCGTTTATTAATTATGAGGGGGACTGCACTGAACATCAGAATAAAAACGATCCTACGAGTAGGTCCTAGGTACGGGAATAAAAAGAGGACTTATCTTTTTTTATTCCCGCACCAAAATGAATTTATTCATATCCAGTAGTTTATACTAGATTTTTTAATATAAACTACTGGAGCAGATTCGTGATGGTTAGTTTTTTCTTCTGATAAATTTTAAGATATTTAATAAAATAAATTGTTTGTCTATGCTTTATTTCTTTTTTTTTGTTTATTATTTTTAATGTCCATTACTTAAAAGATGAATACGCACATCAAGTGGGCTGAAGGAAATATTTTTTAGAATTAACCAAAAATTATTTTCCCCATCCGACCCTGGACATTTAGGAAATAAGTAAGTAGCTATAAAACAAACGAATATAAAACAAAATAAAACTAACAATAGTACAAATGTAAGTACATAAAAATGTTTAAATGAATCAAGGAATCGCATAACATTTTTCTGTTATTTCTATTAATTTTAAGCTTTAGGATAACTAAATTAGAAATATTTGATATTCAAATACAATTTGAAGGAAATATTTTTTAGAATTAACCAAAAATTATTTTCCCCATCCGACCCTAGACATTTAGGAAATAAGTATGTAGCTATAAAACAAACGAATATAAAACAAAATAAAACTAACAATAGTACAAATGTAAGTACATAAAAATGTTTAAATGAATCAAGGAATCGCATAACATTTTTCTGTTATTTCTATTAATTTTAAGCATTAGGATAACTAAATTAGAAATATTTGATATCCAAATACAATATTAAATCTCACTTTATAGGCTTGCAGGAAAATAATAAATATTGCGATGTTGATTCCAATGGCTCCAATTATATATTGCTGTTGACAAAATAAAGCTTACTTCCCTCTTTCCCATGTAATGAAAAAGTTCTTTTACTACTTATCGTCAGATAGTTCCCCTTTCCGTGTCATTACCTTTCATTATAGAGATACGATCTTAAAATTCAAATAGTTTATAAATAATAAATAAAACACATTAATAGAATGTTAATTGCAATTTCTATGATGAATGGTAATGCTATAGAGAAATTTACTATTACATGAAAAATTGTAATAACATACTAAAAAGAATAATTATATCTTGAAATGCAGAGATTAAATATAGTTTTTTTTAATTTCCAATGGACTGGCCTAAGGAAAGATTGTATTGAGAAATTAAATTTATTTGAATAGAGGTTTTATATTTTACGACACTGCGGCTATGACTTATCCCTAAATAAAATTTTCTAAACAACATTTTTTTTATTCTAGTATACTTATTAAAATATGAACTTTTTATTACAAAATTAAAATTAGACGTCATGTATAATTTTTTATACCTACTGTATAATTATTTTGACTGTATTAAAACTACGAATAGATACAAAATTGAAAGATTAGTAATATTATTAAATTAAAGAACACTAAGGGAATTCAAATAATATTTCTGACGAGAAAAAAAATACGTGACAGATAAAACATTAGACGTGAAATCAATATGTCCGGAAAGTGGGCTATCTCATGGTCAACTAACAGTTTATTTTATTACGATAAAAGTATCCAATAAAACCTATAATAACAATAAACCTATTACTTTTACAAATTATTATCTTTCTTTACTATTATAAAGTTATTTTATAGTTTAAGTAATTGTGTCGTTTTTGACAAAATGAATGGTATACAGTATACATTTCTTACAGTACTATTAGTAAACCACTAACCAGTATCGTTACTAGGCGTAAACATCCGCTAGTATATTCCACTCGTTAATTCTAAGCGAGTATATTCAGATAGAAGTGGTCTGTAACTTAAGCTTGCTTTTATCGATATTGTGTGGGTTGTTTATGCTAAAATTGTTCATGAACTACCCCTACCGATGCCACTAAATTTTAGTTAGACTTGGTGTTTTCGTATTTAGATATTTAGTTTCTAAATAATTTCTTGCTAATTAAGAAATTAACTAAAATGTTAATATTTTAAACAATGTAAATCAGTTCGTATAAGTGTGTATTGGATGACTTATTAGTACCTAAGTCGTTAGCCAGTTTTCACATAAAGTCTAAAATAATTAAGGTATATTTTTATACTTTCTTCTATATAATATGTGTGTATTGTAGTATTCGCACATTTCTACACATTCATATTCGCATTCGCAAAAATTACTGCAAATGTATTGCGAATAATTAATGTCAGAAAAATATAAATTTAACTCTTCATAAAAGTTTTATCAGTTAAGTAATAACTGGGTTTTTATTGTATATAATCATGTACTGAACAAGAATAAAAACAACGATCAGACAAATACACTATAAATATAATAATTTTTCTAACTATAAAGAATAATGAGTAACGACGGAACGGACGTCCAAATCTTGTTAAGTTGCTATCTTGCCGTAAACAATTGGCGCCAAATTTAAAAGAATTACTGAATATTTGTATTTACGACTGTCGATAGCACATATTCGCATTCACATTCGTATTCTCGAATGTTAAAAAAAATAACATTCGTTACATTACTAATGTACGTGCTGTGGAACGCGTATATGACGTATATATCTTGTTATACAAGGTTACTATTAAACGTTGTCAATTTGTAACGTAGTCTGTTGTCAATTCAACAAATAACCGATTGAGAAAGAGACATATCTTTTTGCAGCTCTGACAGTATAGTGTACGCTTGCGACATACTTAACAAATGGCGTTTTATTTTGGAACAATAATTAAATTGTTTATTTTGTTTGAACTTCACAAAGTTTATGCAAGCTAGTTAATACTATGCTTTAAATTAAGATCACGGTAACATCCACACATGTATATAAAGCTAGATGTTATTAATATCACTAAAAATAACCCCATTATAATGAATAACTAACTCAAAAATAAAATTAGCAAAAATATTTTCCAAGTAAATCAGTTATAAATACAATAATTGTTTATAGTAATACAAATGGATGCTTACGCCAACATTACTAAAACAAAACAAAATTCCTATTAATGTTCTTTATTTATAAAGATAATCTAACAAACAAGTGCTAGCATATTAGGCTTACAATTAGTCTTTATATTACCCGAAGCACGTATCAGATAGTTCTCTAGATCTATCAATACGGTGAACAAACTTCATTCTAGTAAATAAAACAAAACATATTTGTAATAAAGAAAACAGTACTTTAACTAAATGAAAACTTAATCTTATAAGGCTCTGTACTCAATTAAAACTGTGATGTTCGTGATAACTTGTTATATCTCATTGCTAGCGCACGTGAGAAAAATGAAAATTGTCTTGGCGAGAGCCAACCTGTGTCATTGTGACCCACATATTAGTACCCTCATTTGTCGGTTATTAGACACGTACACCTGGTTAATGAAAAATTTTATTGAAACGCAATATTCAAGTTAATATGATAATGAAAAATGTTAGTAATAAGTGTTGTCAAGATTCTGAACATTGCATTTTTATCTAAATCACTGCAAAAACTAATGATTGAAATGATTATTATGGGACTTTTTTCCTTTATTTTAATAATAAGCTGTATAAGTTTGCGTTTGATTTCATGAAGGATGTGTATACACATGATTCCGTAGTTTATTAGGACTCAAAGCATTTAAACTTTCCTGAGATTTAGATATATATATATATATATATATATATATATATATATATATATATATATATATATATATATATATATATATATATATATATATATATATATATATATATATATATATATATATATATATATATATATATATATATATATAATATATATATATATATATATATATATATATATATATATATATATATATATATATATATATATATATATATATATATATATATATAATATATATATATATATATATATATATATATATTTATTATTATTATTATTATAATTTGTTAGTGGATTAATCGTATATTTATAGCTGCCTTACAATACTTGAATACTAAATTTGCCATCGTACTCTTACTTATTTTTCCCTTAAATAAAAAATATTTTTCTGTTTTGTGCAGAAAGGTCTAAAATAGACTATTATATTTAATATGGCAAGTGCAAGAGTGCATATAAAGTTTTATGATGAACATAAAGGAAGATGCCAGAAACCAAAACTGAAACTATTTTCCTCGGAAGTTTTTTAAACGCTTATTTCAATATAGAATTATGTAAAATAATCGAAATGTCTTCTTTGTTCAGTTACTTTGTAGTGGATTCGTCGTTTTATTTACTACCTACTAAAATTAACTATTAAACGCCGCTTACTGTGCCGTGCAAACTGTTTTAGGATTGATAAAGCCGTTCCGGATATTAACATATACAAACTATGGTAATACCTACATACCGACAAATTATAAAAATACCATGTCTAGTTTCCTGAGCGAAGAAATTGTTTATATATGTATATATATTTTCTTCGCTCTGGAATATATATATGTATATATATATATATATATATATATATATATATATATATATATATATATATATATATATATATATATATATATATATATATATATATATATATATATATATATATATATATATATATATATATATATATATATATATATATATATATATATATATATATATATATATATATATATATATATATATATATATATATAATAAAGTGTTCTTAGTGTAGAATATTTTAAATATACAAAGTAAGTTACAAAAAATCCAAAAAAATAATACTTTTTACGGAGTATCTTGACCCTACTTTCGTATGGTTCCTGCAGTTCCCTCTGTCTACCTTGCCGTGTGCGGGATAAAGCTTGAAGCTAAAAAAATTTACAAAAAAGTAGTACTTTTTAGCTAAAAATAAAATTCGTTTTAACAACATATTATTTTCGTGAGGTTAATAATAGAATAATGCGTTTTACATTAAAGAAAGTTTAGCAGTGGCCATAGAGTTGTCAGTTGGAAATAGACACGAGTATTACTAAATATTCGTTTTTTATATTTTACGAGGTGGGCATTTATAGCTGTGCCACAGTTTTATACTAATACGGCTATTATCTTACTAAATTTTTCCTGTATATTTACTAAGTGTTATGAATAAATAAATAAATAAATAAATAAATAAATAAATAAATAATGTTTCTCAATAACCAAAATTGTCGACAAATGAAAATATTAGCAAAATTATAAGCTTAAATTTAAAAAAAAATATATATATAATATTAGCAAAATTATAAGCGTAAATTTAAAAAGCGTAATTTTAAATGTAAAATATATTACCCTAAATTAAAATTAATAAATAAAATAAAAAAAATATTAATTGAAATGAATATAAGTATTAAAATTTTATTAAAGGACTCTTAGATCAGCTTGCAATATTATTACCTGCTCTAGTAGCAACTCGATACGCAAATATATTCCCATGGTATGTCGTTTAATAAAAGTAATGGTGGAGATAGGAAGCTATAGGTACTTCTTAATCGATCATATCAATGAGTACAGAGGCTCGAGGCTCGTATCAACGTGCTTAACTTAAAAGAAGGTGGGAGTGTGGGTTTTAGACTCGTGATAAATATCAATGGTCTACATTAATAAAATGTACATTAATTAAATAATGTAAGACTTTCCGCCTTTTTCGAGGCATTGCGTGTTTAGTAGCGGAACTCAATACCTTGCCAGAGCAGAGAAATTGGAGATAGAAAAATCTATCTTCCTCGAGAGGGAATTGAACCCTAAAACCTGCGTCACGACGGTCCTCTAACTATATCACTAATAATAAAGCTGCTTCTAATTTCTTTGAGAGACAAGAACTACTTGTAGTAGTATAATGGTATATAATAATATAATGGTATATTTTAAGAAAGTTATAAAAATGGGGTCACCTATTCTCTAACAATGAGAGGTTTCAAGTTGAGGCGCCCTCAAATATAGATATTCATGAATAACCAACAAGGCGTTGGAATCTTCCGGAAGGCGTTATTTATTACAAACAAACACAAGAAGACATTGTAATATTTACGGTAAAATTATAATAAATATTTTAAGTATGCTCTACAAAATAAGTTTAAATAATTCATATCAAGCTATTTCTAACTCAGTAGTGTATACTCCTAGTATTTGAGTGAACTTTTCATCTATTATTATTTTTATGACATAGAAGTCGCAACAAAATACACAAGAAAATATTAAATATAAAAAAATACTATATATTATGTATACTATGTTCATTAAGTATAATAAACATAGTTTTCGGTAAATTAAAATAGGAAACATCATGATGAATGCTATGTGAATTTATGTATTGATAGCTCGTTTGTAACAAGTCACTCTACAAGGTAACATTCAAACTGTAGCCAAATGGCACAAAAGCAATTTGCTTTCGCCGAGGGTACCGACCGGAGTGATAGCGAGGAGGAGCGGCGCGGGGCGGTGTGGAGACAATCACGGCGATGGCTCATTCACCGCTGCAACGAGCCGAGCAGAGAATTGAATTGGAACTAAATGTGCCATGTGAATATATCCCTCGAATATCAACTCAACCACTTTCGCCTACGATCGTCCCTAACCAAATCACTGTGCGGAATATGAAACCTCTTACAAATTGATTATAAACTTACCTTTAGTGATGAGATTTCATTTCATCGTCGACTTTAGCATATATGTCAAAATGTCGCATTATAGTAATTAAAGAAGACAATATTTTCATTCTTTTGTAACATATAATTCTACCGTATTTTTTTTTTCTTTTTAGCTTCACGCTTTATCCCGCACATGGCAGGGTAGGCAGAGGGAACTGCATGAACCATACGAACCTAGTGTTAAGACACTCCGTTACTTAGTCCCTGCTTACTAAATAAATTAGTATATTCCCAATGTTTATATGGTTAAGCGGCGTAACATTATGTGGACACAATTATAAACCACTTGTGGTGGCAATCTGACGGAAGCAGTCGGGCCAGTGGATGCGAGCGGACCAACTACCAAATTTACTGCTACGCTCCATTTATGAATTGTTTAAAAAGACATTTTTAGCAATTAATTACTTTACTAATTATTTAACTATAGTATTTATAATATTTAATTATAGTAAAATTACTTTCGTTTGATATGCAAGGTTTGTTTTTAAGAAATTATTAAAAATATAATACAAACAAAGTAGCAAACTAAATTAAATCCATATTATATCGTTATATAACAATATAAAAATTAATAAGCTGTGACGATGTATATTTTCAGATCTATACGTTCATTACAAATTTAGTATAAGTATATTTTAATTAAATGAAATATCATTAGTGATATTCCAGTAAACAAGTAATTAACGTTTACATAAGAACTTTTTAGGCTTCCAAATGAATGTGACCAAACTTCGTATTAAGACAATACCTTGGATTATTCCACTCTCTTTTAAGACGTGGGATTAATTTGGGCGGGGTGAAAGGGATTTCAGCGGAAAGCATTGTTTTCCCTGACGAGTACTCAAGGTATGGCTGATATTTCTTTCAAAGAAGTTCGTGCTCCTAAATGGGCGGTTCGCAAGAAATGTGTCTTGATATCTTTGTTGTAAAGTTAGTTATATATAAACGTGGGATGACAATTATATTATTGACAATTATATTATTTTTACATTTAAGAATAATTTAATGTAATAAGTGGCCTATTTCTAATATTGTCCTACGAATAATTTTCGAATGCTTACGGTTATAATTTTTAAATGAACATCGAATACAATTTCCTTTAAACTTTAAGTTAAATATTATTTTAATTTTTTGTTACTTCAAAATAAGCAATATAAAATTTAGTTAAGTTTATTAATTTTTTAAGCAGTCTGTTTTAGCCTTATTTGTTTAAATAGTTGAAGTATGCTGATTTAAGTGAAAGAATAATTTATTCGGTAAGTAATTACATGTGTCATCAGTATAATTAAAGTACAAATTGATAAGAAACTTTAAAGTCTTAGACTTACTCTGAGTTGACAAGTATAGAATTGAACTTCGGTTAATTCTAGTGAAACTGGCTTTGGCATAGCGCCATACTATAGCGCTGTTTGTGTTTCTGTAGCTTTATTGTTACACATTTGGCTACGCTCTAAAACCAACACTTGATTCTACGTTGTTTATTCTATCAAAAATATCAATTATCAAACTTAAACAAGTTTTATTATTAAGGAATTTTACTATATATATATATATATATATATATATATATATATATATATATATATATATATATATATATATATATATATATATATATATATATATATATATATATATATATATATATATATATATATATTATATATATATATATATATATATATATATATATATATATATATATATATATATATATATATATATATATATATATATATATATATATATATATATATATATATATATATATATATATATATATATATATATATATATATATATATATATATATATATATATATATATATATATATATATATATATATATATATATATATATATATATATATATATATATATATATATCTCGTCGCTAGATGTAACCCTTATTAAGGTTCTCTGTATAACGGAACTATAAACAATCCCGAACTAACAAGCACATATCCGAAACAAATATGAACTAACACACATTACATACATATATGTTTATCCCAAAACAATCCGTATATTAAATATGTAATTATATAAAATATATAAAAATATCAGCATCCTTTTCGCAGCTCTCGTCACTTATTACAAAATATTTTAAAGTTAAAATAAAATTTTAAATTTAACATAAAAAGAACATTTAAAAAAAGCAATGAAATAAAATTTTACTATGAAATATTTAACTGTAACATTACAACAAAAATTTCAAGATACATTTCCTGCGAACCGCCCATTTAGAAGCACGAACTTCTTTGAAAGAAATATCAGCCATACCTTGAGTACTCGTCAGGGAAAACAATGCTTTCCGCTGAAATCCCTTTCACCCCGCCCAAATTAATCCCACGTCTTAAAAGAGAGTGGAATAATCCAAGGTATTGTCTTAATACGAAGTTTGGTCACATTCATTTGGAAGCCTAAAAAGTTCTTATGTAAACGTTAATTACTTGTTTACTGGAATATCACTAATGATATTTCATTTAATTAAAATATACTTATACTAAATTTGTAATGAACGTATAGATCTGAAAATATAAATCGTCACAGCTTATTAATTTTTATATTGTTATATAACGATATAATATGGATTTAATTTACTTTGCTACTTTGTTTGTATTATATTTTTAACAATTTCTTAAAAACGAACCTTGCACATCAAACGAAAGTAATTTTACTATAATTAAATATTATAAATACTATAATTAAATAATTAGTAAAGTAATTAATTGCTAAAAATGTCTTTTTGAACAATTCATAAATGGTAGCACGTACGAACGTAGCAGTAAATTTGGTAGTTGGTCCGCTCGCATCCACTGGCCCGACTGCTTCCGTCAGATTGCCACCACAAGTGGTTTATAATTGTGTCCACATAATGTTACGCCGCTTAACCATATAAACATTGGGAATATACTAATTTATTATATACGGTAGAATTCTCATACGTTACAAAATAATGTAATTATTGTCTTTTTCAGTTACCGTAATGCGACATTTTGACATATATGCTAAAGTCGACGATGAAATGAAATCTCTTCACTAAAGGTAAGTTTATAATCAATTTGTAAGAGGTTTCATATTCCGCACAGTGATTTGGTTAGGGACGATCGTAGGCGAAAGTGGTTGAGTTGATATTCGAGGGAAATATTCACATGGCACATTTGGTTCCAATTCAATTCTCTGCTCGGCTCGTTGCAGCGGTGAATGAGCCATCGCCGTGATTGTCTCCACACCGCCCCGCGCCGCTCCTCCTCGCTATCACTCCGGTCGGTACCCTCGGCGAAAGCAAATTGCTTTTGTGCCATTTGGCTACAGTTTGAATGTTACCTTGTAGAATGACTTGTTACAAACGAGCTATCAATACATAAATTCACATAGCATTCATCATGATCCTTCCTATTTTAATTTACCGAAAACTATGTTTATTATACATAATGAACATAGTATACATAATATATAGTATTTTTTATATTTAATATTTTCTTGTGTATTTTGTTGCTACTTCTATGTCATAACATGCCTTAACACTAGGTTCTTATGGTTTTTTCAGTTCCCTCTGGCTACCTTTCTCAGGTGCGGAACAAAGCGTAAAGACATAAAAAATAAGAAAGATATAGTTAAAAAAAATACTTACTAAAATTTCTTTCTATAGTTGTACCGTTATGCTTATTACAATGGGATTCATGCCAATGCACCATGATTCCACAAAATGTTTTGGCGACTATCATTGCCATCTAATATCTGAACGAAACTTCAACGAGAATAGAACTGTTTTATTATTGCACATTACGAACACTAACAAAACTTGCCACAAGCTCTATATTTCGAAAGTTTATTAAAATGGATTATACTATACTAATATTAAATTTTTCGTTCAGGTCAGTAAATTTTAATAATTGATTTCATTCTACGAGCATGTAAATATACTAAAATATTGTTTCACGTTGAGTCCCCTCAACACTTATTGTCTCGAAGTTTGGTGAGAAATCCCTCTATCTTCTTTGACACTACTTTACGACTATATGCAGTATGTACCCCGCATAGAATTTTTTTTATTCCTATAAACATTACAATTTTCATAGTTATTGAAATTTTATTTTGAATCTAAATCCCACACCCGACCCCCTTCTTTACAGTTAAACCTTTACGCTCTGAATTCAATGATATGATAGATTAAGAAGTATCTACAGCTTCCTATCTCCTCCATTACTTATATTAAACGACATACCATGGGAATATTTGCGTATCGAGTTGCTACTTAAGCAGGTAATAATATTGCAAGCTGATACTAAAAGTTCTTTGAAAAAATATCAATACATATGTTTATTTCTATTAATATCATCGTTTATCGTATTTTTATTAATTTCCATTTAGGATAATAGTCATATAAATAATTTTATATTAATTGTTATACGCTTATGATTTTGTTTCTATTTACATTTTCACTACTACTACTTCTTCTTTTCTGTTTCTATTTACATTTTCACTACTTACTATTGATAATTTTGATTATTGAGAAAGATTTAAAACGAATCATTAGTCCAAATTTTCTATATAATTAATTAGTATACCACAATAATCTGACGAAAATTCTAAATTTGTTAAAAAGAACTTTGCGTAAAAATATTGATTTTTATAGCTTCACTCTCTATACTACACATTGCACGATAAGTAGAAGGAACCGTAGGAACTGTGGGAACAGTGTTAAGAGACTCCGTTCCCCGCTTTCCGCCTTTTTTCGACGCCTTGAGTATTAAGTGGCGGAATTCAACGCGGCGCTTTGCCTAGTTGCCACAGCGAAGAACATGGAAATAAAAAAATCCATTTTCCTCAAGTGGTAGTCGAACCCACAAACCGTCGTGTTTACAGGCAGATGCTACGCCACAACTGTCCCCTAACGAACGTAAAGGTCCCCTTAAATAAAAACAATGAGACTTGTTTATTTTTATATTGTACTACATTTAAATTATTTTATACTAAGAATATTTTCAAGTGCTAACGCACGTGTACACTCGTGTAGCCTTGAAATAAGAAAAATACTACATATTTTTTCTTTATATAATTAAAAATATATGTCAATGATGAAAACATACTACGCAATCAAAATATAAACTATCTATCACGTTTATTTAAATTTATTTGAAAATTAAGTTTTCCTAATCTTTCTTTGCCTTATAAAATAATAACAAAGTACATATTAAAACTGAAAACTGTAAGAGAACCCTTAAATTTAAACAATGAAACAAAAAATATCTTCTTTATCAATTTCAGCTTAAAGACATTTGTTCTCAATAAGCTAAACCACTAACTTGAGAACAATATTTGAGATACAATAGTAAAGTTGTCGTTGCCAATTTGAGACTATTTAAGGGTATTTAGATATTTACTCAACACTTTGTTAATAACGATGATAAATAGGTTTGACTAATTCAAATTTAAATGAGTTGACCTTCTTTATGTTCAAGGGAACTGTGTTATAAAATTGCGCTCCTTCCAAAGTGATCATTTCTCTACTTCAGTTAGTCCTTGTCCAACGCAGAACCAATGAGACGTCGTCATAACATACAATTACGACTAACATCTTGTGTTTTAATAAATATATCCTATATTGCTATATATAGACGTAATTGTTAATTTTTTTTCGTATATAAATACAAATATTATAAATGTACTTTTAACGAATTGCCAATATTTTTGTGTCTTCGTCATTTTTTTTAATCCATATATAGTGAAATAATAATTTAATCAATTAATTTAATAACTTAGTTTTCACCTAATAATTTAGTTTTAGTAGAAATATTTGAGACCTCAACTAAATATAGTAAATGAATTTCACTAACTAAACATTATAAATGAAAGTTACCCAGCATGTTACAAATGATGTAGCGCTTTTTCTAAGAGATACGTCTTACTATATTACTCATTAATACAAACCAAAAATATAATATTGTAATTTTTTAAAACCAAATTATTTCTCTTATAAATTTATAATTACATATTTGATTCAGCGAATTCTCTATTCTTTTCTAAATTCTATCTTCTACCAACAACTGAGAGTAACCATTTTTAATTTCTTAATTTTCGAAAAAAGCTAATTATAATAAAATAGATATTTACAATTTCTTATAAAATATGTGAGCTTACGTTACTTAATCTTACAGTAAATCCATAAAACTTCTATTTTAGAAGATAAATAAGTTTTAAAATGCGGAAACAAAGAGGTCATCAAGTCGTACATCGTAGAGCTTGCAGGTTACAGCGGACGGAGGATGAGGTGTGCAGGACTTATACCTATAATCTCTATTATCCATATCCCATACTAATCCTGTAAAACGCGTTAATCACAATAGTTACTGTTCAGATGGAAAATTTTCATCTGTTGAGAAGGCTACATCATCTTACGCTTATGACTAATAGTAATGAAGTAACAAAAACTATAAAGCGGTAGAACTTCAGAATGTGGTAATTGGTTATTCAAAAATTATTCATGTCTATTGGAATTACTTAAGTGAAGCTTACTTAATTAGAGAATAACAGATATATTACAAATGCGTGTGTACTCCCTAATCTTGTTTCGTACATCAGAAAAAAGAGGCCCATACATCACTTTTTTTCGCAGAGTTTTTCCCATCTGTTAAAAACAAAAATAAATACTATTTCATTAACCTTAGTAACGTTATTAGTTATATAAATTATATAACCTTCAGAACTATTTTCCAATGGTATATTCAATTGATATAATTTTTTATTTAATTTAATTCTAATATATATTATTACACAACTTGGAATTTATCTACTAAACTTATTTGCAAAAAAAAATTCTATCCCTAATGCGAACCTGATAAACCCTTATCCAAATTTTTCTTTTATCATTTAGGCAGTTAACGTAGGAGTAAATTACATTAATAACTTAAATCGATACAATTAACATTATAAAGTTTTAAATTTACTTTAAATGTAACAAATTATTAATTATCCAGCTATGCTTAAGAATTACACACATGTACAAGAAATATAAGAAAATTCGTTTTAAAATATATATTAATAAAAAATAATTACAAAACTAAGAAAATTCAAAGTTAGATAATTAACACGTACGTATATCGTACTTCTTCTTGAAATAAATTCGCTAGTACTCAATAAAAATGTAGCAAATTTCATTACGCGCCCATATATAAGTATACGTGCACGAAATGACATTTATTGCTTAAAAGCAATGAAAATGCGATGAAGCTGTGATAATACTGTACCTAATGAACAGAAATCATTACAGTATAGTGAATAAAGATCGGATCAGACTGGATACGATAGTTATGAGCTCGAATGCGTTTGTTCAGTGTTGATAAAACGCAGGTTTGACCTCCTTCCCCAGCATACATTGTAGTCGAGAGTAAACTTGAAAAAGGATTAACTGAAACATTATTTCTCTCTACTTGCTTAAAAATACGCAGGGCGGAGAAAATAATGGGTACGTATAAATATTTATATCATATACCACTTATAATAAGTGACTCTAATGTCGTTTACCCAACGCTTAGTACAGGGACAAGTTGGAGCGACAGATCCACAGAGTCACTCATTACATAACTGTCCACTGTCCAGTGTAAGAAAATACAATAAAACAACAATATTGAGATGGTTCATTATCTTAAATGTAAAATCATGTCCACAGAATAAAGTAAAACTATCTAGAATCCATCAATATAGGGTAAAAGAATGTAAAGCTTTCTTATTTCCAATACTTCGATCAGAAACGAGGACCCGTCTTAATGGGGAGTGGTTGAGTTTATATTCGTACGGCACATTTGCTTCTAATTTAATTCTGTGCCCTCCTCAGTATAGGAAGCATCAAAGAAATTGTTTCTCTCGCATCTACTAACACTTAATATGTATATATGTTATATGTGTTATATATACATATATTCGTACATTTGAACCGCTTTGAAGTGATATAACTTATACGTCGCCGTAATAATTTATTTACATATCTATATAACAAGAAGCAAACTTTACATAAATTAAGGATTTGTGTTAGTGTGTATATGTTAGTTTCCGATATGCTGTGATTGCGATTCCATTTGTATAGCTTTGAGTATAAGTTTGCTTAATCTCAACTTATGTCTTACAGAAGTCCTGTTCACAAAAGAATAAAATGATATAATAAGATCTTTGATTTTCGCGATATATTCGAAACGTCGGATTTCCAAAAAATGTTAATATACGCGATTAATCAGTTGAAATTGTTTTATTAAAAATGAATAAAATTATATTTTACCCTATATAAATAAAATGTGTTCAGTTACTATAGAAGCCTAGCAATAGTGGGTGGGTGTAGGTGAGGTTGTGCTCTAACGATGTTACCGCTCATCGCAGATCTACGCTCCACCACCGCCCAGTTTGGTCAGATTTATGCTAACTCATTTCATTACAACAACAACATAGCGACGTATTTTTAGACCGTTAGACGAACTAAGCAAATTAAAAAGTAGACTAACATATTACGGTTTTTGTACACTAAGTTGTCTATTGAATTATTATAAATTTTCATATAGACATATACTTTAGTCAAAACTATTTCCATCGGCACGATATGAAAGCAATATGAAAATAAACTGAGGTCTAAATATTTAGAAATTGACACTAAGAATTGACTATAAGATCTGAATAACATTACCATGTCTTAAAATAATCATAAATTTAAAGTGCACGTAACATTTAGCTATTATCAAACATACATGTTGAAATGTTATCTTGAACTCCGATTTAAATAAACGTTAGCACAAGATTGGAAAACTCGATAGTGATGGAAAACATTTCTAGAGAAATTCAACTAATGGAACTTGCACCGCATCTGATATCAAAGTGAAGCCTTTCTTTTTATACCTATCTCTTTTATAAAGGCGTGTAAATGGAATCTATGTACTTTTTAATTTCTTTGGAATAATATTATAACCAAAATTGCAAAAACTTGTGATACACAATTTATGGAATGGTCTAAATATACAGCAAAAAATTAAATCTATTCGATATTCCTATATATTATACTATAAAAATGTCCACATATTTATTGGTAACCGGTACTTGTTAGCGTTAAAATAAAAATCACTATTTTCAGGGTTTTTTTTCTCTAAATGTTACTTACTTTATTTTTCTTTAATATTATTATTATTTATTTTTTAGCTTCACGCTTCATCCCGCATGCAACAATGCAACATCCCGCATGCATGAACTGCAGGGAGCGTGCGAACCTAGTGTTTAGTCCCTGCTTTCTCCGTCTCCGCTCATTTAATATCACTACAAAATAAAAGAGACAACATAGTTTCTGAAAAACGTACAACCGTATCTATAACAATGCAAAGCTTTTGAGAAAGTTTGGTTCAACTAAAAGCGCTTATTTCGGAAATTATACATTTTATTTGAAATCAAATTCAATTGAAAAAAATAAAACTAATAAATTGGATATTATGACTAATGTTTTTATAACATTTAAAATATTACTCTAGAAATAAGGACCCCAGATATAAAAGTATACATTAATAACAAAAAAAACCTTTAAGTAATATATTAATAATAACGTGCAACCTTGTAATTACGATTTGAATAAAAATCAGTAGTATAAGTAAAGTACGTATTTTTGACAAATAACTAAATTAGATATATAAACCTGTAGGAGTATAAATATATTTAACACATAATAAACCAAGACCAAGTACCTATAAACTTTTATATGGGCGATAAAAGAAGTCATGACGCAGACCTCGCCCTAAAATGACATTGTTCTTTGTTTTAGATAGTCCTTTAAATTACTTTGGAAAATAAATATAATATTTCAATAACCTTTGTCATATATAGATATTTACCGTTATATATGAGTCGATTTGGTCTAAATCATGTTTTCACCCAGTGATCACTTCTCCACCGAATGATTTTTTTTTCTTATTATTTTTTAATACTATTAAGATGGTAAATATGTTTAGGTAAACGCTGTAATAAAAAATCCTTTAGTGAATAGTCCATATTTGATTGAAAAAATCCATTATTAGCTATATGTGTTACAATAGGTAAATCGTTTAGAACTAATTTTTTTTAGGTACATTTATTTCGATACGGCCCCTTAGACTTACTCGTAACAGATTTCATAACAAAGATTTCCATATTATGTCATCAAAAAGTGCTCGTAATGACCTAACTTATAAATTCCCATATTTTTATAGTTTAGTTGGCCTATAAGAGCACTATATCAAATGGGACCGTCAGGTCTTTGATTTTTATATGACATCTTGCCCAACATGTGTTTACTGGAGCTTTGTGTTTTGAAGCTTATATCATGTATCTATGATGATCTACTTTGGTTTTATATCAGATTGATAAAATTTATTAAACATTATATCCTTCTTAAGCTTAAAAATTACTTGTAGTATACATGGGCGCACATCAATATACTTTTTTTGATTCTATTGTTTAAAAAGTATTTAGTACTAAAATTAATGTTTAATTATACAAGTCAGTAAAATTTATTTGTTATATAAAGGTCTTTACGATATTATTTCTGAAACAGAGTTGTCAGTAGCCACATTGTTTTTATCATATAAAAAGGCTTCAATTACAAAAAATCGTAACGATAGGAACTATCTATAGTTCTTATGAAGATTTTGTGTAAAGCACAAGAATCAACCAATTGATATTACGTACTATTTTACTTTGAAAAATGGACTCTAAACAGCGAAACCCTGAGGAAGCGCCGACATATACTACAGACAAAATAAATTATCCCTTAAAATAAAATATTTAATTCATATATATATAATATTTAGTATTATGGTCTATACCAAGTAATGCAAAGTAATAAATTTGTGTTAAAAATTCAGTATTGCTAAAGTTATTTATATATACCGTTATAATTTCGAATCAGTACGATTAAAAATTAAAATAAAGTTATTAGAACTTCTTAATTTTCTCTAAACATACAACACATTTTGTTCCTATTCAATTCACTGTTCGTCTCGTTACAGCAGTAAATGAGCCATCAACAGTATTGTCTTTAAACCCTCGACACGACTCCAACAGATACCATATTATTAAAGGAAACGAAATTATATAACTTCAAATACTTGTGTATTTTACTAGAAACAAATAAAAAAAGAGAGTATATTTTAACACAATGTAAAGACTAACTAAGTTATACTTATGTTAGTCATGAATATTAAGGTTGTTAATATTTTGTATTGAGCTCAACGCCGCGTTTTATCTAAATAAAGTACAATTATAAGAAAATAATATAATTATAACTAAAAAGGGTAAAAAAAAAATAATAAGTTAACTAGTAAAAATATTTTGTTTTTTAAATGAGACTCTTATTATTGCTAACGCTTTAAAAAAACTTAAAACAAGGATTATTGCATGCTTGCATCTTCCGATTGTGTTGAAAAATATTTTTAAGGAAGATAAATAGAAAAATACTTATACGGAAGATAAATTAACAGGTATTGAAATACCTCCTCCAAGACCTCGGTGACCCATTACATTAGTTATCATTTACTACATGTCTATTTAATGTTATATTTTTGTCAAATAAATGTAAGTTCTATTAAAATTAAAAAAGGTGTAGGAAAAATTAACATGTATACAGAAATTTGAAACGTTTTTTTATTTTTCATATAGAAAATTGATGATTACCTTTGCTACGCGTGTACGAGTATATGGCGGTGGGAAGATTTAGAACGCGTGCGACATTACTTTATGTAGTGGAAAGATATTAGGCCCGGTGTTTGTCTACTACGTATTACGTATTACGGTACCCTTTATAAATGTTGTCACTTTTATAAAAAAGCTCTCGACAATAATAGAAAATTATGTCTAATAATAAAATTTATATAATTATGTATTATGTTATATTATGTATTACAAATAACATACTTAAAGTATGTTATTTGTAAAACTTTTCGACTTAAGGAAACACGTACGTTCTCATATAATTTAAAACTTTTATATAAATTGTCGAATATTAAAAACCCATTTTATTTGTTTCTCGCACTTTACAGTGAAAATTACTTAGTCTGACCATCAATACGTTAAAGATAAAACCCAAAATAATATAACGTTTAAATTTAGATGTAAACACATTTAAGTTCTATGTTAAACGCCCATATGTTTTTATGTATGTTTAATTGGTCGTTTCTTTTCTTGATGATTTCTCAGTTATAGTCAATTCCATTGTTACTAAGTTCGGACCTGATAATGAGATAGGATCTCGAGAAAGGAAGGGAAATTTTGACAAGTCTTGTCTTTCGATCTCTATTCGAATACTGGCTTTATGTCTAATTCATTTGCTGGCGCCAAACTACAGAACGCTTTGCCTGAGTCAATCAGGAAAGCTCCCTCCCGGGAGTCTTTCAAGCGTCAAGTAAAGCATTTCTTTTTTCTTAACTCATAATTATTATTTAATGATAAATATAAGTTACATTATATTATTATTATATAGTATAGTATATTATACATCATAAGTATTTAATAATATTATTTATGTTTATGTAGTTTATTGTGTTGCCTGATAGAGAATGCTGTGTAGCGTTAAGCCCGACTTTATGCATGTATGTTTATTGTACCTATTGTGTGCAATATTCAAATATATCCAAGTATAGTTCAATACGTTTTATACATGTTTGTTTAGTTTTTTACTAATCTTTCGAAACAAAACGAGTTAATATTGCAAGCAAAAACAATTGCACTTTCCATAATCAACTTACCTGAACAACCCAACCGTACCCAAATAGACTTCTCTAATCGTATCACGAACTGAGCAATCACAGAATAGAGAATATACGATGATCTTAAGAAATTATGTGAAACATATAAGTAATTGAGAAGATATTGTCAAAATTTCCCTCGCTTTTCGCGCGATCCCATCTCATCATCAGGTCCGAACATAGTTACGAATACAATGGAATCACCAGAGAAGTATACATGTATTTCCAATAATAAATAGAAACAAAATGCCTAGTGACTGAGAAATCAATGTACATTTAAACATACATAAAAATATATGGACGTTGAATATAAAACTTAAACATGTTTACATCCAAATTTAAACGTAATATTATTTTTTTATTGTAAAAGTATTGATGATCAGACTTAGTAATTTTCACTGTAGGCTACGAGAAACAAACAAAATGAGTTTTTAATATTCGACAATTTATATAAAACTTATAAATTATGTGACAACGCAAGTGTTCTTTAAGACAAAAAGTTTTACAGATAACATAATTAAATACTGTGTGACAAAATTTTCTATTATTGTCGAGAGCTTTTTTATAAAAGTGCACAACATTTACAATGGGTACCGTAATACGTAATACGTAGTAGACAAACACCGGGCCTAATATCTTTCCACTACATAAAGCTATGTCGCACGCGTTCTAAATCTTCCCACTGCCATATACTCGTACACGCGTACCAAAGGTAAACATCAATTTTCTATATGAAAAATAAAAACCTTTGAAATTTCTGTATATTTGAAACATTTTTCTTTCCATTTTTTTAACTTTAAAAGAAGTTATGTTTATTCAATGATAATATAACATTAAGTAGATATGGAGTACATGATAGCTAATGTAATAAGTCAACGAGGTCTTGGAAGAGGTACTTCAATACCAGTTTGTTTATCTTCTTATATATGTCATTGGTCACATGGTATTTGGTTATTTATCTATATTAAAAATATATTTTTCAACGTAATCAGAAAATGCAAGCATGCAGTAATCCTTTTTTTCTATTAAAGTATAAGCAATAATAAAATGTCACGAAATCTTTTTTCTAGTTCCCTTATAATTATTTTATTTATCCTTTTTAATTATAATTATATTATTTTCTTTTGATTACTATAATTAAACTGTTTGATAAATAGCATTTACGCTGATCGTTAGAAACTGCTACATCTATCTTAACATTTTAAGTAGTTAACTTCGTCTATAGCTTAATTCGGTTAAAAATAATTGTTTATTTTATGTAAATTTAAAATATAATACGATTACACGCTAACTGAATACTCATTTAATATACTAATATACATATTATTTATATAATGAAAAAGAAAAAAATAGTCTTGTTTTATTTACTGTTTTGAATTTTATATATAAAACTAATATAAATGTACATAAATATTAAATTATATTATATATGAGATTCGGTTATAATATCGATTTATAAAGTTTAACTCGAAATCAGTAAAACTATTTAATATTTTTTTAGTATTTAACTTTATAAATATATATTACGAAGATTAATTAAGTAGACGTGTTGTTGGAAAGGCGTCGATCAAAGTGGTCAAGCATCGATAACTATAAATAAGCAAGTAAAATATGCTTCGTATTTAATTAAAATATTTTAAATAAGAAATTTTACAATATACTTTCCTTCATTTGTTTATTTTTTAAAAATTTAGTATTTTTTAAAATTTTAACAGCTAACATTTTATTTCTAAATAAAATGTTAGCTGTTAAAATTTTAAAATTATTAATAGATAGTAAATACTATATACACAAAAGGCTTAACTTTCCAGCTTCTACTGCTAAAAAAATTGTAAAAAATAGTAGTTGGTTCCATAAAACATTTGTAAAAAATTGTACCTAAGATTTCTATGGACGTTTAAATTCTGTACCTTTTTAATCTTATAAGAATGTGATGTTTTCTCATTATTACTTAAATAAATAAAATGGAGTGAATATAATTTATTTTCAGCTTAAACTCTTTTTAGTTTGTTGTGATGTTCTACTGTTTGTCAAAATTCGTACCTAGAGATAGAACTGTGCCTTCTACAAACTATAAAACGTATATTTGTTGACAGACAAACTTTTAAGGCTATTATTCAAATACTGTAAATTAATGCTAGTTACCTTGACTTTGTTTTTTAATGTAACAAGAGAGCTAAATATTTCCAACGTCTTGCATTAAGATTACTGTCTTACACGAAAGTTTATGATAAGTTTGAAATAATACGGACTGTGTCACTTAATGTAAATATCTCTGCATCTCGTCATTTAACAAAATTTTACAAAGTTTATATTTCTCCATAAATGGCAAGTGAAATCAATGATATACGCTTACTCCATAAAACATTAAAATCTATAGATAAAACATTCAACGATGCAAAATGTAATTAAAAATCTTACTGTTATATTTTTTCAGTTAGAAAAAAACGTACAATGCTCAGTAGATACTCGAAATGGTCATCCATATAAAAACGCGCTCTCCTCTCTATAAATCGTGCTGATCCAGTGTTACATGAAAAATGAAAACTGGCAGCAAGCCAACTATCAACTCTAAAGATACTCTGCGCCGTCCATCTATGAATTGTTCTCAGGACAATAAAATACGATATGTAAAGGACTTCATATAAGACGATTGAAATATTTGCTTTACTAGACAAGTAAGGTCTCTTAAAGTTCATGAATATAAAAATCATGATAAAAGCTTTCATTTTATGAGTCAAATCGAACTCACAAACCGTCGCGTTTACTTGCAAATTAATTTCTGCAGTCCTGCAGTGCATATAAACTTTAAATATACTAGATTCCATACTCAAACCGTATTATATTCATGAAAAGGTCATAATTTTTCCTTTCACGTATTATAGAAGATTATAGACTGTTATAATTAATTAAGACATATTGTAGAAGGTCTTTGTATAGTTATTCTTTACCCATTGAAGTGTTCATATTCGATTCTATGTCTATGAATAGACCACCCGTGAAAAGGAAATAGAGTCGCGGTTCCGGATTTATGCACGGAAATGAAAAAGCCCACAACTCCTTCCTCTCACGCACTCGCTTATCTATACTTATAATAAAGTAAGTAGTAAGCTGCTGCCTACCATGGTCGTAGTAAAAAGTACTTACGTAAAAAGGACACACGCACAATATATATATATATATATATATATATATATATATATATATATATATATATATATATATATATATATATATATATATATATATATATATATATATATATATATATATATATATATATATATATTCACTTGGTTGGGTATTCTAAATTCAAATTTATATAGCTATTAACACAACTATTTGTGTTTTTTTTCTGTTTACGTCATTACCATACAAAATGGAAAATTTGAAATATCACCAGTGGTGCTAAAACGGCTCGAAGTGTTCGAAGTGTCACAACACAGCGCCTTTTTTGTATGGCTATTGTGATAGCGGAGCCATCACACACCACGTCTGAATTAACTGCAGGCAGAAGTAAATTGGGAAAATTAAAAAGCTTCAAAGGTATTCACCAATTGAGTCAAGCAAATCGGCAAGCACATGTCAGCTGATATGAATTTTTAACTAACATAAATTGCTTCACTATCTGTGATGAAAAGTTGATTCTTACCGATGATGGGAAGCATTCATTACAATGGATGGACCCTGGAAGCCAGTCACAGGAATATCGAAAATCTAAGGGAAAATTGATCCAAAAAAGCTACTCATAAGCATATATGGACTAGTGCCGGTAACTTTCATTACAGTTTTCTCAAATCTGGCCATACGATTATGGCAGACGTCTAATGTCAGCAATTGCAAACCATGATGGAAAAGCAACAGACACTGGTCAATCCTGCACAACAGACGTCTACCAAATTAGTAGAGCTTCATTTGAATATCCTATGAGATGTATATTGATTCTCTTACAGAGATTAGCCCGGAAAAACTATAAGCAAATAGACAAGAATTTTAAAATGTTTTTTGTGTTTTATGATGATTATTGAACTATATTCTGTTAAGAATGAACGTTTTTTTGAAATCTAAATTAAAAATAAAAATATCATTGATATTTTATTTTATTCTCTTTCCAAAATATACTATGAGCGTAAAGGCTATTAAGACAAGATATCAAATTAATGTATATTTTTACTTGTTTCTTAAAATTTTTAACATTTAACACTATTTTTAATATTGTGTACGGCTGTATCCATGCTATACAACCGGATTCAAAGAAGGAAACGGCGAATTGTGTTGGCTGTAAAAGTCTCTAACTAGAGGAGATACAAATTATGCAACTTTCGAGTATTTCAATATTATGTTTACTGTCTAATGAGTTTATAGTTTATAACTATTAAAATGATAAAACATTTTATTATAAATATTTTTTATTTCAGTAACGGATTCAAACCTGCGCCGCTATGCAGCCGCCTATGAGCTCTGTATAAAAAATGTAAAAATAATATTAAAAATATTCCGTGAATTAACACGAGGTCTTGTTAACTTATCTGTATTATATTAAGTATGATTGTGACAAGCCTTTATATCTGAGGTAAATCTCGTTTTGTGCCTCATTTCGCGTACAAGTATCTCCCTTAACATTTGATTTTTTTGCAATATTTTACCTCAATAGGGTGAGGTATATGTAACATGTTATATAACATGTCTCACCTTATATTATGATTATTTTGGTGAAAAGTTTCACTGGCAGATAGAAAAAGAAGAAGCCTACTTTGAAGACACTCGATCTCCACTGTGTGCCCAATTTGAAGATATTGTGGTGTGTCGACGTTAAATGCATCTAAATAAATAAATAAATAGATAACATAAGTTTCATTCGAAAACATGATAAAAATATGCCATTCGACTAGAGCAGTGTATTTTAAGTTCGTACCTACACCATTTTACTCTGCAAATGGAAAGCTTTTAGCTTGTAAACGAATTTCTATACCAACTATTCCGGCAAGGTTCGCTTAGTCGCTCGTAACACGTAGTAAGATTTTGAAAATGCGTATAAATTTTTTCATGACAAAAATGTTGATGAAATAAATTAAACCTGACAGAATAAATATATATCGAGGACGCCGTCCATTTTTAAACTCTCATTAACTACAGCATTTGGACCCTCATCATAACCAACGTTTTTTAAAGTACTTCTTTATGACAAAGTTTTTTATATTTCAGTATTCAGTAGATTTGGTTTTTAGGGCATCGTTTTTGTGTAAATAACATTATTCATTCAACATTATTTACTCGAAACATTTCACAACCTTATGACTATTTTGTGCTTTGCAGAGGGGTATGGGATATGCTATGAGATGTGAGGGAATCCTTGCTTTGCCCGAGGGAGGGCAAAGTAAGAAGGACAAATGTCAACCATATTGTACTAAAGAGACACAGAGAATATTGTTAAAAAGGATGTAATTGCTTTGCAGTTTTTGCATGGCCCTCTCAAGCAATCCATAGAATTTCATTAGAATCTATATATTACTATTAACGGCCCATTGCTTAGTGGGCGTGGACTCCTTAAGCCTTGTCACCTTACCAAATTTTCGTTAAGATTCACGAAATTGTATTCAACGTATTTGGTGTTAACATAATAACGGAAAATATTTATTACGGTCAAAAATGATTACTAAGGAAACTTTTTCTTGTTTTTAGTTTAGCTTATTTGTTTTTGTTATTTATCTAGTGTTCTTGATCCTTATATACAAAAATGTCAAAAGAAAATGACTTTTTTCAGCCGTTATTTCTGTATGAGATTTTCCAGAGCTTAGATTTTTTACTAAACTAATATTTCATTCATTAATTTCTTATAATTCTACTGGCTTACTACGGATCTGCAATGAAGTGTACTAGTCTAACAGATATCCAAAAAAAAAGACCATTTAAAATAGTCTAGTCGATCCGAAGTTGTTCACGTATAAAGAAAAACACAGACAGACAGAAAGTCTAAAAATCATATATTCATATTATGTTAGTACTCACTGCATCGTTTTTTCATAAAAGTATTTACACAATATGTAGGTATACATTTTTCATACTATAATATATAGTTAAAGATAATAAAAATATTTTTATTCCAGTTTTATTAATTAAAAAATTGAACGGAAACTCTATTTTTTCTTAAAATGATGGAAATATTGTGACATGGCTATTTCTTTGTTATAGCTGTGGATTTTATAGAAATAATAATGGGAAGTTACTTGCAGATGCGTAGAATAGTTTTAATTACATTACATATGAAATGTTAAATTTCGTTATATTTTTAAAACGTTACAATGACAAATTGACGTCTTATATATATATATATATATATATATATATATATATATATATATATATATATATATATATATATATATATATATATATATATATATATATATATATATATATATATATATATATATATATATATATATATATATATATATATATATATATATATATATATATATATATATATATAACTGTTTTACTTAACTGTTAAAGTTTGGAAAAGCGAGCCTGCAACAATGTGGTGAATGTCAAATATAAAAGTGACCTTTTTGTAACACATAAAGTGTCTCTGAAAAATTAGAAATGAATTTTGCCAGCTATTTTTCGAAAACATCTACAGATCAATTACTTTCTAGCTTTCTTATCACCACCTGGACGTGTTCGCAAATTACAGAGAAATGCTATAACAATACGAAACAAAACAAGGAAAACAACTTTTTTTAAAACTTTTTATTAACAAATGACAATTGGTTTAAATCTTATATTCCAAATTATACTATTTTATAGTTATATTATTTAATTTTTTTTTATTAAGAATATAATAGGTTTTATTGTTGTTATATGACTCTGGTGTATTTGAAGAATGATTTAATTTAGTTTCGCTTATTACACCCAGAGCTTAATCTGATCGTATTTTTTTAAAGAATTGACGTAAACAAATGTTGGTGTATCTTTGAACTAAATAAATAATCAAAAGTTTTCAAAAATAGAGCAAATTTATAAATAGAGAAATCGGAGAAAATCTTTTCTGATCATTTCATATAATCTTATCTAAAACATTAGTATAATTAATAAGTAAACCTCGATTCAGTAGAGTAATTTCTGTAAATTATTTTGTAATAAGAGCGTGTATAATATACAAGTATATTATAACGCGGGCACTGAAATATTATTTCGTTGTAATAATTACTTGACTTTAACAGCAACATCTTTTATTGTAACGTTACATTATAAAATTAACGTAGAAGCATTATTTGAACAATGACAAATATTTATATAGAGTGTGAGGCGCCCACTCTTTATTAACACGTTATTTAATTATTCAGTACATAATTTTTCAGAATTAAAATAACAGTGTGACAGAGTCTGAAAGAAAAGACTTTACAAGCCTAAGAATCTTTCTACCGAATTCACTATACATGATCCCTAAATAATAGTTTACCGTTTAAATAATAGTATACCGCCACAGTTCCTCAAGGATTGCTTCTTGGCGTAGTCTTACGTTCAATTAACATAGCAGATTTGACTGACACAGAAAATGTTGTCACAGCAACAAACGCTGACGACACAGCATGCCTTACAAGTGATGAAAATCCGAGCAATGGTAAAACTACAAGCACAGATAAATAAAATTAAAAATTGAATTACACAAATAATATTCACACCCCGAAAGGACGATTTCCCACCTGTAACTATAGAAAATTAATAGCTACCAAGCAATAATAACGTGAAATATCTCGGACTACTCTTGGATAAAAGACTTACTGGGCTAGCCACATCAGAGCTAAAAAGGCAGAAGACACTTTACAATTTAAAAGTTTATCTTGGTTACTAGAGTGCCAATCTCGACTTTCCCTCAGTAACAAACTACTTTTTAACAACGTTGCCATAAGCCGATGTGGACATACAGGATATATCTTTGCAGCTGTGCTAGCAACTCCAATATCCAAATTCGTGAGAAAATACATAAATACCCGAAGGTATCTACCGTAAGGGAGAAAGCATATAAAATTAACTGGCGATTACAAAGAAAGAAGAATGCAAAGAACCAATAAACTAGACCAGAAAACTAAATATTGAGCTAATGAAATGAAAGAATGACGCATGAGAGTTTTAGGAAATTCAGCCTTAACAGGAGTGAAAAAGGGGGAGTAAGTTTCTATGAAACTCCGTCAGTTATAAAGCTAAATCGATGAAAATTAACGCTGTTTACGTGAATACTAAGCTTTTCTGCCCTTCGTTTTATAACGGTTACCAGCTTAAAGAATCACAAGGAGAAGAATCATCTCTCAGTTGCATAAATAGATAATCGAAATCTTACTTTATTTTGTTGTAGCGGATTATGAAATACACTTTATTAATATTTCACAATAAAAATATACACAAAAAATAAAAATGTGAAATCATTTATTTCAGGTTTAAAAATAGTTAAAAAACAATATTCCCTTTTTCATAATAATTACAATGAGTAACGTTGGTCCAAACCAAACCACAATATTAGTTTTTAGTACCTAGCATTATCAAGACTGTGTAGGTAAATGTTATGAATTACTAGGATATTTTAACTCGGGCATACCACAAAAAATGTTATGTTCGTAATACATTTAAAATCCGCGAGCGGATTTTTTCTAACTATAAAGAATAATAAGTAACGACGCAACGGACACTGAAAGTGCTGTCTTGTAAAAATGAGCGCCAAATTTAAAAAAATAACTGAATAATTGCATTCGCGAATGTCGATGGCACATCTTCGCATTCGCGTTCGCGAATGTTAAAAAATGACATTCCTTACATCGCTAGTATCGAGTATCGGAAGTCAAACCTGTGCCTATTCATAATTATGTTACGTTACAATTTTTGTGTGTTTAAAAGAATTAAACACCGGGAAAAAGTTTGAGACCACAGACCACTAATAAAAACTTTTGTTTTCAGTAAATATATTATAAAATATTTGTGATAAATAGTAATCTGCACACCTGCATATCATTCATTTAGGTTGCCTTAAAGCTTATTCTTTTATATATAAGCCAAGGCAAGGGCAACAGGCATTGTATCCAAACATCAATGTCGGCCACGTAAACGGTAGGCCGACAGATTAAATATCAAAAATTTACTGCATCATTACTGCTTCTATTTTTTTACATCATTTTACAATACAAGTGTTCTAAATTCTCAAAATATATTTAATTATTATTTAATAGTCTGGTCTTACACAAATATCAAGTTAGTCCGATTTTTTGGTTCCTTAGATGCAGTGGCGTGCACAGGATTATGACACTGGGTATATGGCGGAGTTCTCGGTCACAAAAACTTTTATATATTTTTAGCATAGTACAGCCACGCTACGGATCTCTAAGTCGAAAACTAGCCAATAGAACTGTCTTAGAATGCTTGATACTATCTTAAGATGTACTCATGTATATCTTTAGTGGCAACGCCGACAAATCAGATATCGGTCGTCGCGGTGGATGAAATTTTTATAAAATAACAAGTTAATATTCATAGGTGTGTGCGTGTGCGGACTGCGTAAGGACACAAAAATTACGCGCCTGTGTAAAGCAAAACTTCTGCCGGACACGGCGGTAGCAGTTGGTATATTAGCTGCTATTTATAAAACGTAGGCGTTAGTAATTAATTAAGTTTTTATTTATTTGAATATTAATATTATATTACTATTGTTTATTTGTTATTGACTATTATTTAAAGTTATCTAAAACGTACGAACGTCTTATTGAAATATCTGTGAATGGTAAAGAAAGCAAGCACTGCTTTTCTGCCTATAAGAAACGCAGGTCCCTGCTATGATGTATTGACTACTCTTTAAAATAGGAAAGTTTAGGAAATCAGTAGAAACGCAATCTGCCATCGTTGTTCTCCACAACGAAGGCAAATCTGAACGTCAAATAGCGAATCAACTCAGTTATCGAAGACTTTTGACCGGTAGTGTATTTAAGCGAAATAGAGCTCAATAATAGCTGAATAAAAATAAAAAAATTTATTTAAAAAATAGCTTTAATTGATAATAACAATCAAATGGTATCTTACGTAACATATTTACATACTAGTTATCTATGAACCATGTAATTTTTAACAAGTTCGTATATAAAATGTGAAACAATATTTTCAAAAGGTATTTAGCGAGATATTTACAATAAATGTATCTCTTTTGTCAAAAAAATGTCAAGAAAATATTAACGGTACCACAATTTGACATTACATTTATATTATTAACAAAAAAATGTACATCAATATAATAATCAGTATAAACTATGGTAAAGTATTCAAGCAAAATATTCTTTTGATTACATACATATGCACATGAACTCATTTTATTTCATAAAAGAGCTGTCACAATTCGTTTGATCGTTTATATTTGTACAAATTATAAACGAAACTTCTCAAATATTTTAAAATATTTATTGAAAAAATGGCAATATAACAGTCGTCACGTCCGCCATACAATAACACATTGTGTCACCGATTGGCGCGACACCGTCTCGCATAGTCCGGGGCGACCTGGTGCAACCACTGCGGCTGTATGGCGGACACGGTGATAAGGTAGGCTCGTTTGGTGTGCAGGAGTTCAGTGTAGAGGACGGCGGGCGGCGGGGGGCGCGCGGCGTGCAGGGCGCCCGCGGGGTGCAGCGCCGCCGCCACGCCGCCGCCCGTCACGTAGCGGCCCCCGCCCGCGCCCGCGCCTGCACCCCCGCGCGCCCACGCGCAGTTCGTGAATAGACCGCTCAGCAAACATTTTATTACCTATGGAAAATGTTATACAATTAAATACAGTTGTGAATGTACTTGTGATCCTAATTTAAGGCATATTAACTAGCCTTTAAACACTTAGTAAAAGTATAAAACTAGTAGTATTTTCAAAAATAAAATGCTTTCAAACAAAGTAAGCAATATTTTTATTGTATAAATTATTGTTCCAAAATATAAGGCCATTTGCCAAGTATGACGCAAGCGTGCACTATTCTTTCAAACCAGCAAAGAGATGTCTCTTTCCCTTTCGGTCGTTTTTTTCCGAATGAAAGGTGGTGATAGATTGTTTTACGTCATTTGTGTTTAATCATGACTACCTCGCGCGTTACACGGCACTTATAATAATGGGGACCCTGTGCCTAAACTATGGATAATTCTTAACTAGTTTTTTTTACATAGCCTTCAAATATTTTACTCTAAAGCTATAAAATTTTGACTAAGGCCGCTCTGTCAGTTACACCTGTATAATACCCGGTTAATGGAAAATAATATAATATATAACTCATTAAACACAAAATAAATGATATAACATTATGATAAAACATGAGATTTTTTGTATGATACTCATAGGGAAGGAAACCTGAATGTATGTTAATGTGTCATTAAGCTAAAGTTTGTGATTAGTAGAATATAATACTATTATGCGTGCCACTCCTTTGTTTCATTGGTATCCCCTATTTGCAACACAAGCAACTGAGCAGAAAATGTTGAACGGAAAATCTTAACACTATGTTTTCTGTGGATTTCTCTGTCTGCTCTGCATGGTATGGACAAGATGACGTGAAGCCATTTATAGTTTTATAAGGACAACTTACTTGATCCAACATCGTCCCACAACTAGTAACTGTCAAGTTCAAACGTTGACACACCGACAAAAGCTGCTGCCTCACTTCATATGCATACGACAAATTCTTATGGTTTAAATAGTTTTCTTTACACCATTGCTGTAAATAAAAGTGTATATTATATATTTTGAATATAAAAAATATATGCTTGGCACGATTAGGCTATGCTCTTTCGAGGACTTAAGGAGAATAGAAAAATTGAGCTACATAGGGGATTCTTAAAGTGAAATTATAAAAAATTAAAGACTATTGTTGAAGACACTTTGTTATGCAATCTTAGAACTCCTATGACACATTCGGTTCAACAAATTAAAGACTAGAATATTTAGAGTAAACTAGAAATCAGAATAAACGTTTAGTTTATATAAATATTTAATATATAAGGTATAATTTTTATAACCTTTTAAGTCATAAGTTATTATTTTTTTATGTCAAATTCGCTATATAATACGAAAATTATAATTTATAACCATATAAAATAATGAAAACATACCTTTTTCAGGGGAGCCTTACAAAACGCTTTATAAACGTTCAACAACGTGATATGATCTCCGAGGGGCGATATAAATTTCTGTTTCACTTTCAATGCTTCTTCCCTTTTGTGTAATGGCGTGTGAAAAACATTTTCACTGGACATTACTGCCACTAAGCTCAGTGCCTAGAAAATTTATATCGTACCGTCTGCTGTTAAACATCATTTATAAAAATAAAGAAACTTATAATGAATATTAACTTATAACATTAAAAGCAAAATAGGCTATATGCATGATATTTTGGGTGAGTTTTAGTTAATAAAGTATAAAAAGTATAAGTAAGCATAAAAATAATAAAAAATTCTTTAAAGTAAAATTTTGAAAGCTCTAGTACGATAAAACTCTCTCTCTCTCTCTCTCTCTCTTTCTTAGATAACAGACACACAATGTCTGTACGGTCAGAGTAACCTCAGGCGTAAAATTAGTTTAGATTACAATTGACAAGTATTCAACTTACTGTTTTAGTTATAAACTAAAGTGTTTCATAAATAATTACTTCATTTATATCAAATTACAAATATCTTTATATAATTTTGTTAACATATAAAAAATTAAAGTTGAATGAAAGTAATATAATATCTATCTAATCGTTAAATTGACTTAAGATCTCAGTTATTTTTATTTGTTTTACTATCAATGGTAATACAGATATTGATATCATAGAAGAACAGCGTCTGAATGTAAAGCTTAGCTTATAACAGGACCCACACGGAACTGAGACAATACTCTCTCTGCCTACCCTGCCATACACGTGTAGCTAACTTATATTACCGTACCGTACCGAAATTGAAATAGTATTCAAAGTCGTCCACATTAAGACTTTTCTTTATATTTATATTATTTATACCGAGTTCGACTTGCAAATTGAAATACACACTTGAATTGCACGAAGCACGAAGTTTAATTATGCTAGGCTTAAAAGTGAGAATATTATCAACTTTATATATATTCTTTATATATTATCGTTTTAATTGTGTACACTTAGAGAGGCGAGTTTTTGACATAAAATTCTACTTTTGGTGCCGTTATCGCGAAATCTATATATAAATATCGTGAAAACGCAGATTTTTGTAAAACACAGCCGACATCCAACTTAAACAGTTCAATCCATTATTGATTCAACAAATTCTAAACAGTAGCTAGTTGGATTAGTTTGAAAATATTTGCATGTGCTTTTTGTTAATTTCAAAAATTCTGTCTTCACAAAAAAATATTTATAACTTTACTATTCAAATATTGCTAAGCTAATAAAACGAACCGAACGAACGATCCTATTAGTAAATTCTAAATCTTTGATAGTGCACTTTTGATAACGTTCTATTTTTAGTGTGAGGCAACAACACTCGTTTATATTTTATATATAAAATAAGGTTACTAACCTCTTCGAGACAGTTATATTCTGGCGCACATAAAATAATTTTCGAAAATTTAGGATCGATTGGAAACGCTGTCATTTTTTTTCCAAGAACCGTTAGTTTAGGATTGTTCTCATTATCTATGGCACCTGAAATGAAATATTTAAAGATTTAAGGTCAATAATAATTTAAAAGTGCGGCTTTGACTAATGCTACTTTCAAATTAAAATTTTGATATTTTAAAGTTTTTAAAACAATCTCGTACGCAAATATTTCGTTACACTCACCCAATTCCTTCAATAACAGCAGAGCAGTCTGAATCGAATCTCTCGGAGGGGCATCGATCAACGGAAACGTACTGGGATCCAACCCGGTCGCTATCAACATCAACATTGACGAAGATATCGGACATCTAAATAAACATACAAATTTCTACATAATATTATACTAATATTTCAGTAACTATTATCACTACATAATATAAAATAAAGTCGCTTCTTCTGTCCCTATATCTCTATGTATACAATCTTACTACGCAACGGATTTTGATGCGTCTTTTTTTAACATATAGAGTGATTGAAGAGGAAGGCTTATATGTATAATAACATCCATTAAATAGTGTAGAAATATAGTTATTTTGAGGTTTCTAATGTGATGTCATAAATTTTTTTCGCTTACGTTGCAAAAGCAGGCTGAACCCTACGAGATTTATCAAAATAATGTCACCTCTGAATTTTCATATGAAACGTTAAGTTTTTCAGTGGTGTATTTAGCATTCGCAATGCACCCGCGGGTGCTACATTGCATTGTGGTACCTGACGATCTCGGGCGAGTGGTGCGCCGCGCGCGCTCTGAACTCGTGCGCGGTGTAGAGGCGGTAGGCGGCGCCGGGCGCGGTGCGGCCCGCGCGGCCGGCGCGCTGCCACGCCGCCGCCTGCGAGCACGCGCGCACCGCCAGCCTCTCCGCGCCTGTCGCCGTGCACCAGGACCTGCCGTACGAAATTTTAATTGTTCTTATCACCTGTTATTCCTTATTACTAGGATAAGTTTACTATAACATAAGGGCACTAGGCTAAGTTACTATATAAGAATACTATAATACCGTGGCGTAGCTGGGGGGTGCGAGCGGTACAGTCGCACCGGGCGTCAAAAGGAAAGGGGCATCTATGTCGACGATCAATCCTTTTAATTTTTTTCCAATCAAGAAATGTACATGAAAGTTATAAATTATAACATATATAGTTACCTACTATAGTTTTGAGGAAACAAAAATTTATATATCTGCTCTATTGTATTCTGAAATCTGAATAATTTTGACACTTTAAAGGGCTAAGCTGCACCCTAAATACCATAGCTACGCCACCGTTAGGATAAGTTTAAGCATTTTCAATTAGGATTAAGCTTTAATGTCGCTTATTGTCACTCAGGGTGCGAACGTGAAAAACAAACATACTGAGCCTTTAGAGCTGGAATGCACGCATTAACTTAAAGCGATGGCTGTTGATTCGTCTCGAGAATAATTATGTATTATATAAAATTATAAAATGATTATGTTAAATTATTTATCATTAATCTCAACGTAGAAATTCCGCCGCTCAAAATTTAGTCGTGATAAAAAAAGTTCCTTTTTTCAATTAAAAAATAATTAAATATTAATATGAAATAATATTTACCTTTCTTTAACCATACCCGCATCAATGACGTATTTGATTTGTGGTATTGTTATGGAAGCTTCCGCTATATTCGTGGCGAGCACAATCTTGCGTACACCCGGTGGGGATTTTTTCCAAACTTGCAACTGCTTCGCTGCCGGCAATCCCGCATATAGGGGACACACTTTGATTGGTGGTCCCGGGGCTTCCTGAAAATATTTAGCTGTAATACATATACAAGTATATAGTGTTACTTTGTTGTAAGTAATAAAATAGTTAAATTATACACATTTAAACTTACTTTAGCTATCTGCTTTATGTTACTCATTACAGTTTCTATCTCTTCCTGTCCAGTCAGAAATACCAAAAAGTCGTGACTGAAAAAAATCATTTTAGTTCTTTAGTTCTTGAAATAAATAAATAAATATTTTTATTAAAGATTTTGTATAAAAATATAAAACATACAAACTTGTATTATATTTTTAAAAATAGAAAATTTAATTTAAAATTGTTTATAATGATTGAAAATAAAAATAAATTACTAACACTAAGAGTACGAGTAAGATTACTTACACTAATCATTTTCTTAAAAAGTTAATTATTTTTTTAATTTATATACAAGTAAAGGGATTGCAAATAAATAGACACATACTTAGGTGGTGTTGTCGCATGAAGCTGAAATATCGTACACACAGCTGCATATTGATAGTCTTCATGTTTTATTTTTGAATGATAAATAGTCACCGGATAAGTTCTTCCTTCTAAATATATCACTGGACAGTTGTCATAAAATTGTCTGAATGAATCCACATCCATTGTAGCTGACATAATAATAACCTGTAATGTAAAGTTCACTTTCTTTCTTTCTTTCCAGTTCAATGTATACACATTTGACAAAAGTTCATCTCATTTTAAAAATATAATAATCAAGACTTTGGAAATTAAAACTACTCAATTTGACAATATTTTTTTAAAATTATTTTTACACATTAAATAAGTATTATTATTATATAAATTAAGAAATTTTATTAAAGTATATAGTAATATTATTTTTCAACTTTTACCTTTAATGTATTTAATTTTTGTTCATGCCTTTCTTTTTGTGCCAACTTTACAAGACCAAAAAGAATATCAGTATTAACAGTACGTTCATGAGCTTCATCTAGTATTACAACTGAATACTTCTTCAGCAATGGATCACTCATAGCTTCTCTAAATAACATACCATCTGTTAAATATTTAATTTTGGTCCTTGGACTTGTTACAGTCTTCAAATCTTACACAATATCTAAAATACAAATATGCACCTTATATATAAATACATTTTTTTTCTTGTTGACAAGAAAAGAAAAAAATGTAGTAATACTTTAAAAAAATCAAACCAAAAATAAGTGACTTGATCTAGCTAACCTAACGCTCTAGTTCCTGGTACGAATTGCAGAAATTCTTACAGGACAAGATCATGTAGTGTGGCAAATAGTTAATATTAACACAGGACAAAAACAAAAATATACGTTCTTCATCACGTTGTGTCAAAATTTTTATATGCTTTATTCGACTTGTTGCGTTGTAAGCATCTCTGTAGTGAGATTCTTACAAATTTCCGCTACCCAACGTCTATTACAAAGAATTGTTCCTTGTAATTGTTCTTTCGTTTAACGAGAGACAATGCTACTTTTATTAAATATTTTCATGAATTTTAAGATGTTAATCCACACTATCGAAAAATACTTAAAGAAAATATATAATAATTTGAACGCAGCGGGGTTTGAACCCGCGCCTCTTGCGAACCGTGCAACCTTATCCTGTATAGACAGACAAATCTATGGAACAAAATTTACAGATCTAAGATTTAATCTACAGATCAACATCTAAAACCACATAAGCAACAAATATCTCTATCTATACCTAAATTTCAACACTGTCAAAGAGGAAATTATGCTATACTTTTCACTAAAGTACCAGGACAGACTTTTACATCATATTAATAACCTAGAGTGTCAACTGGACAGCACTCACAACATGAAATTTTATACACTGAAAAACCAAAGCATAACTATCTTAAACCAGAGATTTCGCAGAATATAGAGTGCAGTCAATGAGCTTTCTCTTCTTCAAATATAATACAATTAGGAAAATTTCCAATCAATTCCAATGGCTTATTGTTTTTAAGCAGATTGCCTTGTATGGAATACCATAAAGAAAAATATATACTTGTATGAGATTTACAGCCCCCTTAGCACTAGATTCCCAGTGTGAAAACAAGCCTGCTCCAGGACAAGCTATTAATATTCAAGTAAAATCTCTGAGACAGAGGAAATATTTTTAATTGGAGATGTAAACAAGCTTGTTTTATGGCAGACCATTACATATCCTCAGCAGCAAAGAGAACATGTATACTGTATACATATAATAGCTCAAGATAAAGATATATAATTAACTGAAATATCAACCTATGTTTCTAAAAAGCATGACCTCCTATGAATGTATAATTAAGTGTATAATATAAACATAGCAAATAGAAATAAGCAATAGTTGATGGTACAAATTACAAACATTAAGTATCATTTAATAATTTTAAATCCCAATATCATAATGGAATTACTTATAATTTATGTAAGCAATAGTATTGATAATATTACAACACACCCAACAGTTGATCCAATTTCAGATTTCATTTCATTGGCAACTCGTAAAGCTAATGTGATTGCAGCTACTCTTCGAGGTTGAGTAATAGCTATACAATTTTTGTTATCTGTCAGGTGTTCATGAACCAACTGAGGGACTTGTGTAGTTTTTCCACTTCCAGTTTCACCAATTAATATCATGGTATTATATTTTTTTATCTCTTCTATTAATCTGTAATAAAAAATATATTACTGTACAAATAATATTTTGTAATTTATCAAGTTTTCAGCCAAACACAACAACAGTATTTACCAATTGAAACAAATTGAAATGAATGCACAGTATTTACCTTCCTCTCACCATATGTACAGGCAGTGATTTCCTTTCGTCTTGAAGTTCATTATACTCTTTAAATGAATTTATATTACTTTTGGTATTTTGGATTACACCATTGTCTAATTTTCCATTTAATTTTTCCTTTTCGTTTACCGTACTATTGCTATTTTCAATGTTTAGTTTTATTCTCTTAACTTTTATATCAAAAGAATTTCTGTTTTCTTTTTCTTTACCAATTGAATTATATTTAGAATCCATATCAAATTGTGAGAAACTAAACTCATTAAGATAAATTTAAGATTAATATTTCTATTTTAAATTAATAACAAATTTTATAACCTAATATTACTTGTGTTCATACACTAAACCACAGAAAACATTTTCAGATCGAAGCACTAGCCTCTAGAGAGATGATGTACATCGATGTTCGATATATTATCTTCATTCGATACTTACGGTATGACATATGATACCGTTGCAATAATTCAGATATTATAAATTATTTTAACCCCTTATTTTCACATTTTGGTAGTCATTATAATATAATTAAAATAACATTTCTTTTCAATAGGTACTATTAAAGACATTTTACCTTTTGTGTTATTTATTGTGAGAGTATAATTTCATTTTATGTTAGCAGTAGTAGTAGTTTATAAGAAAAATGATTTAAACCTATCATTTATTTATATTACTGTGGTGATTTTTGCCAATTGATGTATACATCAATTATTTTTAACTATAGTTAATATTGGTAGATGGTTAGATTGTAAGTAGTCTAGTATGGCTGTACTATCAAATTGAATGAAGCTACAAGAAAATTTTACAAATAAAGAAAAAAAGTCATAATTACATAATTACATTACTTAATACACGTACTAGATTTTCCTGTTGAAAAATCTAGTATTCCGTTTTCCCCTTTCTTACCAACTTTTAAGACATGTGTCGAGTGGCTTAAATGAATACCGCACTTTGTCTTGTTATCAGAGCGAGTAAATGAAAATAACTGACTTTTCCCGACTGTGATTAAACCTGGAACGAACTGTTTCACAGTGTTATATTTTATTTCACATAGATTTTTATTTTTAATACTTTCAATTGCAACGTAAAATATGCATGGTTATTACTACATTTGAGTAAAATAGTGTGTTTTCCCTCTAAGATTTGTTTTCTAAAAGCTCCATATCTTTGCGTGCCATTTAATAAGTATTATAAGAAACACCTTGTGTAGTTCTCAAGTCTACTAAGGATACTGAGCCTTTTACGAAAGTATACAGTAACATCCTATGATAAAATAAAATCATTGATAAAAGCATTCGCGGATACTTAGAATAACACGTAGGCTTTGTCGAAAACATTCCTTTTGTTACTCCAAAAGAAAACCTTTAACCACAGTATCTAGGTTTCACCGTTAAAAGTTTTTTAAATTCTGCTTCCATGTATTTCATATGTCAGTGATTCAGCGAAATCATTTTAGGCCCATAACTTGAGTAACTTGATTGTTGTGTTCTGCCGGTTATAAGCAACTTGTTCTATATGTATTTAAAATGTATTCCTTGTTCATTTTCTAAATTAACTGCAAAACGAACAGTTAGAGGAGTGCACAGGGCACTTCAATTGATAAAATCTTATATATTTCGAATACAATCCGGAGAATCTGAAATGGTAGGGTGAACGAAGAATGTCTTCTAATATTTTATTTGCCTTGTGTACTTCCCACCTTTTATTTATTTTAGTGTCATTTTCCTTCCAAGGAAGTTCTGATAAACTTGTTTCGTTCGTTCGTCTCGATTTTTGCTAATCATAAAGACATTTAAGGATACCTCTTAAATAAATCTACGAATATAATACATTAAATTCAAGTGCCTTCAAGTGATCTGTCGTTCAGATATATAGGAAATATATTCCAGAAAATACTGGAACAGAATGCCTCGCTGCTACAGCTCGGCCACAATAATCATGTCCGAGTGACAACTCCCTCCGTGTTGATATTGGCGAGAATTTCGGGGTTCTTATAATATCGTGTATGTATGCGTATCTAGACTACCTTAGCAGGTTCAGAGAGGAGGGTCAGTTTACGGGCAGGAACAGGGTATCGAGGAGAACACATGTCTACTTAGTTCGGACTTGAAAATCCTTTAAATTATTTTTTAAAAAGAATAAATACTGTTGTTTGCAAATGCAATAGTGTGAGACAATTATATCTCGTCCCCAGAGAAAAAAATGAGCTCTGGGGCAGCTTCAACAGAGCACATGCGACTTTCATGGACTGGCCATCCCCACAGTGTCGAGATGCGGATACCGAAGAGTCGCCTCACGTATTTAGGATAATTGGCTACAGTACCAGGATTATCGGACTTAGAAAGAAGCTTTAAGAGCGTCAAAGTAATTAGTATGGATGGGGAGCGTAGTTAGATTTTGCCTGTTGAAGACAAAGATGATTTGGTTTACCACGTTTGTAATGTGAAGTCAGAACGTGTACAAACTGCGAGTTTAGACTTTTTAAATATTTTGTAGGGATTTTTCCACCAAGCACACCTAATTCTGTTAATAAAAGTTGATGCCATATCATTTCCACTTGCTACACTAGTGACAAGAATTTGTTGCTAACAAGTGGACGTTCTTTGTATTCCATCCACATCCACGCCATCTCCATATGCTTACGTTTATAATTTTAAATTTTGAATAATTTTAATTTTGACATTGACTTAATAAAATCTAGATTAGGTTAGGTCTTAATATTATCCCTAATTGAAATTCGAGTTACAAATCTTTATCATATATATATATACCTTCTATGTATTACACTTTCCGGCTTCCACAGTCGGACAGTTATGATCTAATATTTTAAAAAATTTTAAAATTACATTAAAAAATTCTATAAAAAATAATTATTTTATAAATAAACTTTACATATTAAATTTTTACCGCAATGATAATTTATCTATAGTGCATGTTATAATAAGAAAATAAATATATATCTCTGAACATGGTTTCAATGTTGCTTCGGAGGATTTTAAGCTTAACAAAAATACCATCATGCAGCCGTACTTTTTCTAAATTCCACAACCCATTCACTAGGACATTGGATTTAATTAGTGAAGAAGTAAAGTCGGGTTTCACGAAAAAACCTTTTGCTTACCCAGAACATGCAGATGTTGTAGTAATAGGTGGAGGATTCTTAGGTTTATCTGTTGCTTATTGGCTCAAAACTAGAGCAGGAGAAGGACTTTCTGTTGTGGTTTTAGAAAAGGACATAGCAGTAAGTTTTACTTTTAAGTTTTGAAATCCTAACAAAAAATCTATAAAAATCTTATCTTCAATAATATTAATTAAAAGTATATGTTACTTTTAGAATGTAAACTCACAAAATACATTTTCACATGGAGCTATTTCTCAACATTTTTCTTTGCCTGAAAATATATTACTTTCACAATATAGTGCAGAATTTTTAAGAAATATAAAGGATCATTTCAAAGCAAATATTGATGTGAAGTTTCAACCATGTGGTTCGTTATTACTAGCCAGTGATAAGTATGCTGATAAATTAGAACATAATGTTGTTTTACAAAGAGAACATGGTATAAATAATATTTTATTAACAGTTGATGAAATAAAAAATAGATATCCATGGATAAACACATCTGATATTAAATTAGGTAAGTTTTCCTATTTATTACATTTATATATTTGAAGAAATACTCAACTTTAAGTATCATACACATATTTATTGTTTAGGATGTCTAAGCACCGAATCTGTAGGTGTTTTTGATACACAAGCTTTACTAAAAGGACTAATCCAGGTAACACAAGAACTAGGTATAATATATTTGAATGCAGAAGTTATTGGATATGAAATGGAAATTCAACGTGATTTACTTATGGAAGGTGTTACTCCTGGCTCATTTGAAAAAATCCAAAATTTATTGTACAAAAATAAAGAAGGCGAAGAAATTGCATTAAAATTTGCAACCTGTGTTGTAGCAGGTGGTTCAGAATCATCACATATAGCTAAGTTGGCCAAAATAGGTAGTGGTGATGGCTTATTAACTATTCCATTACCAATTGAGAAAAGGTTAGTTAGAATAACAGTGAAGAAAATTTCTTTTCTGAAAAATACTTTCATATCAAACATTATAATAAGAAATAAAACAATAAAGATGATGATTTTAGTGTGGATTAACTTAATACTGTAAAATATTAAAATAATATATTAATTATTAAAAAAAAATCTATTTTACTAATCACTTTTTTCAGAAAATATAATGTTTATTCAATAGATGATACAGGACAATAAAATGTCACTGGGTTTTGGTAGCCCTTTTATAATGGACACAAGTGGTTTGTGGCTAAGAAGAAATGGCTTACATAGTAATTTAATTTCTGGGCTAATTCCATCTCTTCAGAATGACTTAAGCTCTTTAGATTGTGAAATTTTTAATAGTAGCTTAAACAACAGATTTCCAAATTTTCAAAATAAGAAGGTATATTCAATTTCTTAAATAACAGTATATTAGTAACATTAAACAATATAGTATTAACATAACAGTAATTTTTTTGTTACAGTTAAGTGTTTTGGCAACAGAGTATATTGATTGTAATATATATGATGATACTGGCATACTAGGGCCACATCCTTATCATACTAATTTAATTTTTGCCACAGGTTTTGGTAGACAAGGTGTGAATTTTTTTTAATTAGTTATGTATTTTAAAAAGTGAGCTTATTATATATAATCACTTTTTAATACTATTTTATTAATTTTCATTTAATATTTTATTCTTGCAGGAGTTTTTCACTCACCAGGTATTGGTAAAGCAGTTGCGGAGTTAATTATAGATTGTCAATACTCAAATGTTGATTTAACAAGATTTGGATTTGACCGATTATTGGTTGATGAACCTTTAATAGAGTTTAATGTATATTAAATATTTACAACTTAAAAGTCAGTAGTATTATAAGTAATAAAAAGTAATTAAAGTTATAATTTTATTTTTAAGGTCAACCAAAATTTATAAGTACCTAAATTATAACAAAGTAATTTAACATTTTACTGAACTATTTGAATTGTGCTGGTGGAGCAGCAAATAATGCTCCACCTTGCTTGGAAGCTGCACGTGATGGTGCAAATCCCAACAACTTTTGAATGTTTTGCCTGAAAAATATAACATATATTAATTTTATAACAAATAACTTAAATACAATAAAATAAGAACAATAGCATAAATATAAATATATTTTTGATGTTTTACCTTATGCTCATAGTACACAAAATGTATAGAAAAATAAAAGAGCAATCTGAATAATCATCTCCTGGCAAATTCCTATGGCTCAATCCTTGAATCCAAGAAATAGGATGGAATGGCAGCTTAGCAACTACTCTGCCATCAAATCTAAAAAAATGTAATGTTTATATACTAAATTATAAACAATTAATTAAATTCAATACACATTAAAAATATACTAACATACTGTTAAACATGCTTAACAGTGCAGTAAATGCAAAACCAATGGCAAACATTGACTTCATTTTAACTAAAGATAAATCTCTATTATTATTTTTCAATCTTTCTTCTTCTCGTTCAATTTTCTTCTTATGTTGTTTATCCAAAGAATCCCCATGAGCTTCTTTACGTTTTTCCACTAAAAATATAGATATATTTAATTTATTTCTATAATTTATGTATTAAGTACTTTTTCTATTATAAGGGGCAAATCCTGAGAAATTATATTAATATACCAAAGGACCCGCCCGGTCAAGAACAAAACAAAATACGAAAGTTCTTTATTGTCAAAATCTAGATTTCTAAACAAAACCAAAATTTCGATGGTGCTAAATTTGAATAAAAACTTACATTTTTTACTTTGACGTTCTACTTCAACCTTTAATTTTTGATACTTTTCCGTCCTGTAAACCAATATCCAGGTCAAACCTGTAATTAACAATGATAGTTTTAAATGCTTGGTTACAGGTATTTTATAAAATCCTTAAAAAAAAACATATAACAGAAAAACTATAACCTTCTCCTAAAAAAGCCGTACATATAGAAATAAAAACTATTAATAAAGAATCTCCCCACATTTTTTTATTGAAATATTCGACTGAAAATATGAAAGATATTATAAGAATGATTAAAACTTTAACTCGACCCTAATTGAAACTGAATTCTGACGTGCGAAATGGCATAACCAGTAACCACAGAATAAATTTACTAAATATCATTAAATCGTATTTCTAATTAATTTACTTATAGAGTTACCATAATAAAAACAAGAAATCACAAATATTATATTCTTTATTTTATATAATTTTCTATAATATTTCAATTTATCTTACACACACAAAATTAATTTGATTATTATTCAACATTATTAATGATAGTTAATTATTTTAACATCAAAGTAAGTGAAAACTGCTGGCAACTACGAAAGAACATCATCAAAAGAATGAAAATGTGTAGGACTACATTTATACATCAAAAAAATGAAAATGTAATCCTACTTCAATGCTTCAGTCATTATTTTATATCTATTTTTTGTTGACTTTCACCGTTTAATCAAATGAGAAATTTTTCATTTTAACACTTAATAAAAGTAGGTGGCGTTTCGTTTATAATTCAAAATTAATAATTTTCACCGATTTTACATTCAACTTGTACTTAATTATACAAAATTATGATCTCTTAGTTTTCTTTACTTTAGCTTTTTTTCAAAACTATTGTAAAATATAATATTGCAGACTTTTAATTATGATAACAATACATTGTCATAAACAATACTGTGACAGTCAAAATTAGTAAGATTTAAAGTAATATATGTTTATTTGCATATTATTTTGTTATATAATTATTAATACTGAACTTATCTCAGCTGCTATGCATATTGGTTTTCGGTTTTGGATAAAATATTATAGACAAAATTGTAATTAACTAATTGTCTATGATTGTCCCTACATTATGTTCATTCAGTAACTGCATTACTTTTCGTTCATTCATTGTTCCGTTCATAACTTCGTTGAGCGTCGGACTAATATTCTCTTGACTCATATTCTCTTGACTCACTCGCTGTTTGATAGCCGTGTGGGATTAGCGTATAATACAGGGCGGATATTCATATAGGTCCGTCATCTATCGCTGGTCTCTATTCAATAAACTATAAAGGACTGTGTTGCATTCGTATATAAAATTATCTAAAAACCTAGACATAATATTATTTAGATATAATATTATCTACGAATAAGCGTTACAGGCTTATTTTAAGAAATAAGTCATAAGGTACATGATATAACATAGACATTTTTAAGAGCTTTACTTTTAGTGTAATTTTAATCAGAAGTATTAGTGTAAGGATTGAAATTTAATGAACATTTTTGTACTGTGCTAAGTTCTGTGAGAGAACTCAGAAACTATAATTTGTCTCGAACGTTTGTAAAATGAGCCGCCATTTTGTATTGCTTGAAGAAAGGCGTGGCACATGAGTGAAACGCTATATATCATTTATTGATATTAACGCGTAAAACGTAAAGCATGGTAAGTTTTTTGAGATAATTATAGGATATATAATTATAATACAACACTTTTTACATATTTAACCTTGCTTCAGGCGTTGAGTAGTTACGTGGCGGTTTTCGTTAAACTAAAACCATGTCATTTCAATGATTTATAACCAAATATTTAGTTTGACTTTTAACTATTTATGTCATTAATATATTACAAATGTAATAATAGTTCCAAAATTGGGTCCTGTTAATCAGATTGAACTATATACTAGAAGCGTTCCTTGAGTAATTAGGCCGCCATATTGTTTCTTTTTATGCTGAGTGGACTTTGAACGCACTTTCATATATATTCAAAACAAATAAACCGTTTAATAATATTTCCGCAAACAGGGTTTTCCTAGCGAACATCAGGTTCAAGCTAGTTTTTAAAATATAGATTTACTATTGGTACCCAGCACACGCGTATATTTTCAAATATATGAGTCACATAGTTGCAAAATTGCTTAACATATATACAAGTGATGCTAATAAAAATATAATAATAAAAAGTCTTACATTGCACAAATGTCAGAATATAATTACAACATTTAAGTTTTTGTCATCTGTTACAGCCCCGAATCGACCCTATTCAGCTTTTAAAATGCCTTAGTGTACTTATATCACCAAGTGGGGGTATCAAGAGCAATAATGAAGTTCATAGGCTAGCCTAGTATGTATCATCAATACTAATGCAAGTTTTTTTAATCCCAAAGAAATAAACATTATTTAAGATTCCTTAAATTTTCTTCTTCTATTTTCAGCTTAATGACAAAATTCTCAAAGAAGCTTGTGTCTAAGTGTATATATATACAAATATTAAAATGTACTGAAACTGATTTATTAGGACTGTTCATGGGATCTGGTGGTTGGAGATTAGTACACATGTGGCTTACAGAAAGTATAGTAGCTAAGAATTGGCCACTTGTGACAGAATTGTTAGAATTGTTATTATTATGTCCTGTTGATGTGGAAAGGTTAAAAACAAATAATTGTCCAAAATTAGTAAAAGAATTATCAAAGGATGGAAATCACTTAGGTAAGTGTCTAATGACTACTAATGATGGTAGTGTGTAATTACATAATTTATTTAAGATTTCATCGTCATTATTAATTAACTAATTGGTTACTAAATTTTTATTCTTTCTTATTTTAGCAATTAGAGCTTTAGCTTCTAAACTTGTTGAACAATGGTTAAAGGCAGTTAAAGGAGAACAAGTTACACCAATATTAGCAGCTGATATACCAGAAGTAATTTTAGATTTTCAATCTGATCTTAAAAGTGATAGTACAAAGATTGATGTCACTTCTGATATTGAAGCAGAAAAACCTTCAAATGATTCAGAAAAGCCTTCAGTAATAGAAAATGATACAAAAGATGATGCATGTGAAAATGATGTTAAACCTTTAGAAAATGATAGTGTTGAGGAAAATGATGACCTTAGTAATGAAAATAATGATACTTTGCCTGTTTTAAAGATAACATTAAAAAATGGCAAACAAATATTATCACAAGTTGATGATGATAATAAAGCATCAGAAGATGATTCAGAAAAAGAAAAAATAAGAGAAAAACAAAAAAGTAAAAGTAGAGATAAGTCGCAGGATAAGAGCAGCAGTAGTAAAGAAAATTCTAGTTCTTCTAGATCATCTAGTTCTTCTAGACACTCAAGTAAATCTAGTGATAAAGGAAAAAGTAGTAGTCATAAAGACAGTTCTAGCAAACACAATAGCAAAGATAAATATAAAGATAAGGATCGGCATTCTTCCCATAGTTCTAAATCTAAAAGTAGTAGTAGCTCTCACAGTAAAAAATCAAGCTCATCATCTAGCAACAGTACTAGTAGCAAAGTAAAGGATGGAAAGAGCAGTCAAAAACATAGTTCAGATAAGGATAAAAGTAGAGAAAAAAATAAAAATAGTAAATCTTCATCAGACAAGAGTGATGATAAAACTCAAACACCATCAATACAAAAACTTGGAAAAATTCCTAAATTAAGTGATGTAAAAAAAGAAAAACCTTCAATATCTATAGAGATAAGAAAACCTGATGAGCCTAAACCAAAAACTGTCAAAACATTTCATTCCAAATTTAGAAATCATGGATTAGCAGAAGAGGTTAAACCTCCACCATCAAGAGCTTCTCTTTTGAGTAAAAAACCACCTCCTGCTATTCCTCCTACTGTTTCAATACCAAAAAGACCATCACCTGTACACAATGACACACCCCCAGAAAAGAAACCAAAAACATTGTTGAATGTAGACAAACCGGGTGCAATTAAATTAATTCCACCTAAGCACAAACGTGAGTATTGTAATTTTTTGTTTTTGATTTTTATACTAACGTATTTTTTGTTTACAGGACACAGGGATATGCATCTAACTTTGCAATCAAACACAAATAACATTTTAATTTACAATTTCAAGTGTGGTAAGTCTAAAATGAATAACTTGACGGGTCTTATATTTGTTCAGAAATTACTTGTAAAGTATTTATTTCTAATAAAGGTTAAATTTTATAAAAAAATAGTTGTTGATAAATTTAATCTGTTTAAAGACTTTCTCTTGAGATGCACTTACCAGCCATGCGGTGGAGCACCATGGGACATGAAGGACATGAAATATTGCAGTAAAATAGCTGAAGAATAAAAAACATCCATTATATTTAAAATTTATGGTACTTATGTGTCTGGTAGAATTTAAATATGCAAATTGTAGTCTATCAGATTATTAGATTGTGCAAAATGTGCAATCAACATAACTACAATTTTAAGGTGTATATACACAAAAGTAGGTGTACCTAAAGAGCCATCTGACTATTATTGAACAGTCACTAAACATTCCTACAGCATCATGGTTTACAATTCATATAAATTATGAAATGCTTCTTCTAATAATAGAATTGTTCATGAAAACAGATATTAAATGATTATATAAAGTAATATGGTTAGCACATAATATTCTCGATCAGATTTTTAACTATTCCGTTATTTCTATTAAAACTTTATGGGAGTCACTGATATATTCAAATTTTAATAGTTTATAAATACTAGCAGTGAAAGTTTTACCAGTTAGGTTAACTTTTAAAAATGTTATGTACTTACCTAACAGAATAATGAAAAAATCGAAAGTACTCTTATGAGTAAATTAATATTTTATAATGAATATATAATAACTCACTATAAATATCAGTTGAAGAAAATTACAATGCGTATTTCTTAACGAAATACTAGTTCTCGTTAGAAATATAAGTTGATTATTATAATAATCCCCTCTAGTATTTCCAAGATTCTTTTTAATTTTAGTGCTGCTTCATATATTAAACATTTGTTTGAATTATCGTAGAAAATACTTATTCCAAGATGCTGGTAATTTTACAAAGAATAAATATTTTAATTTAAAAAATGTAAAAAGGATAACTAATAAGTAAATATTTTTTTCATGTAGGAACTAAGATGTGGCTTGTAATATCTATTATTTGGGAATTTTGTATTTGATTTGGAATACAAAAAAAAAATAGTGGAAGATTTAAAAAATACTCTAAAGTATACTATAATATAGCCAACTAGATAAAGATAAATTTGGTTAATGGATTGAATCCACTAAATTGGTTACTTCGACTGTTGCATGCTTAAGCAGTGGATTATTTAAAATAATTATGATATATTTGGCTTAAAACTCTAACATTTTCAGTTTTTAAGTTAATTCATTATATCTTACGCAGCTACTTTATAATTATTTATATAATTATAAAGCAGCTGCGTATTATTTATATAAAGGAACATTTTAAAAGCAGCACAAATCAAGCGCTTACACCCAATGAGATATTTACGCTCAGTTATGTAAAACTATTCAGTATTTATTACATTTTTTAGCTTCTATAAATAGTTAACTTATTTATTTTTGAACCATATGTAGCTTGAATTTTGAAATAGTGTGTATTTTCAATTAATGTAATTGTAAGGTTGTATTTATTTTAGAATACGTGACCTTATCCCGTTGCGTATATTATTTGAAAATATTGAGATAATACTTGCTGCAGCGATAGAAATTACTGTTTTCTTCATATATATTGTTTAATATAAATGCGAAAAATATATTATTTTCACAAAATGCAAATAATAATCATCTACAATCTTAAAAACATGATATATTCTCATTTTATTTATTTAGACGTAACGTCTACGAACACTTCATTATTATTAGATAAAATCATAGTATCAGCGGATTGAACTTGAAACATTTTGTTAGCGGTAATATTAATATTTTCTACAGCGACTTTACTCTGCTATTAATCTCTTCATATCCGTAGGCTTTCTCAATATATATTATTGTGTGTATTAACCGTTTATACCGGAAATTTATAACTTCTGTAGTTTTTTTAAATTAAACTATATCCGTAATGAAACCAAGTAAATACGATTATTTAAAAAAAGTTTTTGGAAGTAGGTTTAAGCGAAATTCGTAACATAACATTTAATAATTTTGTCGTTAAACGCTTTATATTGACAAAACGGTTTTAAATAAATTTAAAATTCGATCAAACTTTGGGTGTTTTTTTTAGAAAGGACGTGTGCACTTAGTGTAAAAGGAAATTGTTATCTACCATTGTTAGTGTTGTTAATTATAATACTTTTCGTCTTAATAAAAATGGACTTCTGTAGAAATTATAGTATAATGCTTTAACATTTTACTACACGTTAGTAGCGATTAATTAGTAATTGCTAAAATTTTGCTTGTGTACGTAAACTTTTCGAGGTAGGGTAGGTGATGTAAAGAGTATGATAATTATTAATTTTCCACTGTACACAAATATTTTTATTAATTATTATATTTTCGTTTATCTCTTGATTGAATATTTGCTGATTGATTAATATTTAAATATTTGCAAATCTACTAATTATGAACCAAAAATTTAATGTGATTTTTACTAAAGGTATATTATTATGATAATTATTTATGAGGCATAATATAATATGGAAGAAAACATTTTCAAAAAACCTTATTCGTCGCTTCCGTTCTTATAGAACTGAATCAAATTGTATCATGTGGAGGTTGAAATGTTTAGACCAGATACATCTGTTATCTTATTTTTTGCGTGCACTAAATCAACCTAATATCGGGATCTATTCCTACGTTGCATAATTTTCTGTCTTAACAATAAGCGTGGCGTATATTAATAAAACAAATAGCATGGTACCAATACGTCGTTAGATATTTTGATTAGCAAGCTACTAATAAGAATATAATATTGTGATCTCTTGTTCGCTTTATGCCTAATCTTAAATATAACAGGGTAGACACAGAAATTAGTTCTTTGTTTTTATCCGAACTCAAAATATTGCATGTTTAGTTGTGAGACTGAAATCAGTGCTTTTCATGTCAGATATGGAAAATAAAACACCTCCGTGTTGAGTTCCAACCTACAACCAATGCATTTTCAGTCGAACGCCGTCTACTGCGCCACAAAGTTTTTGAGTACTGTGTATGTAATGAGTGATGAAACGTTGAAGATTATTTTTAGAACTTAAGATATATTTATAATTCTTTTACGGAATTATTAGAGTAAGCATAAGTTGGTGGTATAAGTTCTATTTATCAGTTGAATTTAGTGCAGTTTCAAAATAATATTGATTAAACTTAGCCCGTCATTATTCATTTTAGATTTAACTATTTTATTAAAATTTAACTTTTATGTATTGTTGAGTATAAAATATAATATATATTTTATTTATTACAGCGATGGTGCTGCAAGAAAGTGATATGTTTATGGACGCACTTAATGCATCTGCAACAAATAAGAAAGAACCTAAGAAAAGAAAGCGACGTACTAGTGGTTCTAAGGATGCTCAAAGTGATGGATCATCTCCTCCGCAGACCCCTACGTCTAGCGTGTCTAGTCCCAAAAGTGAAAATAAATCGGTACCACCAAGATTTTACCAAGATACATTAGACGAAGAGGATAATAAAGATAAATCCAACGATAAGCAATCTGAGGTCAATGAAAACACTGAAAAAAGCACATCTAATGAAAACAAATCTGAAGAAGATATGGAAACATCTGAGCCACACACTTTAACGATAAATGGATTAAAAGGAGTACTTTGTTATCATAAAAGAAAAGGTCCTAAGAAAAGTATCAGATGGAAACCTGATTCTGAATTGGAAGAAATTCAATACTTCGAACTTGATGAAACTGAGAGAGTAAATGTTACAAAAACTTTCACGGATATGAAACATCTTGAAAGAATACACGAAAGAGAAGCATTCCAGAAAGCAAGGAATCTTAGTAACGATGATATAATGGAAGAAAGAACAAGCTGGCGACCCTTAATACTTGTTGATGTTGGAGGACAAGTGAAGATAGAGTATGGTAAGTCTAGTACAGAGAGAGAAACACAGGCAATTCGACAGAAAGGCACTTTACAACCACTGTATTTCCATAAATCTATGATTCCTGATTCTCCTCATGAACCAGATGTTGAGACCCATACTTATGCAGAACCACAAGTAATACCATTAGAAGATGTAACTGGAAACCAAGATAACATAAGTGATTTTAGAAGTATGCCATGGCCAGAACCTAAGGGTAATGCACCGCCTGTAAGTAGCAACAATATGAATGTGCCTTCTATGTTCCCTTCAAATATGACACAATTTCCTAATAATTTCCCGGCTCCACAATTCCCCGGTGTACCAGGATTCCAAGGTCCGCCCATTATACCTGGCGAGTGGCAAAATGGTACAGTTCCGCCTATGATGCCGAATGGCTTACCTGGCCCCATAGCAACGCCAGGAATGCCTCCTGGTCCAATGCCTCCGGCTAATATGCCTCCTGGAATAATGGGTCCACCAGATAATATGATGATGGGACCGGAAATGTTTGGTAACCCCAATCCAATGTTTCCTCCTGTTCCACCGGATGGATTTAACATGCAACCCAATATGTTCCCTGTTGATTATAATATGCCAGGTCCGCCTGGTCCAGATGGATTTCCTCCAAATTTCCGTGGTGCTATGCGGGGCCGTGGAGCTGGTGGACATTGGCGAGGCAAAGTAGGAGTTAACTGGGAAGGCCCCCAAAGAGGTCGGGGAGGACGTGGCGGTGGAGTACGTAAAGCGGTCTGTATTTATTTTCAACGAAAAGGCTCGTGTCGACAAGGTGATAATTGTTCATTTTTACATCCTGGCGTCAATTGTCCCTTTTGATTAATATTTATATAGTATAGGTGTATATTTCAAATATAATAGGATTTTATGAGATATATAAAGATCCTATTCGCATATAAACTGTAAGTACGGCCTTATAAGACTGTTTAATTTAAGTTGTAAATAGTTAAGTTTTGTAAATACTGTAAATTATTACCATAAAGACTTTATACTAAAAAAGTTCAAATAAAAAGTTATGTTTGTTATTTCAGTGTTTTTTTTTTATTTAAAAACAATTTTTAAATTTTGATAACAATAATAAAAATAATATCGGATACTTTTATATACTACAGAGGAATATACTATTCCCACCTTCTAGCAAATTTTCGAGATAAAGGAATACAACACCGCGCTTTATCTTATCAGAGCGAGAAAATAAAAATAAATTAATATATAAAAAAAATTCTAAATAATTTCATAAAACGAGCATGAGTTTAATAGTACATGTATATATATTTCATGAAATAGGCATTAAAAGAAGAAACATGTGACTATTTCATTAAATTCCACTCATTTTGATAATATTAACTGCGACACTTAATGGTTATGTCGTTGATTTTTATTCAAAACTTAGACTAGTGTACATACCCTCTACCAATACTAAAATGTGAAAGTTTGTGAGGATAGAGGGGTTTATCCTGATTCACGTAAAACTATTGAACGGTATGGAACCCACGATGCGCCAGGTGAAATTTCATTTAAGTGATATTTATTTAAAATTAATTGAATATAAATTTGCATCTTATAAAAAAAAGGATAGTAGTTAATTAAATGTAAGAAATAATATTAAATAAAACAATTTTATTAATTTAAGATATTTATTTAAAATTACCATAATTAATCAACATTATGTACAGTTGCCAATTGTAATGTGCAATTGCCAATCAATAGATTTTTTAATTAATTTATTTTTCACATATTGAGTAAGTATTTAACACGTTAAAAGGAATAAAAAAATACCTTACTCTTGTAGTACAATTATTATTTTATCCACAAATGTCAACGACCGAGCAGAATTATAATCACAACACATTTACACAAGAACACATTCAACTTAGCTATTTATTTTTTCTTTTGTTTTTTGAATAAATTACTAATGTAATTTACACAAAATATCAGTAATATACGAAATAAATTATTATGATAGACTAAATAATAAAATATATAAATATTTAAAAATAAATTAAAAAATAATAAATAAATTATTATTTTGTCTTGTCATCGCAAGTCTATACTTAAAACTTCCTAAAGTTTGATGTAAATTAAAATGACGTAAAAAATGTTTATTCTCTGTGCATATTTTATTTGAAAGTTCGCTTCTCACTTCTCCGCTTACTGTAATAATTTTGTATCGACCTCATTCTGAAATAGTTCTACATAATATTGTGAAGAGGCGTTGTATTAAGTATTGTTCGATTGTTTTGCGAAATTATGTTTTTTTTTGTATAGGCTTATATTTAAGAATATTTAATATTATCTTATAAAGGTTCTTATAAAGAGAAAAAAACATACTTACACCATTATAAAAGTAAAAAATGGTAATGATCTCGGTTATATTGTTTAGAATACTTAATCCATACATTATTGTACGTATTTAATGTACGTAATTTAATGTAAGCAATCTGTCAACAATTGTCATAATTTTATTTGAAAATGCAAACACGCTCGAAACGATAATCATCAGCCTAAGGAATAAACTGATTTCAAAATTTTTTACTAAAAGATGTATTTTTAAATATACTTCTTCTTCTCGTTAATTATGGCGGTTTCAAGCGTGTCAGTTGAATACAATTCAATTTTTTAAAGATATTCATTCCTCTGGTTTTAGATATACATTGAAGTTTATCAGCTTTATAAATTTAACATTGTCTATGGTCTCACTATTGGCACAGCTATACCATAGGATAATATAAAGAGTAAGCAGAAATTTTACTTGTCAAAATGAAAAGACTGACGGGTACTTACGAAGTAATACGAATTACGTTTTACTAAGAAATTGTAAATAGCGCCGCTGTAAATTCAAACTTAAATGTCTGTAAAATGTCTTTCAATATAGACAAGTGTAATTTTGCATTTTATTTTATCTGTGTATATATAACTAGTTTAGTTTAGTTTTTTCATATTATTAAATTTGGAGTCCTTTGTTATTGAATTATTTTATTGTTTAAAAATAATTATTAGTTCCATTCGCGGTGGATAATGCAACGTTGGTTTTTTTTAAAAGAAGGCAAGAAGGAAAAAATTAGAAAACCTCGAAACATGTCTGAAAAACAATTGCCCGAGGAGCCTGAAATAGCTTCTCAAGAGTGGTTGTTTAACGTATCCGTGTCAAATATAGGTCCTAGAGAAAAAGTAATTCTTTCAGGAAATATTGCAGAATTAGGTGAATGGGACTACAAAAGAGCTATTTTTCTCGAGCATGTAAGTGAAAGCAACCTATGGAGTAAGTCTGTTGTCATTCCAAACACTTGTGATATATTTTATCGTTATGCTATATGCTCCTGTAATGAAGAAAATGAAATGATTATTCGTCATTGGGAAACTAATATACATCCCAGAGTTATTAAGGAAAACATGCTTCATCCTGTTACTGATACTTTTGGTGAATATGGCGGAAAGCACTCTGTTTCTAGAGGTTGGCTTACCTCTCAAAGCTTTGTTCAATTCAAATTTATTAATAATCCTTTAAAATTGAAAAGTCGTTTAGTTGGTCGACTTATGAACATAAAAGTGACTCCTGTGAAGTTAACATTTGGAACTGAACCTCATGTTGAAGATTCATCTCTAAGCACAGATACTATGGATGTGGAAGTTCCAGCAGGTTCATTTGTAGAAGTAGCTTCACTTGATAATAATCCAGCAATTTGTAATTTGCAACCTCAAGAACAATTTGGCAGAGAATATAAAGAGAATGATATCTTATTAGTAAATGTATTTACTTCAAATCCTAAAAATCTTGCCTATCTTATTGATTTTTATACATACAGCACTCGTGCTTCTATTGAGGACCCCCCCTGTCATATTGGATATACTTATGTTTTACCAAATATGTTTAAACCATCAGAAGGCTCGTTAGAATTACCAGTAACTTGTAATGTGAAGCACCGCCCACTTGGTACCATTAATTTTGAATATCTTATTATTTACCCAATGGAAGAAAATTTGTGTAATTTGGCTGTATCTTATGCAAAGCACTGGGATCCATCATGGACAGGATTGGAAGTTGGTCACAGAGGACTTGGTGCAAGTTTTAAAACAAAGGAGTAAGTAAATAATGCATATTTATTAAATAACTTAGTTATTATAATCTCTATAAATAAAATAAAATATCTATATAAATTCAAAAAGTACAAAGTTAGCAGCAACACCTCCATGAAGTGGTGCACAATATTTTAAAAATTTCAGGGGAAATTCCATTCGTGAAAACACAATAGCTTCCCTAAAAAAGGCAGCTGCCAGTGGGGCAGATATGCTGGAATTTGATGTGCAACTCAGTAAAGACATGATACCAGTTATTTATCATGATTTTCATGTTTGTATCTCAATGAAAAGAAAAAAGGAAGTTGATTTCACTGAAATGCTTGAATTACCAGTGAAAGACTTGACCTTGGAGCATCTGCAGAAACTTAAGGTATCATGTGACCTAGCTTTGCTGTAAATGCTGCCCATATTATATAATTATTGATTGAAAACACATGTCAATAGTTTTGTAGAATTTGTACACCAAGGTCTTTTCTTAGAATTATGAAATGCAATTAGTAATAACTAATTAAATAGTATTTATGTCTAGGTGTAAAGTATGTTTATTATTTTGTTGTGTCAGACTGATAAACTTGTATTTCCAAACATAACACATAATTTCTTGTCAAGTTACAATAAAATATATTAATGTGATAAATATATCTTTTTAGGTTTATCATTTAGTAGAGGGTAGGAATCATGAAATCCTTTTTTTTGATGAAGATTTAGAAGAACATCAGCCATTTCCCACCTTAGAAGAGGCTTTTAAAAAATTAGATGAGCATGTAGGTTTCAATGTGGAGTTAAAATGGACTATGGAATTAAATGATGGAACTTTTGAACTTAACAACCCTTTTGATATGAACACATATGTTGATAAGGTATGTTTAAACAATTTTAGTGAGTAATGGGGGAAATGTGACAATTAATAAAGTACAACACAACACAACACAGACAATATTAACATTTAGGAATATTAGTAATAAAAGTATAGGATATTTTTCATTCTATATTGTGTCATTGAGCTATTGAATATGACATCTTGGCCAACTGCAAAACCATCACCATTACGGGGTAACAAAATACCTGTAAACAAATTCAGTCACATTAATTTCTTTTTTATTGCACCAAAATACAGTTCAAAAATTCAAAATTACTAAGAGCACATAAGGTGTTCTAAAATGGAACGAAATAGGTGACATCTCAGTACATTTTCAAAAGTTCTTGCGACAACTTTGTTAAAAGTTACACATATAGCAAAATAATAAACTATAAAAACATATATTGTACTAAATATAAAAAATATTAAAAGTAAATTACACCCATTGTAGCCTAAATACAGTATATCACTATATATAATATATTTTCATAGTAACTGTTTGTGCAGGTGTTACAAGTAGTCTTAAAGCATGCAGGAGAGCGCCGCGTAGTTTTGTCCTGTTTCAACCCAGATATATGCACCATGGTTCGCTATAAGCAAAACAAGTACCCTGTTATGTTTTTGACAGTCGTAAGTAGTTTGTATATAATCTCATATCATTCTTTAATAGGTTTTATCATTTCTTCTACTATGATAATTGTTTTTCTTAGGGAATTTCCGAAAAATATCAACCATATCGTGATCCGCGTTGCCTGTCGATACCAGCAGCAGTGCAAAGTGCCATCAGCTCTGATATCTTAGGCATTGTGGTGCATACAGAAGACTTACTTAGAGATCCAACCCAGGTAAACGCTGTAATAGATCTGTATATATCTTTTAACAATCCTTTTCAAACAACACTTCATTTCATTGTTATTTGGAAGTATTTAACTATAAATATCAAAAAAGTTTAATTTTAAATCACTCTCTAGATCGAAGGTGTGTGTAAAAGAATAGACAAGAATAGAAAATATAAATCTATTAAATTTTAAAATTTAAATAGAGTTATATTTTATTGAAATTTTTATAATATCAATTATCATTCCTTAATTGTTTTTTCGCAAAAATATTCTAATGTGCAGACAATAAGTTTTCTCTGTTTTATGCAACTATATATATTTATGAATAAAGGTTCAATGCACAAGGTTCAATGCACAGCCCACAGTACTTGATATCTAGTTTTGTCGATAGGTACTTTATTGTACAAAGAGAAATCCACAGCAAATATTATATACAGTTCCAAAAAAATAAACGTATATAAAAATAGAAACTTTGAAAATTTGAAGATTATTTGTGATTATATTTTTATGGCCAATGCAAATTTAATTGCGAAATTCCAAGGAAAAATTACGAACTACACAGTAAGAGCTGATAGCTAGCTAGCTAAGATATTAATATATTTACTATTTTATATCAGTAATTGTTCTGGCGTATAAAACATTGTAAATAAAACGACATTTGCCATTGACCTTGAAAATAGCGTTTAAGTTTATTCTATATTTATTTATCTGAGATTCGTGCCAGCTGAAGATATTTTAGTCAATACTGAATAGCATTCCTTGACCTCAATGTAATGACGATCTCTACAATACTTCGAATACCTTACATTACCTTACGAGAGCAACTTCGAGCAACTTTGGACAACTAGATACCTGTTATGTAAAATATGAACGTTTAATTTTTTAATAATTCTTATTATTACTAATTGGTATTTACGTATACTGCAGTCGGGACAACGCATGTAAAACTGTTACTGATAATAGAAGCAAAAACAAAATAATTAAGAGTGAAAAGGAAAGTAAACGAACATACGACAAATATTTACAAACATAGGACGTCGAACCTGTGACACATTGTTGTACACATATTGCAATACGTATTCAAGTTTATTGGTTGATTGATGCGAGCGATGAACTTTGCTCTGAATGATTGCGTTCATTGTGTGAGATCACCCCACTACTATTAAAGATGCCCATTAGTAGATTAATCTTCATCTTAATAAGTAAATGACGTCTACTTTGCTGACTTATAGAGTATTTACATTGAAAAACAACTGCATGAACTTGTACATAATATTATATTGTTTTTTTTCTATGTATACAACGATCGTCATATACCATCGTCATTGTTATAAATATTTAACATTAAAGCTAATAAAATAAAAATATATTTTAAAACGTTCACCTTACATATGTAACCATATTTAAACATTGTTTTTATATAGCTTTAAAAATAAAACTTTACTTTACTTTTTAGTGTGACATTAAAATCTGCAAAAAGCATGTATTTGCTATAAATATATTATTTTCTTTTGCGCGTCATAATTATATGCACGTGTAACGTACGCTTATATGTCTGGATATTATTATACATAATCCTTTATTATAATAAATTTTATTAGTATCTAAGCCCAATCCTAACTATTACAAAATAAACAGATGCTAGGTTCTTTATTGAAATAGTAGAATAGAAAATATAATGTTATTTAAATTTAAAATATCATAGGATTAATTATCGTTTGTCGTGATAATATAACATGAAGTATATATAATAAATATTCGATATTTTTTATGTCCGGTAAGTCGATAATACGGATAATTCTCAATAAATAGGTTCTTATATCGACAATATTTAATATAATGAAGAAGATAAACAGAACAAAGTACAGTTATACCTCGGACTTACGCGATAAGCGGGACTAAGCGATAACAGCTTAAATCGAATTCCCTGTGTAATTTTTTATATAAATACATATAAATTGTTAATGATTGGCCGGAAGCCAATGACAATAGAAATTATTAATAAAAACCGTTTATTTACCAAATAAGTTACTTTGTTTTCTCTTGTAAAATTTAATCGTAGCATACCAGTATGTTTTTCCTTTTCTGTAGAAGAATTAATGTGCTCTTCGTTCAAGACGATATTTTTAAATATTTGCCTTATTAAATTGAACGAATCGAATTGAGGATTTCCGCCAAACTTTCCGTTATTTCTGATTAAACTGGATCTAAACTGTGCTTTTTAATATTCTCAGAAATTTATATGAACTTATCGTCAACTGGTTGCCCTAATTATGGGAATCTGGCAGTTACTCTATCAAATGCTAAATATATTTGCATAGTGAATTTCTTCAATCAAAAAACAAATCAATAAGATTTGCTAACTGCGAATGTGCATAAATCTTTATAAATAACTTCTAAACATTCTAAAGGCATATTATATGTAATTTCATCACCATAAGCAAGTTTTTTGAATGTTAAATAACTCTGTACCGGTTTTTATGTGTCAAAGTAGTGGATAATGTGGCACACTTTAACGGTTTAGATCACTATGCCTGAGCCGGTGTCTTGTAATGAAAATCTTAAAAGAATACGTGTTCCAACATATTTTCTTTTAAGTTTTTTGATAGTATGTATATTCAATATGAATTTAATTGTACAAATTCATATTGAATATGTAAAATTAAATATCAATATAGAATCATATTGTATCATAATAAGTACATATACCTAATGACAGGGATTATTTATAAATAGTAAAGTTATAATTTAAACAGATTAAGGTAAAAGTAACCAAATACTAGTGTGCTATGTTTCGGACTTTTACATTGGTTTATATTATTATTAATGTTGGATTTAAATATGACCTTTTCAGGTGAAATTAGCGACAGATGTAGGTCTTGTAATCTTCTGCTGGGGTGACGATAATAACGACAAGAACACTATTAAGAGGCTTAAAGAGATGGGCCTGCACGCTGTCATATATGACAAGCTTGATCAATATATCACCAAAGAAGTCAAGGTTTGCATTGAACATCAACTACTATTCACATATAATTCAACAATGTACACTACATCTTTGTAGTTAAGTTAGAATCACACTGCTTACTTGGCAGTTTCAGTCACTGCTTTACATTACGCGTTTAGTTTTTTTAGTTTAATAATTTTGGCTGCTATTTTTATTACTTACAGTATTTTACTACAATTATACTTTAAATTATACACCGCTGATTTGCAATTGTAATTACGCAAATAAAATATAGTGAACACAAATATTTACCTTAACGGAAAAAACTTAATTGAACATTTTTCGTGAGCTATATTTATACATGATCGTATTGTAGTTCCCAAACGCTTACGACAACATATTTAAAAAAACTTTCGATCAATCTTATGCTGAAAAAAATAAAATGTAAACAATAAAAATTACAAAAAAAAAATTAGTCGAACATGAATTTTATTGAAATTGACATTGTTTGAGGACTTCAATATGTACTTAAACAGAAAGCCACAACACACTCAATAATTACCGTAAGACAGTAAGCGAAGAAGGCAAGAAGCTTGAATTTTTAATAATACACAGGAGAGCATATTCCTGGTGGAGGCGCGCGAGTCGCAGCGAGAGATCATGAAGCTGGCCGCGCTCGAGGCGCTCGCCGACGACAGCGCCACCCCCTCCCACTCCGGCGACTCCACCCGCCCCTTCCTCGACCTCGCGATGCACCGCCACGCCGCGCCCTCCACCGTCACCTCCCTCGAGTCCCTCGCCTCCTCCATCGACCTCGACGAACAGACTGACAAGACGCTCAAACGGAACCGGGATATTATCATGTCGGTTGAGAAGGAGACCCAGGTCAAAGGACAGCGAAACTCCTTCAGAGGCCTCTTTCCCTCCAACGACGGGTCCTCTAAAGCGTCTCCAAAGAAATCCCGCACCTCTTAATGCATGCTAGTACATGACTAATAGAATATTTCATTAATAATAGTTTTATTGCTCAACCTTAAATTTCAGTATATCTCATTTTTTATTTATAATATATTCTTGTATTACTTCAAAATACCTCCATAGATTGGATAATTTATTGTAAAGTAATATTATTATCATATTACACATCACGTGTCATAGTAGTACTTGTGGCACTTTGATTTTATAAACTTTTGTATTATTTATGCATATTTTTTTAGCTGTATATGTGACACAATATACAAAAATATATTTATTAATAAGCCTTTTTCAAGACTCTAGGTATGATTTTATTTTTGTGATATTTTAAATTAATTAATTTCTAAATCAATAATGTAAATAATAATTTATAGTATTGGTTAAGAAATTAATTTATCTGCGTATTCCGTTGATAACTTGTTCGAAATTAGTACATTATAGAAATGATCGTGTTTTATATTAACTTCAGCGAGTTGCTAAAGCAATTGAATGAGGCGTCATGTTTACATTTTATTGAAGGACAAAATAGGGTTATCAATATTTAAATTTATCGTTTTATTTATATAATTTATGAAATAGTAATTTTAGTCTGTGATATTTAATTCAATATTTTTATGTTTTATGAACAAACACCATTTGTGTAAAAATAAATTACTATCACCAACGCATTTTTTATTTTCTCTTTTATTTGAATTTGACATGTCTGTGCTGAAGGACGCGGCTGTGGCATCTAAATCTGAGTGAGCTGGGAAGGTATATGATTAGATTGATTGCCAAATGTTTTACAACTTCTAGCTTTTTATATTCATAGCCCAGAAAATTTATCTTTCTATCATTAAAAGTAAATATTTGTATAATTTTCATTCTAACTGCTTATATAGCTTCCATAAGACTTGTAGATCATAGTTTTTACAATCTAGATAATTCATATTTTATGGGGATAAAGACATGCAGTGCTTTTTGTATAATCAGAATTATAATTCATTTCTCTGGAAGATAGAATGGTCTAAGCTTGAGTACAAATAAGATAAAGAGATGAAGAAAGTACGGAATGCAAGGTTTTGTGAATGGAAAGATATTAGAACAAATGAATAATTAGTATATGAGTGATCCAAAAAAAAGGTATTTAAAATAATAACCATTGCGTAATGGTTAAAGGTACATTATTCCTAAAAAGTCAAACTATTACTAATCCTACCATTCCCTTCCAAAAATCTTAATTTCGATTCTCGACTGTCCCAAAATGCTTCCATAAAGCTTCGTCATGATTGGTCTTCGTTGGTTTCCAGATCCAAAAGGATTTGAGCCTTGAAATGTGAATTCATTTATTTTGCTTGTCGGTTAGCATTTTTGGATCGTCCGTCGTACTTGGGAAGTACATAAAGTGATTACAGATTTAACGATACCTGCAGCAGCAATGTTGAAACGGCGAAACATCAGTACAGCTGAGTATTTGGCTATGTACGTATAGCAATTCTGTTGCCGATGCAAAAACAGTCGGTTTTAAAGAATGTAGAATTTTCGTCTAAATGCGCTTTCGTCATAGGACATGCGAAGTCAGTATAACTTAAAAATTACAGGATGGAAAGTACTAACGAGGATAACGAAAGAATGGCGAGAGATCTGAAGTTTTGCTTCTAGTGGTAAGAGAGAGGTAAAAGAGAAGGTACCAGGGTAACCTTCTCAGGTGGTTTGGGCACGTCGAGAGAACGAATGATGAATGGTAAGAGATATATAAAGCAAAAGTTAGTGGTAAGGAAGAAAAAGTAAAGTGTGAGGACATACTTATATGGAAAGGATAATGATATGGACGATAGTTATATGATGGATATCATATGAAACAAATAATAAATTATATACATTGTTTTTACTAAATTAGGCAACTACAAAAGTATTAATTATTTAAATAAAGAACAGTACTTATTAAGTTGGGCGTTAAGCGAGGTCATTCTTTAATGTAGTTAAAATGCGTTCTGTTGAAGAATCGAACGAAATGTAGGATGTACCTACGCCGTATTTATTTGTTCTCATAAATTTATAGGATTTGTCGGCAATTAAAAAACACTTAAATAATATATTTTATTTAATAGTTTAACTAAACAATACAAGTGTATATAAATTTATATTAATTGATCTTATGATTACTACATATAGTGAATAAGGGACGGAATGTTCACATACAAATCACAACATTTAGAGCTACCTCTTGTATAGTTCACATAAAATACGCTACTTTACAGCAGCAGTTAAAGCAATTGATCAAATGTAAGATTAAAAAAAATATTAAGGGCCGGTTTCACCACTTGTAGATAAAGCTCCAGATAGGAAATATGTGCCTTGTCTGGCAGATATGCAACAAATTTTGTTTTCGCAAGTCTCAGTGTGACTATCTAGCAGATAAAGACCTGTTTGATGTATGGGCCTTTATCTGTCAGACAATATTAACTTCCAGCTTACTATCTGAAACTTTATCCGCGACCTGTGAAATTGGCCCTAAATATATTTGATAGAATAATGTCGTCATTGAGTACCGTCTGATAAATTCCAATGTTGCCTAATAAGTAATTGATAGTTATAATGTCTTCTCTGCCATTAGCGCTAGCGTGACATTAATATTTTAAGGCCTACAATGAAAATTTATCAGACGATGATCAAACAAAAAATGAATCACAACTACATATTTCAGATTGCATACAAATATTCCAATATATATTTTTAGATTAAAATTAACAAAAAATTTACATAGTTGGAATTTTAGACTTTATTGAGCTTTGGCTTAAGAGTATCCATATATACATCGCCTTTTATCTATTTCTATACTTGGTTAAAAAAATTACATGTTGTAGGTACATAGGTAAGTACTTTTTGTATATAAGAAATGATATCGACTAGTGTTACTATATTGTAGCTTAACAACTAAAATAATGCGAACGAAATATAAAAAAGCAATAAATTATGCGTAAATATTATAAAGTTATATAAAAGTGAATATTTCAATAAAAAATGTTGTGCACATAATGTTATATATTTTTAATTATATTTCTTTAAAGCAAATCTGTGTAGTTTTGTTAGAAATATATATATATTTTTAGAAATCCCAGTAGGTACCTACAATTCTTTTAAATAATAATTATATTATATACAATTTTAAAAGTAAAGAAGAAAAACACAAGATATGTTTGGTACTTTGTATAATATAATATCTTTGAATTTTAGTTGTAAATAATTAACTATAATTCAAATAAAATTCGTGATAATGTATTGTTTCAAAATATCATCAAATATTATTCATGGTCCCACATTAGGCAATGGTTATACTTATAAGTTATAACACAATATGGCTATGTTTATGCGCTTACGTTTAGTTTGTGCGATCATTAAAATATATTTTATAGCTATTAAAATATTGTGATGCTCAAAACTATTGTAAGAAAATTCCTTTCGCAGGGACATTAAATAGTTTAAGCGTCTGTCCACACTGTAATGTCGGCTTGGTTCGGTAAATTCTTATCACGCTTAGGATTGTATAATACAATCTGACCTTGATTAAATACTCAGACGAACCTATTGGACTTGTTGATTAACATTACCTCATCAAAAGGTTTAATAACAAAGTAACTTGTAATTTTTGAGTCACTGCATTCAAGATTAGTAACATTATTTTTAAAAACATCGAAAACCTTTTGTAGCTTGCTTCTGAAATTGGTACCAATTTCCTATCGATTAATTTTTTTGTGTTCACTGCAATCGATTGGACCCGGAACGGAACAAACAGCATTTACATTTTACAGTAAATATCACAAGTTCGATCTAGATTTGGTCAAATAGTGTTTGAAACGGAGCATTACCGAACCATAGTGTAGATCAACGTTAAATATTTTATATAACGTAAGTAGTGCTGGCACAGAAATACTGTTTTATATATATTTTTAGTAAAATATTTTCTTATATGAAAAATAAACAATAATATTTTACCTGTTTCATAAAAATTAAGTACTTGTATGTAGTCTTAGTGTATAGTCAACTTACCTATGTGTAAATAAATATATATTAACAATTTCATACAACTTAAAAAATAATACCATATTAAGATGACTACTAATGTTACTAAACATCAATACTGATGTTGTATGGCCCCAATAACACATTTAAATTCAGGTAATAGAAAGAACATATCAATCTGATACATGCAAAATAACTTCAAAAAATACAATTTTGATAGAAGTGATGCTAAATTCATTTATATTATAAATATTAAGTTGGCACAGGCTCTCAAATGGAGCTCTATGGATAAATACTTAACAGTCTCAAGTAATGAGGAAACAAAAAACAATTTTAATAACGAATCAACAATAAAAAAGGTTTGAGCTGAGATACTCTAAATAATTATATAATTAGGGTAAATTGTAAAATATATAAAAATATAAATTATTATAATACATTTTCATAAAATTGGACGGATTCGGTTAGTTATGAATGAGCTACATCTTATTAATATACATGAATACTTTGGGTAGGTAAAGTGAAAAACTTAGCTAGTCCTGCGGGTGGTTTCGTCTTGAGGTGCTCTTCTATGAACTGGCAGGGGCATAGATATTTGTCACTGTGACGTCCTGGCACTGTACTGCTGAGATTCAACCTGTTTTTCACCGCTCGCGCCCCCCACCGACCCGCGTAGCGTAGATATAGAAGTGCACCTCTCTCCTGAAAGCAATATTTACTGTAATGAATAATAGTATAGCAACAAAAATATCTATAACAATAGCATCATATGATGAATAGTACCTTTAGAAAGTATTCAAAAATTATTAAACAAGAGAGGTGTGATCACAAGACATAAATTGAATTAGAATTGTTCAATAAGACAAGACATAAATTGAATCAATTGTTCTTTGTCTGTATAAGTTCGTGTATAGACATTCCATATAATAATAACAATAAAATAAATAAATCAGGCTATAAATACGAAGCGTGCTTAAGTAACAAACGCAATAGTTTAATTCAAAATGCTGACTTGCCATAGCGGCCGGTCAGTACTGTGCTCAGTCGAGACCGCGCCGCCTGAGCCAGTTGTTGCACGGTGGGCAACAGGCGCGCGTATCTTTGGGCTCTTTGTTGCGCAATATTTCCTCGACATATTGACAGGGGCAGAGCGCGTTGGTCAAATGCCGTGGGGCCGCGGGGTTGCCCCCCTCCTCGTCTAGCGTCCAATCGAGCCGGCGACGCAAGAAGTCCTTCCCCCACCGCTGGAGATACCGGACGTACACTTGCTCTGCCATATCCTGCACATTATATTCCTCGCTTGACGCGGCCCATTACAAACACCAATCTCTACTAGTACTACTACTATTACTATGGGTGCCAACCACACATTTTTTAGTTTACTACTATTAATATGGGTGCCAACCACATATGTGTTAGTTTTTATCAAGTTTTTAATAAGTAAATATATAAAGATACATGTTAAAATAATGTTATAAACTTTGATTGGCTACCTTTTAAATGAAACTGTTTTTAAAACTGCATAATCATTTTTTACATAAAAATAGTAATAAACTATTTCTCATGTTCTTAAGTAAAATCTATATATGATAATTGAATACAATAGATAAAAAAAGTTTCATTAATTACTATCAAATACTAGATTTAGATTCCAATACTATGAAGGTTATACAATATATAATTTGAGGTCTGTGTTCTAAATTGTAGTGATTGGAAATTTGTAGATAAGAAAAGCGAGCCCAAAGTAAATTAAAATATAGTTATTAGTAATATTTAGTATCTGTATTAGTAATATTAATAAGAACTATTTCCTTCTTCCATTTTTAACATGTTAAAAAATATTCACATGAGTTGTAATAAGTAAGCATGCTGTTTCTCTTAAGTAACAAATTTCAATTGTAAACATGTATATTGAATAATGTTGATTCTAATGTGCCTTCCTCATCAGTCATATCTTAGGAACAATTTCCATGATGTACAGCAATTTTCATGATATATATTTTAGAACTTGTTATACAAGTTTACAAAAGTAAAATTATTAAATTTTTAATGTAAGTTTGTGTACCAATTGGTATTAGCAGCCATTATCATAACACAATATTAATAGACCAATAATGAGAGAATACTGAAAACAACATTGAAATTATAGACTGAAATAGACCAACTTTTAAATACCTCAATTTAAAAAAAAACTTTTACATAGTCTTCTTAACATTTCTAAATCTTTTATACTAAGCTTGATTATTATAAGTAAAACTTCTAAATTTTATTGATACAAAACTCTGATAGTTTTAATTCCATAATTCATGTTGTACCAAATTAGTCATGCAGATTAGAAGTAAGCCAAGTTATGATATTTGTTAAAAACTATATGTAGCAATATATTAAACTGTTTAGTGGTAATATAAAAAAAAACAATGCAGTTAGATACCAAAACCATTTGAACAGTTATATTAAATATTATGGGAAATAAAATGTTAGGGATATGGCTTTTATAGAAAACTGAAGCGGCACACAATTTTCACTTTACATTAAAAGTTATTTGATATTTGTCATCACAGTTTGTTGAGATAGATAGCTCACTATTAATTTGCAGATAAACCCTATGTAAGTTAGCCCAATCCTTTCGATACTATTATAAAAAAAATAGATGGCTTCATTTTAAAAATAATATTTCATTCATTGAAATATTCTGTTTAGGATAATTCATAAAATGTAATATCATAATTTTATGAAGTAAAATATTTAATTTAAAATAAAACAAATCCTAATTTATTAAATATAAATATTTACTTTATTACTGCTTTTCGGAGTAAATTAAAAAAAAATCTTACCTGTTTGCGAGACAATCTTGTAGATTGGCTTCCTTGAATTACTATATCATTAGCAGAAACATCTAATCTTTGTTCCCAACCTTGCATTATTGTTTTACCTTCTTCACTTTCAATAAACTGTTGAAGGTGTGATATACAGGGTGCAGAGTCAAAGTAAATATAACATAAATTCACTTTGTGACATGATATTTTGCCCCTGTCATCTAGTGCTAGTAGTAATTTATGTTTATTTAACAATTTATTAACACTTGCTAAACATTGCTCTAATCCTTTAGAAAGCTTCAACTTTATCCACATGCACAAGAAAATTGCCATTGCATTTAAGACTAACCACAGCACTCCAAGTGAAAACAGTGTAAGTCCAGTTAAACCAGAAAATAGCAAGGTAAGGAGCACAAGAAATGCGATGGTTATCCAACCAACTAAGACTCTCTTATAACAAATGTTGTATAATGTGAAACGAGCATCATTAACTAGCAGTTCCATAGCATGAACATATTCTTCAACAGTTAACTGAAATATACAATAAGGTTTAATATGTTAACTTTGCAGAGTGCATTAAAAACGTTCAATTTGTATATAAGCAACTATGTATATTTTCATTTTACTTACTGTTAAGCCCTGAGCCATTAATTCTTCAGGTACCAGCTCAGGACGAAATCTGGCTGCAGTTACCCATGGCCATTTCGTATTTGTAGGTAATAAAGTTACAATAACGTCACCATTGGCTGTAATTCGAAAAATAAAAATTAATTCCGAAGTATATTTAAATAATGAATACGTAATTAAATGCTTAAATTTGTATTTAAATTTTGATTATCTTACTAAATCCATGTCGAATGTTAATATATTCTACATTTTTCATAACAGCACTTTGCGAAGTTGGTTCAATGTTATTTTCAGTACGATCTAAATTTACATGAACAGTTTCGGTTTTAAGAACGGCTGGTCTTCCAGTATTTAAAGGAACTGATTTATTTCCTTCTGGAATATATTCATTTTTTGATTTAGAGTTTAAATCGCTAGTTTGTGGAGAATCATCGTCAAATTGAACCCAATTTTTTCTCTCCCCATCTTTATTTACACTGCCATTTGCTTCTGGTACATTATCTTCTGGCTTACTCATTTCAAAGTTATATTCGAAATGTTCTTCTTTTTCTTCAGTATAATTTAAGCGTGTAATATGTTCAAAATATGTTCTTAGCTTCAATAAAAATGTAATAACTTAATAGGACGTAAGCGCACTTTGTTATTTGTCACGAGTGTCAAGTACAGACTATAATATAAGGTTTAATATATTAGTGATTAACGTTACAATTCAAGCAACTAGTTTTATAAAGATATTAGAATTAAAATTTTGTCATGTGTTTTTAATAAACGAGTAATGAGTATGATTTAATGTTTAATTATAATTGGTTACGATAATTTATTGTTTAATGATAATAGGTAAAGATGACTGTGTCATATCCAATACCATTATAGTTTTCTATATCTGAATTATCGCATCTGAAATACTCCAGCTTGTATTTCTATAATATTTACTGTCTTCTGTGACTGTAAATTCAAGAAAAACATTTTTTCATTCAGTATGGATTTTCGCCTGTTCAGCCTCTCGGTTTTTAAATAATTATTATAATATTTGCAACATATTTAGTTGAAATTATGCTGCCTCATGAGGTGGTCTCCCTGTGCTAGCTATCGTAAAAGTTTCAGCAAGTTTCTATTTTACATTTGTAAGCATGTTTTCTTTGAATACTCCAACTTTGAAATATTTAAACCTCAAATATTATGTTATTTCATACTGAATATAGAATTTATCTGTGTTATTAGTATTATAACAACTTTGTGTAGCGTTTTAACCACGTTCATTTTATTACATTTGTTGTTGGAGTTTCCAATTCCGCAGGCTATGTACTTTTACAATCTAGCTATTGGCGAAATTAGAATTTACGGGTTTTACAGTCTTCGATAAACTCCGTCAAACACGCTCACATCCGGCACGGTCGGGATAGCGTGTTATGTACTCATTGCGACCATGTGCGGACACAAAAACCTAACCACCATGGATTTTCACGTGTGGGGTCATATGAAGAGTCTTGTCTAAAGTGAGCCGAACCCCATTTCGTCAGTGGAAATATTGAGAGATAGGATAATTAACGCAGCGAACAAAATGAGAAGGGCTTTAACTACTGGTGTAGTTAAAAATGGACTTAGAAAAAGAATGCGAAGATGTGTACAAAACAGAGGCGGACATGTTGAACATAAAATTTAAACTTTTAAGATGTTTTGTTGGAATTTTAAAATTTACTAAATTTTGTATCTTTAACTCGCCTATTGTTTTATTTGGCTTTTTTGCTCCTCCCCTTTAGCCTATGAAAGTAGTTTTTATACAAATGTTTAATTTGTATAAAAAACTACTTTCATAGGCTAAAGGAGAAGAGGAGCAATATAATAATATGAATACGAGAAGACTACGTGAAGCAAGACGGAGCAAGCATCCAAGTTTATTTTTTATTCCTAATTAATTTAAACGATCTACTCGAGCCGAGAACAAAAGAACATTCACACTATCGTTACAAGTTCGATCTCGATCAGTCAAATATTATTTGAGACGCATCGTATTAGAAATTTTGTCTTGTTGAGGTTACAAAAAAAAGCAAAGTAAGAACTTCACAGTACAAGTAATATTCGTTATCTAATATTCCAATTCAATGTAGAAATTAATGAAAGAGCGTTAAAAAAAAGCAACCAGTTCCGTTTATTGACTGAATAATTTGCAGTTCAAGTTGCATTACTACTTACAAGTACGTTTTCTATTGTATGTATGTATGTATTTATATATACTACATATTTGTATAATTTATATTGTGTACATTTTTATTGTGTATCTACTTTGTGTGTAGGTATTAGGTAATTCAAAATACTATTATAATCAATGTAAGATCCGGGGTATGACGAGTGGGCCGTGCCCATCCCAGAATGTTCATTATCAAAAATATATTTTAATTTACATAAAACATAAGATTTGTATAGTAGTTTTTAATTATGTTTACTACATGTATGAGGAGCTTGTGAATTGTTATATGACATGGTTCTTTTTTGTTTGCTTACGTAACCTCAGTTTACGTGAGAAGTTTTTTTAGAAGTCGACATCAGCGTACGTGACAAATTATAAATGTGTGATAAAGTGTCATTATTATTTTTTTTTCTTAAGTTTTAATAATGTATATCACACGGGAACTCCTAGAAATGTCTCTAGAAACGTCTATAATTATTACATACTATTTTATTATATAATACATATCTGTCCATATAACTATTTGTTTGTTTCTACTTATAATATTACTGTTACTATCTACCCCTTTATAATATAAATTTGGGTAAAATCCCAAAAGATTATCAGGCACAGATGGCTAAAAAAAGCCGTAAGATCACTTTTGGTTTTTAGTTTTCTCTTTTTTATTGTTTTATCATAAATATAAATGTATTTATTGTAATTATATTTACTACAAATAATGAAATATATTATAAAAATGTTGATAACAGAAAGATATATAAAAAAAAGAAACCAGAACAATAGTTATAACATTTTTTTCCTATCTGTCTGTGTTTGTGCACGGTAAGCTCAGAAAATCGGGTCAACTACAGTTTTTATTGCAAAGCAGCTAGCCAGTTATAATTTTACAAGTGCAGTATATAGGTGAAGGTTGCGATCATTGGACCGGCTCTTTGATTGGACCACCTAATTTCTTCAAAAACTATACACATCACAGGACTTTTGACACGTTGCTAGGCAACAGTACCGGTCATCTTGCCTCCCCACGAAACCTCTGTACGCCCGCGATGCGTGGTAAGTAGTGAGGTGTGTACTTGTGTTAGTGGTGACCGTGATGTACAAATCGAGTCATCAACAAACTCGTGTAAGTGACATTGTTTTAATTAATGTTTAATGATTGTATTAGATCTGAATAGCAAATTTATCTGCGCTTACAGCCACTACTAAGCTTTTTACTTAACTTTGCACGTTTTTTAATAATTGCTTTCGTTCTGTTCATATACCTAGTTGCCATCAATGGACCTGAATGGTGACGCTATCATTGGACCGGTCCAATCAAAGAAACTAATATCAAAGTTAATAAATAATGACTTTTATATTGTAAATTGAATATTTTAGTATTGCATGTAGGTAGATACCTACCTTTTAGCTATAATCGAATTATTTTTATATATTCCAAATTGTCGGCAGAGGAAAAGAAGAGAAAATAGTATTGGTTACTAGTATGACACTCACTATAGAATATTTTTAAAAAAACTATTAGATTAAATGAAGCAAGTCGAATCTATGGCGTTCCAAAAGCCACATTAAAAAGACGATTGGATGGGAAAAATCAAAAAACTGTCGAAGAAATTCAAATAGTGGGATCAAAAGGAAAGATTTCCCTAAGGCTTTGAAAACTGAAATTAGCGATCACATTATTGAAATGGAGAATTTTTTTGGTATTACTCCCAAAGATGTCAGACAGCTTGCCTTCCAATTACCTGACAAAAATAAAATTTAACATCATTATAATAAAACCAAAAAAGCTGCAGCATATATAGTACTATGCATTCATAAAGCGCCATCCAGATATAAGTTTCCGTCAACCAAGAGCCACATCTATGAGCAGTACAAGTTTAAAATCGATATATAAAAAAAATAAATAAAAAAGTAATTTTTATTTAGTGCTTCATTTGCGTCCCCTTCATTGGACCATTAATACAAATGTTTCAAAGTCCAATGATAGCAACTTAGTGGTCCATTCGAGGCGACGGTGGTCCAAAGAAAGCAACTCGTCATTGAAGATTTAATTAAGTATATTTCCAAAGCCTCTCAACTTTCTTTGCTAATATTTTATATATTATTAATTTACATAAAAAGCAACACATTCTATTAATTATCTTAAATTATCGGTGATATTTCATTGAGATATGGTGTCTCAAAGTTAAGTGGTCCAATGATAGCAACCTTCCCCTAAGTGCACCTCGCCCGTATAGAACAATAAAAGTCGCGTACGTATTTTTTTATTTCTTAAAGTTCTTCTTCTTTGAGGTACAGCCGCAAAAGAAAAAAACGGATTCCTTATAGGATCAATGAAAAAATATGAGCGTGCTTATTTTTATTGCACTTTCAAAGTGCAGAGGTAGGTTTTGTTTTTTTTTCAGATTTTTAGGATTTGGTACAACCAAATTTGGTTGTATCAAATCCTCAAAATACGAAAATTGAAAATTTGTAGATATATCCTAAAAATAAATGATTAAAATCTTACACTGCTCTTTATTTCGTACGAAACTAAAAAAGTGCGAAGAAGTGAGATTTTATTGTATTTATAAAGAAGGCAATCAGCAATTCGATAGTTTATTAATTTAACACAACAAATTTATATTTAGATAATTTCATACAAAACGAGTAGATAAGACTATAATTTAATTGTATATTTTCGTATGAAATGTTTTCCTTAGCGAAATACCATGAAATTGATACGGAACCCTCGGTGCACGAGTACTGCTCGCATTTAACCGATATTTTTTATTTTACTGTAGTTCAGAAATACGAGATTTAAACATCATAGAAGTTTCAGCTCAGTTAAATGTAAGTTGTATACATAATAAAAATCTTAATCAAATCAATACGCGTGGGGGCAACGGCTAGTATATCAATGGCCTCCACCTGCCCGAAATGTCGTTTGACCGGTTTTCTTGCTTATAGTCGTGGCCTGCATAGGTCCGCAAAATCACTCCCTCTAGCCGGTTAGCTCACCGTCTTATAAGTAGTCGCTTACAAAGCGTTGAAATTAAATTATAATTTAAAATAATTTAATAAAGTTTATTTTGAATTAACATAATATGATAAATAAATGAATACAAACGTACGAACTTTTCATGCAGTGTTTCTTAAATTTTATTGGCCAGTAACTTGTGAACATATTAATAGAATAGTGAAGTATTTATTATATTTTAGACTTTTTGATTTATCACATTGGACAGGAATTTTAGCCCAATAATTCTTATCAGTTTATTGATCATGATACATTTTAATCACACCAATATGGAATCACTACCTAAGCAGTTCGTTTCAGCAATGAGGACACTGTTTGATATAATGGATGATAAACATACTGGGTATGTAAAATTAACAGACATTGAAAACCGGTGGCGAGATGATCGGACTAAGGGTCTTCCTCGTGGGGTCATAGAAAGCCTTCAAAAGGTAACTTCACATGATGGATTATTAACATTCGAAAGCTTTTGTACTGGGCTTAAAATATGTCTATTAAGAAATCAAGTCCAAAATGCTTCAAACAAAGTAAATTCTATCAGTGAAGATATAGAAAAACCCGGAAATCCACAAATTCCGATACATCGTCCTCCATCTGCTCCATTAATTGATATGGAAAGCAATCATGATAGAGAGAGTACTTGGAATATAATGAGAAATACAGGTAATTCTACACAAAGAACGATAAGCATGCCTCAGTTAATAGATGATAAAGATGCTACTAAACATGAAGTTCCACAGGGACACAGAACATTTGGTCCTCCTAAGCCACCTCGTTTAGAAAAAAATGCAATAGACAGAAAAGAAAATTTGAAAAATTTTTTGAAAGCCGAAGAGGGTCTTGAAAATGATGACATAATTGAGACAAAAATGGAATTTGATATGACAAGACCAATAGAAGGTCAAGATCGTGGACTTGGGGATGGCCGCTCTGCAAATGTAACCCAAACAAATTTAAGAAAAACAACACGACGTCGGGAACCTCGTCGCCATACACTCCATAACGGTGTCGATTATAATTTGTTGAAAAAGATGAAGCAAATTGAACAAGAAAAAGATGTGTTGTTACAAGGTTTAACGGCTGTAGAGGAAGCCAGGGAATGGTATCTGAAGCAATTAGCAGAAGTACAGGATAAAATGCGATACGCAGGGAGGATGGGAGCATACGTGGTAACAAATTTTCAATACCGTATTTTTCTTTACAATAAAGATTTGTAATATTCTTTTTCTGTCGCGGTAAATACTTCAATACTTGACTCTAAATATATTTTATACATTACGTATAACAATATGAAACAAGCTTTTTATTCTATTAAGCATATGATCAATTAAATCATAAATAAAGATACCACTTGAATGTACTATTGGAACATTTATATTAACTATTTAGAAGGCCTAAAGACTTGTCAGCAAGTTAAATGAGTGGGTTTCTAAAAAAGATTCATTAAGATGTATCCAGAAGCTGACGTGAATATATATGTGAATGTAGATATACAAACAGAGAGATAAAAATTTTAAAAATAAATTCATATTGTAATACTACTTTTCAATAATGTAATTTTTTTCGTAAGTTTTTTAGCTTAATTTGTTTTTTACTGTTTACAGTATAGGTTATGAGAAAAGATTAAATATTTTAATAGGTAATTAATTATATTATAAATGAAAATAATTTTAAAGAACTCTTTTTATTTACTTAAACATGTTTAAAAAATAATATTTTATTTTTATGATTTAAAGGAACCATGGAATGAAGCACACCAAGAACGCTTAGAATTGCTCCGTGCTCGTATTTTAGAACTGAACCGACAACTCGGCGCCTTAGCTTCAGGGTGGCGTCATGGACCTCTGTCTCTACATATGAATCTTGCTCTCCCAGCATCAATAAATAATGCACCTACTACACCAAAAAATGCAAATGTTCTTAGATCTCAAAACAGAATGCTCGCAGAGGTTTATACATTTTACATTTGTAATAGGGATTATGATAATATAAATTATGTACTAACATAGTGGTGCATTAATACCACTCGAAATAGATTGAATCAACTACTTTTTAAGTTTATTAAGAATATTTAAATTAATATTCTCTTCATTTTCATTTTAATATGCTATTTGTACAATAAAATAATTCATTCTAGATTCACCAATTTTATATATTTATTTTGAACATTTCCATATACATTTATTACTTTGAATGGTAAATACATGAAACATAAATAATAAACAAAAGACTTTTTTTTTGCAGGAAGTCAACCGCAAGAATGAAAGAATATCTATTTTAGAAAGGGAAAAATCTGCTTTGATACGGGAATTATTATTGCAAAGAAATAGAATAAAATTACTGGACAACTTCACATAGTTATAAGTCTCAAATAGAAAACCATGTGCCATTCAACTAATCAAATTTATATAAAGATTAAATAATTGACTCATTTTTATATAATACTTAGACTGTATTTTATTAAGACTACTAAACAGATACATACTATATTACAAAAAATTAAATTGTATGTTTGTCGTAAAGGGAATAATCATATTCCCTAAATGGAACATCATAAGTCAAAAATCCTTGATCCCAAGCTCTTTCAATTGCGACCAGCAATTCTTTGTGTTTTTTCTGACATAATCCAGTTTTAAAAGCATCAAGTATCTAAAACAAAGGAAAATTGTGAATGATTTTTTTTTTATTATATGCAGAAATAGACTACTTTTATTGTTATTAATAAAATAATATTTATAAATTTTTTCTTTTATAATTTTACTATCATTAATCTTATTACTGTGTCAGAATAAAATAAAAATTGTTTAAATTTTTCTTAATTAAAGTACCTAACTATAAAATGGATTGTTTAGTATAGAATTATTCTAAAATGGTATATGTATCATAATAAAAGACATGCTATAGTAAATAATAGTAGAAATATGGAGGTTTTAATTACATTTAGTAAATATCTTGCTATATCCACTAAGAATCATTCTAATTTAAAATAATAATAATAGTATTTTGTTTAATATTTTCTTACCTGTCCTGTATAAGCTGAGATAAATTGTTCTAGCAATTTCGTATTTTTGGGGTCTAAAACGAGATATTCGTCTCGGCAAATAGGGCAAGGATTTCCTGTAGATATAATCCCATTACGAACGCAAGTCCTTCTAGTCCTTTTTGGTGCAAAGCCGCCTAGGTGGTTACGTCTATATAAAAACCAAACGGGATTTTCACCATAAGTTTGTTTGTATGCTTTACTTTGTAAATATCGAATGCTAGTTTCTACTGGAACAATTTTTGTCCTATCCTTAGTAGGATCAATGGGTTTCTGCTCATCTTCAACAGGCTCATCTGACTGATAAGAATAAAATCTTATAGAACATCTTATATCTGAGAAAACTATTTTATTGATTAAAGAACGCAAATTCGTTGTTATAAACATAATTGTGCTAGTTATTTGCTAGACTGAAGAAACGGCATGGGTTTCGATTGATGGGTTTCATAGAGAATGCAGTGACAGGTGTCACATTGATTATTGTTACAATCACAGTCTGATACAATATCCAAATAGGGATGTAACTGAAAATAAGAATCCCTAAAAAAGACGGATCACAAAAATTATCGGTCTCATTAGATTCCTAAAAGTATTACAGAATAATTTTTCAAAATCAATCGTAATGCCTTTTCTGATGACAAGAGCATGATACTTTCTTTTCTTTCAATGATTTATTTTCATTTTTTCAATATTAGCAAATATGTTTATACTTCATTATAAGTTGTAGAAAAAAAAGTTAGTAAAACTTAAATAAATTATTTAATCTGTACTTTCAAGTTCTTTAGTCAGTTGATTTTTCAATCTATGTTTTTGGGCGTTGGATTTGAAATTCTATTGTTGAACTTGGAATAAGAACTAAGATTACAATACAAATAGAATTAGAGTATTAATAGTGATTATATTTATATAATTTTATGTGTTCAATCAAATAACAATAAAACCTTTACATAATTGTAAAAGTGCTTTATAATTTAATGGTTATATTTATGCACTTCGTTATTTAATAGTTTAATTTATTATAACAGTTATTTTATGTCCTTAACTATAATTAGAAAATATTAAAATCATGGCAGATTCAGCAGCTGAAAGTATTATGTAAGTACTTACTCCAAATTCTAAAATATTTTTTTATTAATTTTGAATAATAAATTAATATATATAGTACGTACACATTTTACGTTACATATTTATAATTTTTTGTTGCTATTAGTATTTGTTAATCCGTAAACCATTTATTTTTACATAAAATGAACAATACTATATTTTTTTATTTATTTTATAATAGATAGAGATTATTAGATATACATAAAGTGCATGTTGTTTCCTATTAAATTACTATTGATCAGAAATCCTTACCAAGGTAAATATTTAATTATAATGTAAATAAATTGTATAACATATAGTATACTATGTAGTGTACTATCTTAAATATTTAATTCCAATTTTATATTTGTATTTGGTAATAATGTAAAATATTTTTATCAATTTTGTGATAAATTTCTAATTATTTATTCTTATAAACAGTTATTTAGCTTATAAGGTAATTGTTTCCTTTGATTAGTAAATCATCAATCTGGAGTGTAGATTACAGTGTATGAAATATAAAGATTAATGTTTTGTTAGAAATAAAGTTATAGAAACAGGTAAAAGTGAATTAATAATATTCAATAGCATAATGGTAATCTATTATAGAATAATATGGTGTAATAAAGACTATATTTGAGTATACAGGTATTAAAAGCTTTTGAGTATACATGTATTAAAACCTTTTTCTAATAAAAATTCTGGGCACATTCTATGAGGTAACCAATAACAAATATCTCAGCTTGGCAGCAAAAAATATCTCAATGGCTTGATTATCTTATAATTATTGGTCTTTTTATTCATGAATATTGTATGCATTTCTCTATCTTTTTTATTTTTTTTATTTAAAAATAGTTTGCTTTACATACACTTGGTCCGTGGACCTATTTTTAATTTATACTATGTTCTTATTACAAATATTGATTATATTAATACATAGAATTAATATTTATCATAATGAACATCTATCTTTACATTTTTTATATATAATATTACTAAGAACTAAGGCTATGGCTGATAAGCAAATTACACTAGTTGCAATTCTCTATATTATTTATATAATTTTGTAGTTTGTACATTTTTTTAATAATGTCAGTGATCTTTTTCATTAGTATTATACATTATTAATTATTATAAAAATAATATGTAATAACCAAATATACTATAAAAACAAACTGTGACATGAGTATGTATGTATATAAATTTAAAATTTTTTATTCTTACTGCATGCATATTGGATGCAAAAAATTAAAATTATCCTTCATATATAAAATATTTACCATCGTGGTATTAATGAACTTTTTATCACTAGAATCATCAGTAAAAAGTAAGAAAACATGGAATTGAAATACAATGCAGTTTTTAATGTACTAAAACTGTTTTTATTTTATAAAAAACCTAATTAGTACTCTTGGAATCATATTCATAGCAATAAGCTATTAACCAACACGAAATCTCTCGAGAAGCGAAAAGTGGGCAACAACAGAGTGTATTAGCATTAGATTTTCTTTAGCTTCCCTGGATGAAACTACAAAAGAATCAACACAAACAAGCTAGGATTTACATATAAAATATTACCAAAAATTCACTCATAGAATGCAGCTTAAAACAAGCAGTTATTATTGTTATATAACAATACTAATAAATTGAAAGCTTGCCATGAGACTATTGTAATCTTGTAAAGTATTGTCTATTTTCGTACCGTTGTAAAATGAACAGCATCCGTCTCCGCCCCTTAGCGATATGATAAATTTGCTTGATTCCCTCCTGTATGTATATATTCATCTCTTTTCGTCTCATGCTATACAAAGCGGGTAAAAATGTTCTATCACCATAGAATGCGGAGTCTGTCGAGAAATCCCGAAAGTAACCCGAATGAGCCCGTCCTAATTTCAGTATTCTCATATGTGTCGTCAAAACAACCACGACCAACACGAGATAGTTTACACATTTTGTTTGCTTTTACAATGTTCATTCTACGTTATATCTGAACCCACGTAGTTTTGTTTTAATATATAAATTGACAATTTTAAGGTAGTGCGAATTTAATAATGATCAAATGTGTGTAGTTCTTAATAAAAGTATATATTAATAGATATTATTAGTGTACAGTGAAATTGGTGTGATTGTAGTGCATATAAAGTGCAACAGATTTGTCCGTTGTTTTATCAATAGAAACATTTCAAATGGCGACTTTGCCGCGTATGAATACATCTAGGCACAGCTCTAGTACTATTTCTTCACCTTTCAGGTAATTATTTATTAAAATATACTTGACCTTAATTTAAATTAGATTGAAGAATAAGTCCACATCTAGTATCAAATCTAACCAGGTTAAAATATCCTTATATTTATATGTATACTAAATATATATTTGTTTATTAAAATTACTTATTATTCTCATTGTTATTGTATAAATCCAATAATTTTATGCAACATCAATATTGTTAGTAAAGGCAAATAAAATTCTATACCTACTCGGTAAACTAGCACGTTTATGATGTTGACGTCCGATAACAATATTTATATTATGATTGGTACTTAATATATCAATAAGCAATCATATATGTGCACTACATTGCATTATAGCAACAATCATTGTGATTTACATTATTTAAAAAAAAACCACGTATTAGTTGTTTGTAAGCTTTGGTATAAAACCTAAAAAAAAATTAGAACATTTACTTACTCAATGTCTACATTTATGTACTTGAATAAGTGTGTTAAATTTTATCCACTTTAAGTCAATTACTTGATCATGCAAAAAAGGCAACAGATAGGCAGTATTTTACTTTTGTTCCTGTGCTAGGTGAGTGGTATGAGTCAACATTCTCGTCTCTTATTTACCCTGGAGGATGATACGTGCATTATTACTTACGTTGGTACTTTTTCAATAATATTAATAAATTAAAATAAATATATTGTATACCTTAGTTATTATCTCAGCATCACTTCGAATTAAATGTCAGTCTTACTTCGAATTGTTTGATTTACATCAATAAACTGAATTAATATACCTATTATGTCGCTTAGTGTTCATTATCTTATCTTATATTTTTAATAATTTTAACTGAAACTTGTTACTTTCATATTAAATTTAAATAATCTCTTTAATGATTTTCTTAATACAAATAATATTACACCAATAACTACTGGCTGGGAGTAAGTGCTGTAACCAAACGATCTGAATAATAAACATAGTTATAAATACATATACATAAAATATAAATTATTAGGTACTGAAAAACGATTATATTATTTTACATATAAATAATAGTTAAATAAGCAAAATAAGCGCTTTTGTGAAAAATTAAAAGGAAAAAATATATTTCTAATTTTAAAATACATTTTACTTTTATAAAAGTATTGAAAAAGAACTATTTCCAAAATTTGAAACACAAAAAGCGTCGCTTTATTACTGTAGTCCACCATGCATCGGATTATTTTTTCATAAATACGTGTTTTCTTAATTTTTAATAACTATAATTTATATTCTAGTTACATTTATTTATAATAAACAATATATTATCAGCAGATTCTTGATAGTTATGTTAAAATTGAATTTTTTGGAGTAACTTCATGTCAACGAAAATCACGTTCAAAGTTTCCTTTGCATAAACAAATACATGGGAAATCAGCTATTATAAACGTTTTGAAAATATGTTTAAATTGTTCTGGTTAATAGTACTGCTAGAAGCAATGTAATGTGTTTTTATTCTTTACTATATAGTACTATTCTCGCCCTGTTGAATTTTTATTAAATTTTTGCTGCGGTGTTCCAGATGTGGCAAGCATAACTTATGTACGGTACAAACGAGCTCGAGATGAGTTTTATGTATAAAAAAGTCGGTAATCTATATGATAAACACATTTTCCTGGTTGTTTCACATGGCTGAGCTGGATTCTTATTTTTTCCTTTTTCTGGTATTTCAAAGAACGATTTAAATTTTTGAGATCGGACATCCGTCCCAACAACTCTGTTCCAACAACAATCTCCTTGAAGGAACTTCTCTAGGCTGCACAAAATGCTATAGAGACTCCTTCACTCTCAAAACACTGTGAAGTTAAAAAAAAAGAATGAAGTTATTTCGATTACTTAAGCCACGTTTGTCTCAATTTCGAAACATTTACACTTGTTCGATGTATTTTATATATCTTACATATGCTGTATACGGTTTTCATCTAAAAGCGTGGAGCATTATGTAATGTGCTGTCAAATTTATTTGATAATAGGTAGTTATTTTGTTATGTTTTTTCAGCACGAGCCCTCGAAAGCTACAAGAAATGACTCTTCCTGTCAACGAGGGCCATGGTAAGTAGTTTTTATATTTAATTTTGAATAATATAAACCTACTTTCAAATGTTTACTGCACAAATGTATGTGCAGCATATTGTGTAACATTTAAAAAAAATCATATAAAAGCAACAAGTAATAGTCAATTATGACAAATTAAAATCAACGAAAATAATAGCAAGTATGGCTTAGTAAACATATTAAACGGATTCTTAGAATTCTTCTAAAGAATCCTTTTTATTTTACTATACGTGTTAACCTGGAAGCTTTACAGTATGACATCCATTTTATACGTTTAGAGATCACTGGGTTTACTGGAACTACAAAAAAACATTCGTTTCTTTTGTTTAAGTACTGCTGAATTTAGAAGAATAATATACTATTAAACAAACGACATATTCAAACCCTTCCTCTTGATAAGAAGTATGTCTTTTTTATGTTACAGACGTAACCAGTGCTAGTGGCGTCAGCATGAAACAATATGAAGAGCAACTGAATGGCTTAAGGAAAGAAAATTTTCATTTGAAATTAAGAATATATTTTTTAGAAGAAAAATTAGGGACTGGTGCACCACCAGCAGTTCAAGTAAGTATTTGTTAAAACTCGGATTTTCCTGTTTTAAATAAAATTTTCAAATGAGGTACATACATAAAAGGAACAAACTTTGTTGCTGTTTAGGGCTTATTGGAGCACAATGTGCGTCTTCAGGTTGAAGTGGAGGAGCTAAGAAGGCAACTTACCGACAAGCAAGAGCTGCTAGCTGCCGCAGCTGAGGCGATCGATGTATTGGAAAATCAGGTTATAGCATTATAATTTCAAAAGTACTATATTTACGTCATCTCGTCTCTTGCTAATGTCCGGTTTCTAATATATAGGGATCCGTTTCCACTGAAGTTGCTGAAGTGTCTATAAATAATAGTAATACAACCAGGAAAGATGGTGACGAACCACTGACTACACATAAAAAGGTAAAAATACTTTTTGAATTTATTTCTAATATGTTTATGATATTTTATAGTTAATATTATTGAGATTTTATATAACGAAAGTACTGAATAATATATTGTAATATAATTATGTACCCCGTTTGTACATTCAAATTATAGCATTTTTATTATTTTTCTTTTGTTTAAGGACGATGGTAATCATACAGATGCTGTAGACGAGACCTATCAATCGGAATCAGCTGGGTAAGTTAATATTTTATATAAATAGTGATATAGGGGAAAATATAAATATATAATTTAATTTTATATTTTTTTTAATAAAAATATATCTTTAATTTTACATATTGCAGAGACTACTTGGCAGTAACAGTTAATAATGAGGATTTGGTAAGTTTGAATTGAACAAAATTTGATTGAAGTTTGAAATTCAAATACTTAATAATTCTAATCTATGCGCATAAATTAAATTCAATTTTTGTATTTGTTTATGATTTTAAAATTATTGCGTGTAAAGCGTGTAAAGCGCGAAGGTGTCGCTACTTCTTCTTGTATATAATATTTGTATACAGGATCAATTGACAAGGTTGAAGAAAGAAAATCGCAAAGCTCTTCAAATGATCAAAGGATGTATGAAGAAAATTCAGCAACAAGACAAGGAAATGAAGAAGCTAAAATTGGTATGCTTTAACATATTTTTATAATTGTTAAAATAAATTACAATTGACATTGACAAAAATATACACGCTTAATTATTATTTTGATAATGTTTATATTTTTATTAAAAATCATTCAATTAAAATAAGTTTAAAAGCTTCCGCGTAGTTTACTTTTTATTTATTAAACATCACAATATTTAACGTTAAGCTCACTCGCTCTGTAAATAATCAATATTAAAATATTTATTAATTATATTTAAGAAAAATAATAACTATTATTTAAATATACATGTTTAAACAGGATAAAGAACTAACATACGCCCACGTAAGCGACTCTCAAATGGAAAAATATGAAGAAATATTAAAATGCAAGGATGAGCATATTAAAGATTTGGAGAACAAAGTCAGACAATTGCAAACACATGTGGAGAATACAAACGAAGATTCCACAGGGTAAGGACAGTTACTACTTATTTTATATTATATTTATACTATTAAGAAAACATTTCACATTAGCGAGATTTGAACCCGCGCTTCTTGCTAACCGTGCAAGCACTCTGACCACTAAGCTATGCGTTCTTTATCACTCTGCGTCGAAATTCTTAAATGCTATATACAGCTACATTCTAAGTCCATAATAAAGAAAAGATGCGAGAGAGAATGCTGATTTTAAATTTGTTATTAAATATTTTTAACGATTTTAATTTATTTCACTATGTCTACTTTATCATAACACTTTATTATATTGAAATATTATTTTCAAATATTACATCATTTAATTTTTTTTTTTCAGAAATCTACAGCAGTTATTGACACGCCGTTTACAAGGATTGACATACTTTTTGGACAAATTGTTGTCGCACAAGTGGGTATCTACATTGTGTTAAGTACAAAGTTATTATTGCGACGATTATATTTGATGTAATTTTCGTTGAATACGTGATCTTGATAGACGAACTTTATATAGATGGACAGACAGACAGACAACAAAGTGATACTTAATGTTTCAGTTTCCTTCTTTTTGAGGAAAATAAATCAAAACATCAAACAAGCTACATTAATGATTGCTTTAATATTAAAATAAATTGAAAATAATAACTTACGAACTTAATTCTTAAAATTGAAAAATTGCTTTATGTGATATAATACATTGGTTCAATTAACACAACTAATTAACTAGGCTTAAAACATTTTTGGGTATTTTTTTTCCAGATGTGTCCTAGGTGAAGAAAAAAAGAAACTTGCTGAAAGTATACTAGAACAAAGCTTGGCCTTGCCTGTAGGTTTAGAATTAGACGAATCCATGGCCCCTGAGGAACTGACAATGGACGAAAGTAACCTTGACATTTCACAGTCTATGAGAATAGAAGATCTCACTATGATGTTTGGCCATCACCTAATGTGCAGTGACGATAACCATAGATACTCCATGAGAAAGCCAATACGGAATATTCCACAAGCGGATGTTATATCGGAATCGGAGTGTTGGTCAGAACCAGATAGAAATGTGTCTTTAGCTCGCGTTGGCCTCTGTGACACTGGGGTGTTGGTGCCGGAAAGTGTCTCGGAAAATAAGTATCGGTCGCGTCGTTCTAAACTTTCCCACGGTTCAAGGTCGGAAGAAATTAAGCAAATTAATGATAATATTTCCATGAATCAGATCGATGAAATTTCTAAACGTAATCAGCAATTGGAAGAGGAGAAAAAGGATTTAAGGGACAAACTAGAATTCGCTGCTAAGCATTTAGACGAGCTCACGGCTGAAAAAGAACAACTTAAAGCGGCACTCGCACTGGAACAACAAAATGCTTTGGAAACCAATAAAAATGTAGAAAATCTCAAACAAACTGTCTTCGCTTTGGAGACCAGAATCAAAGACAATGAACAACAAATATCTCACAACATGCAATTAATAGAACGATTACGTTCAGAGAAACATGAACTGGAGTCTACGTTTTTGGAAACTGAACGGTCTTTGCGACGTGCAGCGGATGAGGCGACCGTGCAGGCTTCGCAGGCCGCTTTAGAACGAGCTCGAGCTCAACATGAACGATTACGTATTGAAAGAGAGCTCGAAGAAACTCGTGAAAAACTCTCAAATGCTATGGAAGCCAACGCTCTTCTAGAAATAGAAATAACACGTAAAGTAGCAATGGAAGATTATGATGACAAAATTGATGAAATTCATGAAGCTGTTCCATTTGAAGAAGAAAGGCCTACCTCCCCTGATCAAGGCATTGACAGCGATAGGCTATCGAGCTTAGAGCAAAATGATGAAGTAAATCTTTCTCCGCGTAAGTATTCTTGCATTTGGTTATTGTATTAATTTTAAGTAGCATTCTAGTTAAGATAGATATGATTTTTTTATTATATAAAATTACAATGCATGGTATCAAAGTAATATTAAATATTATTTTAACCTACTAATTCGCACTGCCGAGCATTATGGCATTATAACGATATTTTAATATTTTTCATTTATATTGACAATTTTTCAAAATGTAAATTTTTTTAGGATCTTTGTATGAAGAAAATGTGACACTTAAGCAAAAATTGGCCCGAACTAAAGCGACACTCGCAGACGCTCTTACACAACTTAACGCGGCAAATATGCGAAAGAGGAGCGTAAAACGAGCTATATGTCGAGAAATTCACAAGACGCATGGAGTACTGCGCAAAGCTCGCGATCAACTCGAACATCATAACCAACAATAGCGCCAGTACCAGTCTTGTACTAAAGTAACATTGATTAAGCGATAACTATAATTTGCCATGTCGATTTTTGCTGTAACTTTTTGTGAATTTACCTATTAATTCCAAAGTGTTAAATACTCTTGTGATGTGCTATTTTAGTACTTATCTTAATAATAGTTTGTTTTTATATGATATTACATGTATTTTAATAAATAAGAATTTTGGTATACATTTTTTTTATTTGGTATAAAATTCCTTTAATTGGCAATGGCGATTTGATTTATTATTAGATAAAGCATACAAAACATAAAGCAAATTGTTAATATAAAATAAGAAAATGCAGCGCTATTTCACGTTGTTTGTGTTCTTATGCCATATATAAAAAAGACAAAAAGCTAATCATGTTTTATACATAAAAATCTTTACTTAATTTTCGATAATAATGTTATGATGACTACACATTAGTGATATAACGAATATTTGCAAGCGCCAATATTCCCACATTTTTACACATTCGCAAAAATTAATGCGAATGTTTTGTATGGAATGGAATGTCAGAAAAATAAAAATTTGGAGATGATAGCATGTTATTAAAGTATAAATCATCTTACTTTTTGTTTTTAATACAAAAAATAGTAAATTAATCTCGTAATCACATTATCAGTAAGTAACAATTTTTTCATGCAATATAAACAAAAAAATAAATCCTCTTTCTCCTAGAAAAACTCAATCTGTTATTGCTTAGGTTTTAATGTTATATAAAACTTTAAAGAAATAAAAATAATGATGAAACAAATATAATATTCTCTTACAATAAACTATAAATATAATATTTTCTAACTATAAAGAATAAATAATAAGTAACGAAGGAATGGACGTCCAAAGTACTCTCTTGCAGTAAACAATCAGCGCCAAATTTAAAACTATTGAATACTCGCATTTGCGAATGTCGATGTCGCACGTAGCTATTCGAAAATGTTAAAAAAGTGACATTCGTACATCACTACCATAGATGACATTTTTAATACAACATTTTTTGACCCCGTGTGACAGAGGGCGTTATTAGTACTCGAAAAATTTCACTAGGTGGCAACTTAAGATGTCCAGAATAGTATACACTTTTAAAAAAAAAAAAAATTCAAATTAAATTATTATTATACGATATGTATATTAGATTACTAAGAAGTTCCATTTACAATCTCCATTATATATTATCCTTACTTTTAAATGTAAATAAAAACAAATGAAAATGATAAACATTTTACATAAATACATATTTTGGCTTATTGCCGTTAAAGACATAATTAAAAAAGGCCTGTTGGTTACACTTACCACCATTACTGCATAGAAAATTACAAGTTAATCAGTAGACGTAAGAAATCAAAGACTCGAGTACCTTGCTTAGGTAAATCATCAAAACAAGTATGAAAGACTTTGCTAGCGTTTGTTTTGGTTGACACACGTGTTACTGAGAGTTTTCTGTTTTGGTGTTAATTTTCTCCACCGTTCTCTAGTGGAGTTATTTTAAATTTTTAAAAGATTCCTTTTTAAGAAGGTGGCTGGTTGTAGTAAGTGTTTGTGTTGTTAATAAAGTGTCGTTATATAGTTTAAACTAGGTAAGGTTATTTTTTTTTTCTATTTTGTCTTTTATTTAATTTATAATGGATGGGGATCCTCCTCCTGATCCTCCTGATACTGGAGGTGGTAGAATGGAAGTTCAAACGGTGGCTAGAAAGAGGCAAGGTGAAGATTCTACTATAAATAATGATTTTAGTGCCAAAAAAACTATTATAAACCCATCCACTGCGACACCCTCCATTCAAAACCTATATATCCATCCATCCCTTTCTGAAGGTCCTAAGTCCTACATTGACTCCGACAAAGGCCCCTTCATTGTTTATGTGTCCAGAGAAATACCTGATCCAGCTGCTGGTACCACAATTAGAGCCATTAAGTTTGGTCAATTTCTTCATAGAAATAAGGTCAGTGATATTACGAATGATGGCATTAAGAATGTTGGTCGTAATAAGATCAGCGTTCAATTCTCAAATGCTGCTGCAGCGAATTCTTTTTTGACCAATCCTATATTAAGTCTATGTAAGTATGTTGCGGTTATCCCAACATTTATAATTACCCGCATGGGTATTATAAGAGAAGTACCAGTAGACTTCTCCTTAGATGAACTTGTGGAATCCTTAGTTTTTCCATCTGGCTATGGACAGGTTTTGAAAGCGCGAAGACTGAACAGAAAGAGTGTAAGTGAGGGAGTGACTACATGGATCCCGACCCAGTCGGTTGTAGTTACTTTCCGAGGTCAAGAGCTGCCTGATAGGGTCTTTTCCTATCATTCCTCTCTTCCGGTTGAACCTTATAAATTCCCTACTATCCAATGCCTAAACTGCTGCCGTTTTGGTCATGTTAAATCTCAATGTAGGTCTCAGCCTAGGTGTTACAGGTGTGCCCAGTCTCATTCTGGTGATTCATGTGACATTACCAAAGAGAACTCTAATTGTTTGTTCTGCAATTGTAAACACTTTGCCACAGATAAAGACTGTCCTGAGTATGCAAGACAGCAATCCATCAAAATTGTTATGTCACAAGAGTGCATCTCATACTTAGAAGCTTCCTCCCGTTTTCCTTCTGCCCAGCGTTCCTATGCAAATATTGCAAAGGAAATGTTCTCTCCTACAATTACCATTAATCCTAAGTTCCAACAAGCCCGGGTTACCCAGAATACAACAACTCCCTCCAAATCATATCGCAAAACAGTGTTCCAAACTCCCCGTCCCAGAGCTCCTCTTGCTAAAGGTTTTGATAGACAAGCTCATCAAGCCTTAATTGGTAACTGTTCCTCATCCCTTCCTAATGGTCATGCTCTCAATCAAGGTGTTGATAATCCAGCAGTTGGCAGAAAAGATCTGTTAGTTGCCTTAACAGAAACTCTTGTGAGTATTATATCCACCTGTGATGAACTTCCTTTACCGTCCAACGTTGCCCAGAACTTACTAACTATCTTTAAAATCCTAAATAATGGCTCCACTGACCTTCCTGCAGTGGAATAGTAGCAGTGTTCGTGCTAAAAAACATGAATTACTGCATATTATTTCTCTGTATGATCCTGTCATTATTGCCCTCTCAGAAACATGGCTTGTGCCTGATTCCCCATTCAGGGTACCAGGTTTTGCCTGTTTGAGGGAGGACAGAAGTGACGGGTACGGAGGTAGTGCTATCCTCATCCAGCACTCCTCTCCCTATTCTCGCATTCCTCTCCCATCTCACAGTCAACAGATTAATGCTGTTGCTGTGAGTGCCTTTAATATATCCTTTCTTTCTGTATATATTCCTCATCCTTCCTTTTCCGTTTTCCTTGAGCTTAAGTCTATCATCACTTCGCTTCCTAGTCCAGTGCTGATCCTGGGAGATTTTAACACTCATCACACTATGTGGGGGTGTTATTACTGTGACGGATTCTCTCCTTCGTTGGTGGACTTAATTGATGATGTCGACCTCTGCATCCTCAATGACGGTTCCCCGACTCGTAGGGTCAATCCTAATCAGAATCCCAGATCTGCTGTTGACCTCTCCTTGTCCTCTCCTTCACTTGCTTCCCAGCTATCATGGTCTGTCCTTTCTTCCACACATGGTAGTGATCACTTTCCAATTCTTTTATCCTTAAATAATAGACTCCCTTTTATTAATAGCCCTCACCCGCTCCTTAAATTCAATTTAAAAAAAGCTAATTGGTCTAAGTATGCTGACTCTGTAGATTGCATGTTGAATGATCTTCCGGAGTCCGTTAATCATGAGAATGTCATTGTTTGTTATGACCGGTTTGTCTCTGCCATCTTATCTGCAGCTGACTTAAACATTCCTAAAAAACTCTCCATTCAGAAGCAGATGCCTTCCAATCCCTGGTGGGATCAGGAATGCTCTGATTCTGTCGATCGGCGAACATCTGCCGAGGTGTCATACGCAGCCTGTATGACAATGGAGAAATACATTGAATATAAACGCAATGATGCAAAATTTAGGAAGTTAATTTGGAAAAAGAAAAAACTTGGTTGGGTCACCTTCTGCGAGTCCCTTAATCCTCGTACCTCTTCCCATATTGTGTGGGCGAATGTTAAGAGATTTCGCCGGTCGCTCAACAGTATGCCTAGTCCAAATTCCAACAATCCATCAATATGGCTTAACAGTTTTGCTAATAAATTGGCTCCTCCCTTCGTTCCGTCTTTCGATCTATCCCCAGCTATGCCGATTGAATCCTCAGAAGAAATGGATGCCCCCTTTTCTTTTGAGGAACTCAAAAACATCTTAGCGGATTTAAAAGACACTAGCCCAGGTGAGGACGGTGTCCCTTACTCATTTATCAAGGAGTTAAACGATAAATCTAAGGTTTACTTTTTAGATGTAATAAATAATATTTTTCAATCTGGCAATATTCCTGATTCATGGAAATCCCAAATTATCATTCCTATCCTTAAACCGGGTAAATGTTCCTCTGATCCTTCTTCCTACAGACCCATTGCCCTTGCATCAACGTTATCAAAAACTGCTGAACGACTTTTAAAAAACCGTTTGGAATGGATAGTGGAAAACAAAAATATCTTAGCTCCCTCTCAGTTTGGATTTAGAAAGGGGCTAAGTACTGCAGATAGTCTCAGCATTTTAACTACAGATATTCGACGAGCTTTTGCCAAAGGAGAGTATTTAGTGGGTGTTTTCCTAGATGTTGCATCGGCATATGATAATGTCCTACTTCCGGTACTCAGGCAGAAATTGCTTAAGCTGAGTATTCCGCCGAGGTTGTCTCATTTCATATGTAATTTGCTAACCGATCGAACGGTATCTGTTAAACATCCGCTTCTTACTGTGCCCCCCAGACACGTCTGGAAAGGCCTTCCTCAGGGTTCAGCTCTTAGTCCTCTGTTGTACAACATCTACACACATGACCTCGAATTATCTGTTAGTAGTTTTTGTAATATCCTTCAGTATGCTGATGACATCGTCCTCTATTACAGCTCAAATTCTGTAGAGGACATCACTTACCACCTAAACACTGCTTTACACTATCTCAACCAGTGGTTGACTGATCATGGTCTCTCGTTGTCCATTTCTAAGTGCCAGGTAGTAGTATTTACCAAAAAAAGAGCTACCCCAAATTTTCAAATTGCTCTTGATGGCTCTCCCATCCAGGTCATGGAGAATGTAAGATTTTTAGGCATGATACTCGATAAGCGACTGAATGGAATTGCACACGCTGAATTTCTTAGCAAAAAATGTGAAAAAGGCATTAATGCTTTAAGAGCAGTGTCTGGTGTGTGGTGGGGTGCACACCCTTATACTCAAAAACTTCTGTACGGTGCCCTTATCCGTAGTCATATTGATTATGCTTTATATGTTCTGGACCCCTTTAATAAAGTAGCCACAGAAAAGCTTAATCGGATACAGTACAAATGCCTACGTATTATCTTAGGCGCAATGAAGTCTACTCCCACCAATGCTCTCCAAGTGGAGTGTGTTGACCCACCCCTACCTATCCGAAGACAATACCTTGCAGATAGATTTGTTGGTAAAATGTTACAGCTTTCTTCCCATCCTTTGTGGCCTAAGTTAACTGAGTTAGCTGACCTCATCCCCAGTGATAAACCATTACCATTCTTATTACATAGTTTCCTGAAATTCACCAGATTACCTCATCCTTTGCTACGCCTTTCATCTAATCCATTGTTTTGTACACCGTACAAAGCATTGGTCCATCATCCATCCGTCATAACAGATCTTGGCTTGACCAAGGGAGATCCAGGTACCAACACAAAATTCCAAGAGGCTGTATATGAAAATTGGTCAAATCATCTTCACATCTTTACAGATGCATCAAAGCTTTCTACGGAGAGCTGTGTTGGTGCAGCTTGCTGGATACCAAAATTCAAAATTATTTTACAATTTAAATGCCCTCCCGAAACTTCAGTGTTTACAGGCGAGGCTGTTGCCTTGTTAGAGGCAGTCCTGTTCACGCTCTCCCACAACGTAAAACAGACGGTTATTTTTACTGACTCTCTAAGTTGCTTATTGGCTTTAAAGGGTAACCCGTTTCATAGTAAATTAAGATCTTCAATTGTTTTAAGGATCCGTGAAGAATTATACTCGTGTCATCTGAAGGGTTTGGAGGTCACTCTTGTGTGGATTCCAGGTCACTCTGGAATTAGTGGGAATGAATCTGCAGACTCTTGTGCAAAATTAGCAGCCCAATGTGGCACTCTAGACCACTTTTTTAATTCGGCCCAGGATCTGCTGTCTCTTGCTGTTACTCACTTGGATAAGTCCTGGTCCAAATACTGGGATCTATCAAAATCCCAGAAAGGTAAATACTATGCATTTCTCCAACCTGATATACCAAAGCGTCCTTGGTTTTTTTCTCAAAAATTCACTGAACGGAAAGTTATATCCACAATTTGCCGCTTACGCCTCGGACATGCATGTACTCCTGTTCACCTGGCTAAGATCAGGGTCAGGGACCACTCATTGTGTGAATGTGGCTTAGACGACGGTTCTCCTTCTCATATCCTTTTTTCTTGTCCTAAATTAATCCGTCCTTTATATGATGTTCTTCCGCTCAAAGTCCCTCGTCCTCTTAGTGTTCAGTGTTTGTTAATGTTTGTGTTTAGTCCTTTATGTAAATTTTTGTGTAAATATATTAAATATAATAATATTAGAGTATAAGCTAACACCCTTGTAAAATATTATCTATTACTAACCTAATGTGTTGTCTGTATATATTGTAGTTATTTGTTGATTTTGTTATAGGTGAAGGATTTAAAATGGATCTCTTTTAAACATGCATTCCTCTTTTGTGTAATGCTATCTCCTTTTTACCGTACATTCTCCTTTGTGTGTTCTCCATTCAACGTGACATTGGCGAAGTGAATTGTGCTCAACTGGCACGCTCGGAACGCCATAACTAAAAAGAAGAAGAAGAAGAAGAACAAAACAAGTATAAGAGTTCAATAAAAGGCAACGTGATTTACTTATACAATGCTGCCATTAAAATAAATAAACCAATTTTATTTAAAATATGAAAAATAAAATAACATTGAAAATAAAAGAAAAAAATAACATGAAGATAAAATTATTCGTAAAGAAAATAAAAAATAATGAAATAATTTTATTTTTATATAAATGCTATCTAGTGGCGATATATGTAAAAAATATCAAACTTATTTATGACCTGGGCGAGAGTTGGCGCTAGTTTTTTTTGAAAATCACATTTATATGGAAGTAGTTTCTGTGTTATATGCACACAAACATATTTCAATTTAATAATGTCTATATCACAATTAAAATGAAACCTTTATTAAAAAGAACACCCATCAAAATAATACAAAATAGTATAATTAATCTTATAGATAATATGATTATTTATCTTATTTTGAATTACCTACTGATATCAATGAGTAATAATTTTTAATAAATGATGATCTCATTATATCTTGTATGATGCAATTTTTACAATTTTATGGACATAAAAAATACTGATAGTGCGTAATTTAATTGTTAAAGCAAAAAACAGAAATAAGTTACAATATTGCAGAGCTGCTTAATACTTACCTCAGCCTAAATTATTGAATTAAAAAAATGACGTTAAATTTGGCGGCCAAAATAATAAATATATTGGCGGTTAATGCTGTCACTAAAGTAAAAGTATAGACTCATTCAGTAACATGTCCAATATGTATGAATTCAATATTAATATTAATCATTTTGAAAATCTTGGATACCTAAAAGTAGTGGCTAATATTACTGACAAGCATGACAGATCGGCTCCATCTCACTACCACTGGAAAGTACTTAAATGTAGGTTAGTAGCAAACTATAGACTACAATGTTCTTTCGTGTAGGTAACATTTACTTATTAACATGCATTCTTTTATTGTGTTATCTTTTTTTTACTGTACACTTTTTTACTTTTGTGTGTTCTCCATTCAACGTGACATTGGTGAAGTAAATTGTGCTCAACTGGCACTTTCGAAAAGCCATAAATAAAGAGACAGAGAAGAACAAGATGTACAATTATTATATTTCAAAATTTTTTTAGGATGATCATATTCTCTGCATCTTCGATTTTGTCTTGCCCTGATAAAAAAGATGTAAAACAAATTCATATCATCTTCAATAGAATAGGCAATGATTACGACCGCTTGACATCTTTATTTTTGAAATTTTCTTTAATGCAGGTAAAATCTTGTATCAAATAGGCGCTGTTACTGTTGTTTCACAATGTTGACGGAAATATTTAATATGTGTAATATTTTGTTCAAAGGACGGTAGTATTAACGATGTAACGGAAGAAATTTATTTAGAATGTTTTCATTATACACTATCTGCAAGGATTGCGCCGATATGGAATGTTTTAGGCTGTAATTATTATATCAACAATAGAAATTTTCTGACTACAAATGGATTTCAAGATGGTGTCCAATATAAAAGGAGTCACGTGACGCTCTAGGAGTGTTCTGTGATTTGTCCAAGGCATTTGATTGTGTACAGCATGAAACATTAATTCAGAAATTACACCACTACGGAATAAGAAATAAAGCTCTGGACTTTGTCAGTTCTTACCTAAATGATAGAATCCAGAAAGTAGACATTAATGGAAAGCGTTCTCCCGGGTCATTTGTCAAAATGGGGGTGCCACAGGGCTCGATATTAGGCCCTTTTCTGTTCCTTATCTATATTAATGACCTACCTTACCTTGTAAAGGACAAACATGGGATAGTATTATTTGCAGATGATACATCTTTGATTTTTAAAATAAATAGAGGACATGATGAAATTGACAATGTGAACAATACTCTCTCAAATATTGTCCAATGGTTTAATGTCAATAATTTACTGTTAAATGAGAAGAAAACGAAGTGTATTAAATTCACACTCCCGAATGTTAAATGTGCCAAAACTATTGTAAAAATTGGCGATGGGGAACTAGATTTAGTAAATACTACAGTTTTTCTGGGCATTACTTTAGATTCAAAACTTCAGTGGGGCCCTCATGTGAACGATTTGTCGAACAGACTTAGCTCAGCCGCGTATGCGATCAAAAAGATCCGCTACTTAACCGACGTCAATACCGCTAGACTAGTTTATTTTAGTTACTTCCACAGCATTATGTCATATGGTATACTATTATGGGGTAATGCTGCTGATATTGATACTATATTTGTTCTTCAGAAACGGGCTGTTCGAGCAATCTATAACATGAGGCCCAGAGATTCCCTTAGGGATAAATTTAAAAAATTTAAAATCATGACTCTTCACAGTCAATATATATTCGAGAATTTAATATATATTCATAAAAATATTGATAAATTTAGATTAAATTGTGATGTTCACAATGTTAATACGAGGAATAAGTATAAACTTGTTATGCCCACCACTAGGCTCCATAAAATAGGCAACTCCTTCCCATGTAATTGTGTCCGTTTCTACAATAAACTGCCGAAAGAAGTATTTGATCTCTCGTTAAATAAATTTAAAATCTATGTTAAACGGCAATTAATTACTAAATCCTATTATAGTGTAAAGGATTACATTGATGATAAAACGGCATGGAATTAATGAATTGCTCATAAGTTCGAGTGACGTTTGTGAAGTGATCACAATAGGTTTAGGGAAACCTGGCTGAGTTTGTTGTGGGCTCTTCTCACCAGGCCGCGCTTGGAACCCTCGTAACCTTAGTTTTAAGTCATGGAGTGTGTAGGTTTCAGAGGGGCTCAATTCGATATTTACTATCAAATTGGGCTCCTTTGACACTCCTCCGTTCGCTCTGACGTACACAAGTGATCATCTTATTGATTCTAAGTGGAAAATAAATAAATAAATAAATAAATAAATAAACTTATATATAAATAGCAAGTATATCTCTTCTATACAAATATTTATCATGTATCGGCCAATATTTAAAATTTTATCTTTTTTATAGATAATATTATTACATTGACGCTAAAAGCAGTTAAGATAAACATTGTTAGATCCAAAGGAAAGTTTGATCCAGGGCAAAAAATAAAAGTGCTTCCAAGGTATTATCACGAGGCTTATTTTGTGTATTTAAAATTAAGATTTTATATGATTCCGTATGATTGATTTTCAATTATAAATTTCCGTATTATTTTTAAAATTAATTATATATATCATTATTTTATAAAAGTTTAAATGAAGCCGTAATAGAAGACTTTTTGACTTCTCTGCCAAAATCAGGAGACTTTAAATCTTACAAAGTTCTTCGACGTCATTGGAAAAATATCGTAAGTATCGATCTTTTTAAGTTTTATTAAGTATTTAATTAATAGCTGTTTCTGTCAGTTATCGCCAACGTTTAACTTTAGCATACAAAATACAAAAGAAACATAATTTAACATACAAAGCATTAAATCGATTGATACTTCAAAGAAGATTTTATTTTTATATCATTATTAGGTAAGACTTATCTACAAGGTAAAACATGTTAGTATCTAATGCTAACATGATTGTTATTTAAGTCCACAGTAAATAGTAAAGGTTAAAACAAGTAACTAAACTCTAGGTAGTTAATAAGTTAAAATTTTTATAGCAGTCGAAATTTTAGAAATATTTGGTTGCGTTTGAGTAATTAAATTAATTATTATGTACATTGCCTGCTATGCTAAGAATTAAGATAAATCGTGGCTTATAAGTATGTTCCGCAGTATACACTTTACGAAGGTGGCGTGAAAGTGACTAATTCTCAAAAGTGACTAAGTATGTAAATGAGTTAAAAAATTATCCTGGTTAGCATCAGGCTCATTAAAGATACAAATTGGGCTATTCTCTAAGAAGTTATAATTTATTATTAAATGGATTACAAAAAGCATTTATTTCCAAGCATGGATATCGGTTACCCGAAGAAGAGTTTCCATATTACACTGTACGTTTTTGGCGTGGCGACCCTTTGACGTACCCTGAAATTTGTCTCACGGAAAACTTTCCCATTATAATTCCTACGGCAAAAACTCCCGGTGTGAGTTTCACCAAGTACTATGAACATAATAAATTTAAATAATGACTAAAAATATAAAATAATCTATTATATATACTATATACCTAATGTGGCATAGCACTCTAATGATGGTAATAACAGATTTCAGTTATATCGAGATTTATAAATTGCTTGAAACAAAACATACTTAGCGTTACAGGAGCTCAAATAATCGAACCTAATTATTTACAATATAATCTTGATAGTGTGAGTATAATTCGTATTTCCCGTAAGTAAAGTTAATACAAATAATTTTTTTTTTAGCTTCGCGCTGTATCCCGCACATGGGCAGGGTAGGCAGAGGGCTTTTATCCGTCCCCGCTTTCCGCCATTTTCGAGGCATTGCGTGTTGAGTGGCGGAACTCAACGAAGTCAAGCGAAGCGAAGGAAATATAAAAATCCATCTTCTCAGACTGGGGACCGAACCCTGAAACCGTCGCGTTACAGGCAGACGTTGCGCCTCTGCGCCACGACGGTCCTCACAAATAAATTTTATAGTAAATAATTTTATTTTAAATAAATTTTCACATTCATTCAATTCATTCTAACTTTTTTTCAGGTTAATAATGAAAAACTAGCAGAAACACAAGCTGTCAGTCTATGTACTCCTACACAAAAATAAAAACAAAAATATTTTTTTAATTTATTTTTGTCAAACAAAATATTTACATAATTTTAAAAGTTATGTGTTAGCGAATCATTTTCACCTTGTCATATTATTTTGTTAATAATAAATACACAATTAAACTAATTAAAATATAAATATAATAATTATATATAATATTAAAATTTAATTACAATAAAACGTAGAACAGCGGCAAGATAGGCTTTGTCATTCTCCATAAGTCATTATTATAAATATATTTCAATATTTCACAAATAATGAACTACATTTGTTGAGCTCGCGTGGGCGATGGTAAAAGGAGTCCCATAGGGCTGCTTGGCAAAGTCAACGATGGTTGGCGCGCAGTTAAATCGAAAAAACGAGCCACCGATGGGGATAAATTTCTGTTTCTCTGAGCATTTTCTTCAACGTAAATCTAAAAAGTAAATAAATTGATTTAAATATAATCTATAAAGCTACATTTATTTACTAATTCTGTACCGTGATAACTTTGAGAGATTCAATGTTTATTAGAATAATTATTATTGATTTTTTCTTCGTAACAAAATGGGTGTACATAATTCAAATAGTCTACATAACTGACACTTATTAAATATTTGGTATGTGGTAATGTTTTAACGTTACCGATCTTGTTATGCGAGGGGATGTATTTGGAGTTACTTGGAGGTTATTTTGTACTGCTGGAACATTCAAAATATATTGTAACTTATATCCTTTGGCCAGATTTTCCACTGTTTTACCTGAAATAGTATTTTGAAATATAATTTATTTCTTATATTATAGATATGTAATATTTTGTTTCCTTTGATTCCTATATCAAAATGTACAATAAAATTTGTTGTGGGATTAAAACCCGTCAAGCAAATCCTCGACAAATTAAATTAATTGTTTTAATTATTTCTTTTTAAATAATTAAAGCTTGTTAAAAGAGGACAGCGCCCTTTAACATTTCAGATATAATATATATCTTACATTATATAAACCTTAATTCTCTATTACTGGATAGCCTTATCAATATTGCAAATTCATATAAAAACATGACATATATATTAATAATTAACGTACCTTATTAAAAGCTAAGATACGTGAAGAGCTATGTAACTCATTCATTGATGTTTATATTTATTGTTTATTTTGCATAGTTAAAATCACCATTGTATCTTTTACATCACTTATTTAGAGTCATATAGAAAAAAAATATAAATCATCAAATCAATCACCTGTCAAGGTAGTAGGTATGTGTGTATTACATCGTCCCGTTTGAAGAATTTTAGATAAAGCTGGTATATTGTTAAAAATAATTGCAACTGCCGCACCGTCTGCTAACTGAGATGAGTCGCAACATGACAACAAGTCTGTCCAGCCATCATCATCCCAATGTAATCCAGAATATACTGCTAGTTGTAGCGTTGATGCTCCTGTTAATGCCATCCATAAATTTAATACTTTAATAAATAAATCTCGTTGCGTTTGGATCTTAAGTCCTTACCTGCATCACTTAAAATATGAGGATTAGCTCCAAATTGAATGAATAGTTTTACTATAGATTGTAATCCATATCTGGCTGCTAATCGTATTGGCCATCCATTTTCGAAATTAGGGTCAAAACCGTTTTGTAATAGATCCATTATTTCCCTTTCATTGTTGCCTACTATAAGATTTCTCATTTTTTCTTTATGCCTATCCATTTTGTAATGAATTAAGATTTATTCCTTATTAAAATTATATTGATCAGTGAATCTGGCAGGTAAATAATGATAGTCAGACAACAAATTACTATATAAAATTTAATTCTAGATCTACCCTCATAACTAAAATAAATATATGAAATAAAATACATACGTGCAACAGTATGAACTATTTGTTATTATGTAAAAAACAATGATATTTTAATTTGTTTTATTTAATGGTAAGTGTTATTAAAACAACAAAATAATATGTATATAAACTAAAGTCATACACGTTTTTGTAAACGTATTGTCTTGATTTTTATTGTAAATTATTATTTTTTTAAGACAGCTCTAATAGATTCATATACAGCTTGGCAAAAAAAGTACAGAAAAAAATAGAGCACTCGCTACTGTAAAAAGTCATTACATACAGCATGATCACGATACTTATTATTATTTTAACAAATATTGTTGAATTTATCTCATCATCACTATCTGATTGTAAGAAACTTGTTTAAATAAATGATTATTATTATTATATTATTATTATTATTATCTCGAAATATTTATATTGATAATTAAAAACGTGATCAATATTTTAATTTAGAAGTATTATAAGATTTAAATGAAACGCAAAGCTTAAAAATATTACTTTAAAACTACCACCACCACCACTTAAAAAATATTTTGTTTCGTTATGCAGTGTAGGACTAAAGAGTGCCAAGTCAGTATATTAAAAAGGGTCCCTTGTAAGGTAGCAAATGAATGCTCTTCAGTATCAAAATCTCTTCAGCAACACCGTAAACTATAGAACTAGAATTGAAAATAAAAACGAAATGAAAAATGTGTGGTTTTTTATTTCTGTGTAATTTTTTCCCACCTAGCATACTTTACTCTGCATAAAACATATAATATAATATTTGTAACATTTCCACTTGCTATACTAGCGACAATGATTTGTCATTATGAAACGTTCTTTCGGCTCCTATACTTCTACTGTCCATAATTTTACGGCTTTCAATATTGTCAACCGAAGCTGTCATTTATCACAATGTAAATAAATACAACACTAAAATACACAGTCGTATTAAATATTATTGTTATTACTTTTGATATTGTTACTTGTTACTGTTCTTAAAATTCTAAAGTCACTGAAAAGTGAATGTTCAATTTACCCAAATACTAAATGAAATGGGAAAGTAATATATTATTGTATTATTTTCTTTATAAAATATTTATTCCATCGATATTACACTAAAAATATGATTTTTCAATAGGCACAATGAATGGCGCAAAGTTGTTAAAAGGGAAAGAAGGAGAAAAATTCGTATTCAAAAGGCTAAAGAAAGGGGTAAGACATTTCTTAAATCATACTACACATATTTTTACCTCAAATATTGTATTTATATTAAATTTCAGATACATTAAACATCTCCAATTATAGTGATTATCTTAAAGAACAGGAAGAAATAGAAAAATTTGAATTAGAACAAATTGAGTTACAAAATAAAATTGAAAATGAAAAATGGATTAAAGCAGAAATAGAAGCAATAGAACAATGGAAAGCATTTCAGCTTAAAAATGAGCAATTAATTCAAAAGAAATTGCAACAACAAGCTAAGTTACAATTGGTAAGTTTGTATAAAAAACATTTTAAAACCTGTTGTATCTATATCTATCTATCTATTTATCTATCTTCATCTTAATTGCATATGCTTAAATACTTTTTCCCTTTAATACCAACTTATCTTTTCTATTATAAATGTACATATTTACCACCTTAATATATCTAGTATTTCATAGATATGAAATATAATTCATTAAAAAGCATATATTAGAATAACAACATATAATACTTTAAGGAATGGGAAAAAGAAAAAGAAAAGAAAAAAAAAGAAGAAGAAGCTTTAAAGGAAATTGAGTTAAAGAATAAAAAAAGACAAGAATTGTTTTTAAATAACTTAGAAAAATTTTTAAATGGAGATTCAGTTGAACCTCCAAAAGAGTTACTAATTCTACATGAAAGTAAACCTGGACAAGTCGCCTGTCCATTTTTCAGTAAAACAGCATGTTGCCGTTTTGGCGATGAATGTTCACGTAATCACATATATCCTGGTGTCACCAAAGTATGTAACCAAATTCCATATTTTTTGTCTTTATTACTTTATTGAATCAAAAATAAAACCACATAGTAAAATAACTGTTTCCTTAGATACTGCTAGCTACAAATATGTTTGGACATTTTGGTTTAGAAAATGCAAATATCAATGAATATGATACAGATATTATGCTTGAATATGATGATAGCGACACATACAAGGATTTTCAGAACTTCTTTTATGATATTCTACCAGAATTTAATAAATTTGGGCAAGTTGTACAATTAAAGGTTAGTTAATACATATTTATATCTTTTGATTTCAAGAAACTATGTATCCTTTGATAATTTTGTATGGTGTAACCATACAAGATATGCTATTTGGTAAATTGTATTATGTGTAAAAATATTCTTATGTTATACTATTAAATTAATAACAATTTTTTGTCAATTATTACAATGGGTTTTATAACTTTATAATTGTCTTAACTCAAACATCATAACATAAATTACTTAGGCAGAAAAAATATCTTATTAGGCTTTTGGAAGCTCTTCAGAATTGATAATAAATAAAGGTTTGTGTATGAAAAATAACTGTTTGGTACATAAATAATTTGTGTCATATAATAGCTATGAATGACTAAATTTATTAATGTCAAAAAAATTAGGTGTGCAATAACTATGAAAAACACCTTCGTGGGAATACATACATTGAATATACTGATGTGCGGAGTGCAGTATCTGCATATAGAGCTCTGCATGCACGTTGGTATGGAGGCAAACAACTTTCACTTCAATTTTGCCAGTTAAATTCATGGAAAAGTGCTATATGTGGTAAGTTTTATTCATGATTAAGAATTTCTATTGATAATGTGAGTTTCTTAAACAATACTTGTCAACTCGTACGCATAATTATGTTTGTAAAGCTTTTAAAGTTATTAATAATATATATATATATATATATATATATATATATATATATATATATATATATATATATATATATATATATATATATATATATATATATATATATATATATATATATATATATATATATATATATATATATATATATATATATATATATATATATATATATATATATATATATATATATATATATATATATATATATATATATATATATATATATATATATATATATATATTGTATATTTATAGGGTTACAAACAAACAGGAGGTGTCCAAAAGGACGTTCTTGCAATTTTTTACATGTTTTTAAGAACCCCATAAAACTTCAACTGGACATGCAAATATACGAAAGGTATGTTAAAAAGCATTATTAAACTATTATTTGTATTAATTGTAAAATATTTTAAAATATAAAATACCCGAATCTCCCTCTTGTTCAACCGCTCGTTAACGTCTTTACGTTAAAATTCTTATAAGCAAAGGTATAAGAAACACTAGTATAAGAAACACCTGTCTCTTTGTTTGCATCTCTTCAAACTTTTATACGACTTCGAAATATAACACAACTGTTATATATTTCCTATTATATATTTTCTAACTTATTCTTGGTATAGTGAGGCATTAAACTAAGGACTATTAACACTTATCTCTACTATTCGATCTCGCTACCTTATCAAATATAAAATTATCTCAATAAGTCTTGACAAGCAGATATATTTTAATGAATTATGAAGGAATTCCGCTGTTATAGCTCCCAATCCTACTTCTACCGTGCAGACAATAAGTCAAACTGTTTGTGATTTAATTTTAAATCATTAGGAAGATTCTCCGAACTGAATGATGAAATACCAATAGCTTGATAAACTGATTGAGTTCACTTTAAAATTAAATAACGTTGTGTGTAGAGTTTTCAGTAATCCTCTCTCATCTAGTCTATTATAGATAGATACCTTTAGTTATACGTTGATTATAATACATGAATTGATTATTTATTTTTATAATCGACATATAACTTGGGATATTTGAAAAAAATGTTATATTTTAATGATGAGTTGTTTTGATAATTGAGTAACTTATTTCTTTTTAAGATCGGATCACTCGTCTCGCACCTGGCGATGGTCTGAATCACCTGAACCAGAAGTATCAAGAAACGTAAAAGAAACAAGTAAAGACAAATATAGAGATAGAGATAAACACAAAAGTCGAAAAAGGAAAGAAGACGATAATAACAGCAGGCATAGAAAGCGTCACAAGCATCGTTCAAGATCTTAAATACAAATGCTAAATCTTACACATATTCTTGTTATTTTTACTTGGCCTAATTTTATTTTATGCTAAAACTAGCTATCCTAATTATTTATAATGTTTCATAATTTGCGAAAAGTAAGCGCAAATGATCTATAAAAAAGTAAGAAGAAAAAATGTTAATACATTCTTCTCGTCATGAATATAAACTTGGATCCCCCATCCCTACTAGTCCCTATCAGTTACTGCAAGGTCACTTCGGTCAGGGAAATGGGGCTGGTTTGATATCTACATCAACATAATTTAGTTGCAAGAAGTATTTAGATGCTAATATATAATTATTGAATAGGTCACTACTGTTAGGAGTTATTTTAAAAAAAATGAAAACAAGGTCATTATAAATTAAATGCTTAAACAATTGCAAGGTTTTCCAACTTCTTGTAAATAGCTATTGTGTGTCGGATAACTAAACGTCGGACTTTGTATTATCGGAATGGGATAATTAAAATAAATAAATGTCTCCATTCCCCTGAATGGAAATTCGATTCATAATGAAATAATAGAGATGACTATGGTAGAAGTTCTATAAAGATGTATTTTAAACATGAGTTTTTAAAGTGATTTTGTGGATTCGATCCCCTTTATTTTCTATTTCACCGAAAAGCTTAGAAGAGAGTATAGTAACACTAAATTTTGGTATATAAGAGAGAAGCCTTAATGTGTAAGAGACCTTGAAAGAATATATATTGTTCCACATATTGTAGTATTATGTATTTAAATTACAATAACCAATGGCAATATTACAGAACGTAGCGAAATCGCTAAAAGTTTACATTTTATATAATTTATTTTTAATCTATGCTAATTCGTACTTGTCTAGAAATTCGGGTGGCATATGAGTAAATGACGTTTTGAAGTGAGATTTAGAGGATTACTAATTCCCAATGCAAAAATAAATTATGCTACTATAATCTGATAATAAAATGTTAAATTAATAAAAAAAGACTATTTTCTGTCCGTGAAAGCATTTCATACTTTAGAATAAGATAGTTTAATGAATATCAGCCAATAGGAGACCTAAAAAATACAGAAAATGTTTCTCAAATATTTATCTTCAATTAAATTGGCTAAAAACTTTTTTAATACAATTAAATTTGTTTCGAGCCCATCTATAATTACTGTTCATAGGACAGACTCCTTTAGTTCTCTAAAAAAATATATTGACAATGTAAATAGAACATTTAGCTTACATACAATCAAACATGATAAAGAAAAGGGTATGTCTTATGTATGTCAAAAAAAAAACCCTTGTTTTATCTGCTAATATGTTGTTTTTAAAAATACGCACACTTTTTTACAGAAACTAATTACTCAAAGGAAAAAATTATACAAACATTAAATTTTCATAGCAATAAAGATGCTTTACCCTTTTATAGCTTGCCTTTGAAAACATTACTTCAAATATATAAAACTACACAGAAAGACAAAGAAAACGGTGTTTGTGAAAATAGGTTATATTATATTTCTAATAAAATAAAGGTAACATATTAAATAAAGTCAGTTTTACTCAAGCATTTTGATAAGTTGTAAATAGTTTCACCTTTACTTGTTTATAGTGTCATCCTTCTTCATTAAGTAAACGAATTGTTAAAAGAACTTTTTTGTATAAGCTATCATTTGACTGGTTGGAGAGTTCCTTAAATGTATTAGTAGGTAAGAAAAAGAATGGTAATTATAACATCATTTAATTGTATTTCATATAAATGAAGAATCTTTGCAGATATGAATGTTGCTGGAGATAGAATCCTTAGAGATTTATGGGTACTGAAATATCATCACAAAACAATTGAAGAAAGATTATTGCGAGTTAAAAATTCTGGCATTGAAACTCTCTATCCTTGGATGGTAAGATGCTCGGAAGATATACTTAGCAGGTAGCAGCATTGTATTTTTATTATATCTTGCTTATATTATAACTTGCTTTATATATCAAAATATTTTCAGATTTATTCAAATAAGCCAAGAAACTAAATCTATTTTGGGGGAGCATCAGTCAACTAAAGTATATCTTGCTAAAAGATTGAATACCTCTCCAGAAGTTATTGAAGATATTTATATAAAAATACCTGCTTTAAAAACAATTCGAGTTGCTAAGGTATAAACAAAATTTGCTTTTACAAAAACTTTTTCCTTGTCATTAATTGTAATTCTCTTACATTGCAGGCAAAAAAATTTATTGACTTTTTAATAAGTGAAGGTTTTGAGGTTGAGGAGATTATACAAAAACCCAGGATATTTTCAGCATCTCAAAATACTGTCAAACAGAGGCTAGAAAGATTACGAAAATTAGGTCTAAAGTCAATAAATTTAAATGTTTTATGCAGAAGTCGAAAAGATTTCCAGAAATATTGTGAATCTATTGAAACCATTTCTAAGGAGCAATAATTGTTTGAATTGAAAAATTAGTTGAAATAAATAAGTTGACTTTTACTTTCAATATAATTATTAAAAAAAACAGCATTATTGCATTTATAGTTTTACTAGTTGTAATAAAAACTGCAAGATAGCAAATAAAACATTTTTATTTTCAAATGATAATTAAAAACCAATGCACATGCACCTGTGATTATGGAATGAGTCATATGAATGAAAATATTACTAGTTTTACCCATTATCATATCCTCTCAATAGAATATAGATAATTAAAATATGTATTTAAATATTGTACAATAAATATACATGTTACCAGCTAAACAAGTTCTTCTAACTAGTCTAGCACAGGCTCAACTAATTCAGTTTTGAGTTTATTCATTAATATCTTAAATACTGTTATTACAAGAGGATTATTTATAATAAAAAAAAACTGACTTATGTGGGCTAAGGCTTTCACAAGTGTATTTAAACCTAATAAATTTAATAAATTGGTATGACTGGCAATGTAGTATACAGCAAGAAATGTTGCCGTTTCTAATTACTTGTTACAATTTTTAATATTTTTTAATTAAAACTGTCAATATAATTATGAATTTTATGGAAATTTAAGTGTCACATATTTATGTAAATATTAACTACCTAACAGATAATGTAAAATTACATGGTGAGGTTTGAGTATAAATCCAAATTTAGGATATAAAGGATTTATAAACCTATTGGTGAGCACACTGTACACCAGGACCTGTATGCATATGTTCCTCATCATCACTAGCATAAGCCTCTTCACGACCACGACTTCTTTCACTAGCATTATATTCCATCAAGTTGACCTCTTCTACATCCTCACCAGTAGGCATTACAAATGCCGGTCTTGGGGGCAAAATACTTTCAATTTTTTTTAGTTGATCTTCTGTAGCAAAGTTATTTTCAGGGAAAGTAACATCAAATTTTATATACAAGTTACCTTTTTCAAAAGGATTTTTATGTTGAGGCATTCCTTCACCTTGAATTCCCTTTAAATCACCAGGCTTTATAACTTCGCCAGGTAAATGTCTCACTAAAAGGTCTCTTCCATCCAAATGTTTGACAACAAATTCAAAACCACAAAGAGCTTCAGTCAAAGTGATCTCACGTTCCATAAGCAGATCATCACCTGTTCTTTTGAATACATCATGAGGTTTTTGTTGCAATACTATAATGACATCACCAGGTTGAGTGTCAGGCTGCTGATCTCCTTCCCCTCTAAAGAAAATTTTCTGATTTTCACGCATTCCTTTTTCTACATGAACTTCTAATATCTTAATTTCATTAAGGACTTTTTTTCCTTTACATTTTGGGCATTTATCTTTCTCATTGATAGTTTCACCTTGTCCTTGACAAGTTGGACAGCGACTTTGAAATTGTCGAGTCATGTTTGGTCCAATTTGTTGATAAGAAACTTTTATACCCTGACCATGACAATCTTTACAGGAAACCACAGCACCAGGTTTGCCACCTACACCTTTGCAAGGTCCACATATAACATTTTTACTTAATTGAAGTTTTGCTGTTTTACCAACGTACATGTCCTCTAGTGATACTTTTAAAGGATGTATAGTATCTTCACCTCTCGCGTGTCTTCGGCCTCTACCACCACCCCCCATTCCAAATATATCACCAAAGAAATGACCAAACAAGTCGTCAGGTGCAAATCCTCCTCCTTGACCACCCTCTTGTAAACCTTTTAACCCATATTTATCGTAACACTGTCTCTTTTTAGGATCAGACAGAACTTCATATGCATAGCTTATTTCTTTAAATCTATCACCAGCGGCTGGGTTTTTGTCGGGATGGAATTCTTTTGCGAGTTTATGATAATTCTGAAATATTATAAAATAAAATAGTTTTAATGGATGCTGATTGATCGAGTGTTTCTAGCAGCATGCTTGACAAAGGCGACAGTTATCTATTGAGTATTACTATAACTTGTATTTATGAAACTTACTCTTTTTATTTCCGACTCGCTAGCGTTTCTTGAAACACCTAATATTTCATATAGTTTACTATCAGCCATTTTTGTACAGAAATACGATGTACAAAAAGCAGTAAGTTCGACGCAACTCGCAGCTGATGGCTGATGCAAAACGAAGAGAAAGAAATTATTTATCACAGACTATACAACTGATACACTTATAGCTTATGATTTTTGAACTTATGTATTTAGTTTAATATAAATGTATTATTGATTATTTAAAATTTATTAATGTAGTAAGTAATGTGAATACAACATACATTCATAAAATATTTCTATAATACTTTATAAAAATAATATTGAATTTGTCTATGACTACTTGACTAGAGCCGAGCAATCGATTTGTGTTTTTTGTTTAGCATCCAAGTCCATTTTGTATCGATAATATCTGAGCAATTTGAAATGTAATTTATTAGCGGCCGTAATATGAATTGTACAATGTCTATATGCTTAGTAATAACGCATGGCAATGAAAACAACGAGTGCTACTGAAAATGGTTATTTCAGGTGGCCTTGCATGCAAATTTTTAGGAAGTTTTAAATATTTCGTTTTATTTGCATTCACCTGAAATCCGTAATCTTTGAGGTGGTAGTCAGGCCTAAATGCTTTGTGTAACGACGCTTCGGGCGTGTTTTAGTATTATTTCATATCTAATAGAATCAGCAAAGCGGATACATATCGGAAATAGCTACATATAAATACCTTTCTTAGTTAGGATGAACTTCCGCCAAAGTAAAGTCTGATTCTATTAGATATTTAAGATCAGCATGGGTATGTAACAGACACGTTTGTACGTCAAATTAACCAAACTACATAGGGTGGCAGCTCAAAACGTTTTTTATGCATAGCGGAAGTAGCTGCATATAAATTCCTTTCTTAGTATAATTTCAGTTAGAGATATATATTCTTTTATGGAATACCGTCTTTAACATCGTCCAGTGCAGGTGCAAAATTCCAGTGTACTATGACATAAGCCGTCTTAAAATCAATGAACAAAAGGTTACTACTAAATTCAAGCGTCTCCTAAATTAATAATACAGCAGATATTTGGCCAAAGACAAATCTCATGTCTTTTTCGATGTAGCTTGACATAATATCCTTCAAGTAGGTACATTAAGCGACCGTTTCATTTTCTTATGTAAATGTTTCTTTTTCCTTTTGAATCTTGAGTATTGTTCTCTGCGCAGGATTGTATTTAGAATAGGCTGTGGGCTTAGTTTATTACGCATTGGCTTGTCATCTATTCTGAGCGCATCAGTTATATCTGCGTTTATGATTGTGTTAAGTAAACCCCAGGTCATATTGGGATCGCTACTATTGTCTATGTCCTCCATCGTCCTACATCCGTGTCAGTGGACTCCTGGACTGTCTTTCTGTACCGTTGATCGGAGTATTTCCTCAATGACAAATTTTGTATTAAAGACTCTAATTATGATTTTTATCTCGCCCTTCGGTGAGTTAGAGTATATCCATACATTTCTATAGGAATTCACATATATGTGTCAAGTGTATACCACATTTCTTTTTCGTTCGAATTTCCATCTTCTTTCGGTGCGTAAAAGTTAATGATCGTGTAATTTTTAAACCGACCTTTAACTCGGACTTCCAGATAGATTCATTAACAGATTCAAAGTCGATTACCTTATTTTTGTGTAAAGAAGTTACATAAATTAAATTATTTTTCCGTTTTTGCATAGCACAAAATATTGTTTTCCTTTCGTAATCGTCTTGATTGCTCCTTGTATAAGTCCGTAATGCGGCAGTCACTTTTAAGCACTGGACTTCACTTTATTTTGTGTGAGATTGTGTCATTACCGAAGTTTTATGGCGCCTGTAGCTCCCCTTTTGCCCTTGGTATTCGCGATTTTTTGTCAATAGTGAGCGTATGTATACATGGTCGCAGATGATCCAGAGGGGGAAAACGGAGAAATGGGTACATCAGACTGGTTGACACCGGCACATTTCATTCTTACGTACATCACCATTAATGGAGGACACTTTACCTAATCTTAAGTTAAATTACAAAAATAAAGAACCTGAAGCAATATACAATTTTTTATACAAAAGTTAAGAGTACACGAAAAAGGGAGTGGGACTTGATGGTGTGCTTGCTTTAATAGTTATAGCGAGAATTAGCCAGCTCAATTAACTACGCCTAGGGACCAAGAAGGGGTCTCCAATAAAAGTCTTAATGCAACAAAAGATGGCGGAGATATTTGCTGACTACGTCCCCAACTCCTCAGCTTAGGTAAAAATGCCCAAATATTTCTCTGGAAAATAATCAATTATGCTATGTGATATTGCCTAAACACATTCATAGTCGACAGACAAGCTTAAATAATTAAACAGATGAACTAAATTGTTATGTAAAGAAAATAACTTAAAGGCAGGATCAGGATCACGTTACGGAAGCTATGAGGAAATACAATTTTAAAATGGAATAAGTTACATGCATAGTCATTTTAGTTACACAATATTTATATAATAAGTAGCGACGATATTCATAGATATAGATATATCATTTGAATAATAAAAATCGGAGGAAAGGATAGGACAATATTACTGCGAATATATAGTTAGTTCACACATTGGAAAAAACCTGTAGTTACAGTTATTTTCCAGGGAGGTACATGGTCTTCAGTGAGTCTCACGTTTTTAATGTATGTATTATTAAAATCGCTGATTGATGATGAAAAAAAAAAACCAAAAATAGAGTTCTTGTCAAATATTTGTAATAAAGAACAGTTCTTATAATTTTCTACAGCAATATTGACTTCTAAAAACAGTTACTTAAATGTATTATTACATATATATTTAAATACCTGGTACTGTTCCAATACATCTGGAACACACAATGTGTCACATATATACCATATATGATCCGGATCTTCTAATTAGTAGATAGTGTTTTTACAATTATAAAAGCGGACCATACTAGAAAGAGGAGCAAGAATAGCTTCAAGTGTTTTTTTGCTCTACCACAGAAGTCTAAGAGGAAGTCTCCGTTTTCCACTTTCTCATCAAATTTAGAGACATTGCGTGTTGGGTAATACACCTCAATGAACTGGCACGCTCGAAACGCCTTAATTAAAAAGAAGAAGAAGACACCTCAACTAGAAATAATTTTGACAAAAGGGAATACAGAGGTCGTCCCACTGGAATTTTAATTGTTTAACATATTAATCATATTCACTTTAATTAATTTAATTAAGCTTCGATGTTTATAGTTAATTTCAAAATGCAATAAAATTTTCTTTCAGTTTGTAATCTGCGTCTTAAATATATTAACTATGATAATTTTGACGTGTAGATGTAGATAATAAAGATCTCGAATCTTGAAAGGAAATATTTTTTCAAGATGTTCAAGTTCATTATTCTTATTTTTCACATCCTCTTAGATTACATGAAATTTTATTAAATGTAGTGCTTTATAGCTCTACAAATAATAAATACCTGGATAAAGTCATAGTTTTAAAATTGATTATTAATAAATTGAATTATTAAATGACTTAAAATGCTGTACTATATGATTTGGTTAAATATTGGCTAGCGTAATTCACATAAATTTATTATTTTTAATTTAGTAGATAACAAATTAATATTCGATTTTAAAATACTGGACATTTTCTATTTTTCTTGCTAAATATTTTGTTATTCTAATTTGCTTTAAACAGATTTAAAACGACAGTTTTGAAACAAGTTTGTTTACATTACTTGGGTAGCTCTGAAAGAATCATCGTTTGAAAATCTACCATATACGGGATTCTTAGCTTTTCCTAAATTTTTCATATCCTTTTACCACTTTTTTGCTATCTCTGAGTCTATTAAGTACTCCCCTGGTAAACATATAAACATATGCACAAGTTCTTGAAAGGGCCATTTTTCATAAATATTTCTCTTTCTAATTTTTCATTCCTAATTATTCTTATATTTTTATGTCTACAGAAATTATTTAAATTGAATGGTCTAAAACACTGTTCGCCAAAATGAGTTATAATAATTATTAAAAAAATCATAACTAAAAAAATGTGAGAGAGAAGTAAAGTCACAAAATAAATTATCAAAGGTCAGCTTAAGTAAGCAATTACAATGTAACTTACATTGCATCTTACTTATGCAAAGGAGGCATAAATACTAAAAGGAAAGTTAAAAATAATTTTATTATGTACATCGACTGATTCTTCGGTGTCATAACTTTATTTTTATTTAAATAGAAAATATTTTTATTTTAAAACTGACAACAAAAAAAAAAACAATAGCTCTGATTTGTGCTACAGCTTATATTTCGTTATAAAAATATTGTATTTGTAATCATTTACTTCACATAAGTAAAGCTTTCCAAGCTCTTGAAATTTGCATAAAATAAAAATTCCAATGATAAAGCCATTGCAATGCAATTTTTGATTTTTTCAAACTGTTTTTTCTTCTTTGACATTAAACCAATTCCATGAAAATATGTTTTATATTAGACATACGCGGAATCTAAACACTCGCAACTTGATTACTCATTTTTCTGGTACTTATTATCTATTAAAAAATGTTCCTGTCTCCTCAAATACGCATATTTCTTTAGTATAACTATTAGCCACTTCGTCTTTCTGTTTTTATACTGTCAAATCTAATGGTGCTGACAAACATTATTCTTCCGTCATCCGTCTTCCTCGTTTTCCACTTTTCATCCAAATGGTCTGTTTAGTTGCAAAAATCAACGACATACTTTGTCTTAATAAAATTTTATATAGAATAAGGAAATTGAACTCACAACCATCGTGTCTACAGTCAGAAGCTGTCCTACTACGCCCACGCCACGATCGTCTTACAGTAAGAAATACTATGTTATATATGTAGAAATATAAAAAAGGATTTAAAATATTTGCTTACTAGACACCTGAACCTGAAAATGAAATATTATATATAAATTTTATTTTCATTACGAAGCTTGTTATAGTTTTTTTGTAGAGCTTGAGAATGGGCATTAGTACCTATCAGGTCAGGTTCCGGTCCTGTTTTTGGACCGGAAAAACTTAAAATTAAGAGTTTAATATATAATAAATTTAAATTAAAAAAATCAAGTTTAACTTAATTAAAATAAGTATTTATTTATTTTTGGAAATTATTACGATTAACAAGTTATTCATATTATTTACCTACTATCGTGAAGTAGCCATAAGACAATCGCACAGATATCGGTTCCGTATCTATAAGGGAGCAGAAACTTAGAGCAAATATAATTCAAAACTGAAAAGTAAGCACAACTGAATTTAGGTATATTATGTATATGACAAATGACTAATTCAAACTGATAATAAAATAATTCACTATTAGATGATTTATAATTATTTATTATTGAAATAAGAAATGTGCAGTGCTACCTTTGGCAACGCTGAACTGCTACAGTCTCAGACGCTTGGGGCAAACTTTCACGGACGCCTAATGTCATAAATATGCACACAAGAACGTCGCACGTTAATGCACCATACCATACCACAAAGCAAATGTTTGTATACTTACAAACATGGTGACAGTAGAAATTTTCTGTAAGGTGCGGCTCCACATTATATAACAAGTAAAAATTACGTTTTGTATGTTAAAAGTACGTAATTATAGTATCGTGTAGGTATATTGCAGTTATTTGTATGTTAATTTATTGGATTTCTGGATTTGTACAAACGCATTTATAATAAGAGTTGAAGTCACATAAATATAAAGTAACTACTACATCTAATATATAAGTACGTACAAACATAGAAATTATAATTTTATTATATTAAATGTATAGAGTAGTAAATGCAAAATTATATATTCATTTTTTTAAATATATAGCTTATAATTTTTTTATGAATATGTATGTGTGTATGTATGTAGGTGTGTATGTATGTATGTGTTTTTTATAGATATATAGATTCCTACTCAATTAGTATTCGTAACTTGTTATTATTATTATCTTTACTTTTTCTTTATTTATCTATTAATTGTTACATGTAATAATAAATTACAAATTCAAAGTATGTATTAAATAAGCGTGGTTGAATATTCTAGGCTTAGCCTATACGTTTTTTATACTCTATATCAGATATTAGAAAAATATTCTCAGTCGTACTGCTTAAATTGAGTAACTCTTTTGCAAATTATAGATTTTGGAACAAACTTCAAATAAATGATAAAAACAATCAGAAAAAGAGGTAGCGTGACCTATCAGAAACAAGGAAAGGTGAACTATAACCATATAAAATAATTAGTGGAATAGTAACAATATAATTAGACATGTGTATGATTTTCTAATACATATAATACAACCTACACTACGATGGTAATCGCTCGGGTGAATGATCTATTTTAGTTTTCCCTTTTATTAAGACAAAGTACTGCAGTCTTTTTATCTGCTTACAGACATTATCTTCGTTTTGGGCGGAAAGTGGATAATGAAGGATGATGCAAGACAAATTTCCCTTAGCGCTATTCGTTAGTGTTCAATATTTTTTTAGATTTATTCTTATAACTACAACATCCATACTTGATATAAATCACCATAGTCAAAAAATCACATTGCGTTAGCATTGAAAAACCACAAGCGTGTAACTAAGCAGCGGATGGAATATCTGGAGTTGCGATACACGAAACGTATACTATTTTTTTACTATTTAAAGTTTAATATAAGAAATTAATTATTATATGCAAAATAAAAAAAATACATTGGCCGAATTTGTAATGGCTTATTTCTTTACATATAGATATTTTAAGTTCACATTTCTCGTCAAGTTTCATAAGTCTCTTCTTAGTTGCACTTCATTGACCTATCTATTAAGTACAGTTAATAAGCGTCGACCAACTTAGGTTTTGCGGTCGTATTTTTGTATGAAACGGACTATAATATAATATATTGTGTATAAGTTCTACTTCTATTTATTACAGTATAAGTACACTAGATCAAAAGAAAGTACTCTAAGATTTTGATTACGTGGCAATTTTTATACAAGGTACGGATATTTAATACTTATTTAAGCTTCGTTCCGTCACGTGATTTTGCCATATGTATGTTTATAGTATAGACAAAGTCGAAGAACAAATTGATCCTTTATTGATTCCGTTATTTTTCCGTTCGTTTTGTTTAAAACATTCAATGCATACTATCAAAATATTAGTAGTTTAAATTATTTTCATTCTCTTAATATAATTAATCATATCTACTTTTTCTACTAGACTAATAAAATTCACTTCATTTAAATTTAAGTCAAGTCTGAATCTTACTAGCGCACAAAGGTGTGAGTATATACAAATTATAAAAGTTAACAAACATGCGGGCGTTTGCACTAATTTTGTATAAATCTTATAAATAATTATCACTTTTGACATTTTTTCTCTAGTTCTCTCTATCTGTAATTCTTAGTATCCACTATTCGTATTGTTTCTGCTTAGAAATATTTAAAATTTTCCCAATTGTACTCCAATAGATCATTGTTGCTAATTTCTTTAAACATTTTTAAGGAAAACGATTTGGACAGACGGACCCTACAGAAAACATGTTATTACATTGTCGTATAAACGATTCTCTTATTTCGTTTGTGCTACAGAACCCTAAAAAGAACGTTGAATAGAATTGTATACTTTTAAAAGATGAGAAATAACGTTACATCATCAAAGCTACATCGAATTAAGTGCTCAAGAGAGAGGTGAGGTCATTGGATTTGCAAATGTAGCCATTGCGTCTCTACTTATATGATGTTTTATGTCAGCTAAAACATTATTTCAATAGTAGTTACAAGTTAATTATTTTTAAATTTTGAAATGTGGCTGTGGTTAGGAAATTCATATTTTTTTATAATAAATTTATTTAATCATATATAACGTTTATTTTGTTACTATACGAGTATTTTATAATTAGCTGTTGCTCGCGGTTCCGCTCGGGGTTTTTAAAAGTATTACGCATATTATATTTTTAAATGGTATATCCGAGTTAAAGTATCTTAGAAATTCGTAATATTTACCTACACAGTAGATATTAATAATGCTAGGTACTAAATACTAATATTGTGGTTTGGTTTGGACCAACGTTTCTCATTTAAATTATTATGAAAAATGAATTATTATGACATAACTGTTTTTGAGTTTTTTAAACATGAAATAAGTGATTTTTAAATTATTTTTTTGAGTATATTATATTGTGAAATATTATATACATTTTAATTAAAGTTTATTTCATAATCTGCTAATCCCACAATAAAGTAAGATTTTAATTATTTATTTATGCAACTGAGGGATGATTCTTCTCGTTATGATTCTTTTAACAGGTAAACTGTATAAATATCCATCACATTAATAAGCAAAAGTGATTTACATTTCCTTTGACATATGGACATGTAAAATCAAAGATCTAGACCACCTCATGTAGAACAAACTTCAATAATAATTATAGAACGCAATGATGAGTGTTCGTTGTAATTTAAAAATGTAAAACTAACAACAACTAAAAACATAGTGGCAAAGATTACCCAACGCCAACGAAATTTTATTTACTGCATAATATACTAATATACAATCTATGGCCTTGAACGCTGTCGGTTATGACTGCATTAGTCGTAGTATGATTGTTCCTATCCTTGATACCGTATGTCCAATATTAGTCCACATATTCAATTTTTCCATCACTTGCAGCAAATTTCCAGATATTTGGAAAAGTGCTCAGGTAATCCCTTTGCCTAAAAATGGAAATCCAAAAACCCCTTCCGATTTTCGTCCTATTTCTATTCTTCCATTCCTTTCCAAAATTTTTGAAAAATTAATCCACCAACAATTGAGCCGTTACTTAAGTAGAAACTCTCTCCTTAGTCCATTTCATTCTGGTTTTCGAACAGGTCATAGTACGACTTCTGCTTTAATTAAGGTTACTGACGATATTCGCTGGAACATGGATTATAAAAAATTTACTATTTTAACTCTTTTAGACTTTAGTAATGCCTTTAATAACGTTGATCATGACATATTATTAAAACTTTTATATTCCTTTAACATATCTCCATCTGTGATAGAATGGTTTCGCAGTTACCTCAAAGGGCGACGGCAACGCATTCGTTTAGATGAGAAATTCTCATCTTAGTGTGACGTCCTCGCCGGGGTACCTCAAGGCGGCGTGCTATCTCCTTTGCTCTTTTCAATGTTTATAAACTCAATTAGTCAAAATATCTCTTCTCTCTACCACATGTATGCAGATGATATCCAAATTTACCGGCATTGTAAACCTGAAGACTTGTCAAGTGCAATTGGGGACGTCAACAACGACCTCGAGGCAATTCTCAGATGGAGTCAGTAGTATGGCATAAACGTAAACCCAAACAAATCTCAAGTTATCGTTATGGGTAGTCCAGGCATGATATGCAGGATTGACTGGTCAATTTTACCATCTATTACATATAATGGTGTCTGCATACCTTACTGTAGTAACGTGCGAAATCTCGGGGTGTATTTTGAACCCTATCGTGGTCAGCTCATATTAATTATATTAGCAAAAGAACGTTCTTGGCGTTAAAATCATTGAGAAGGTTATGTTCTTTTCTACCTATACCCACCAAAATTATGCTAGCAAGTTCTCTTTTATTACCTATTCCTGATTATGCCGATGCAAGCTTTACCAATGTCACCGAGGACCAACTTAACAAACTTGAGCGAATTCAAAATCTGGCTATTCGATTCATATTCGGGCTCCGTAAATATGATCATGTATCCTACTTTCGTTCAAAGCTCAAGTATTCTTACTTTCTTGTACTGTGTGTTATTCAGTCCTACTGCTCCTTCTTACCTGAAGGATAAATTTGAATTTATCGCTGCGCCAGGGAATGCGGTTCGATCTTCACGCAACTTAACGTTACGCATTCCGATTCATAAAACGAAAATATATGATCAGTCTTTTACAGTTCAAGCGACTAAATTGTGGAACAATTTGCCTACAAATATCCGTAAGGCAAAATCATTATTTTCGTTTAAAAAGGCCGTAAAACATCATTTACTTCAATTGTCGACAAGTTCTTAGATTACTTTTGTTTGTATTGTATTGTATGTATGTATATATGTATGTATGTATGTATGTAAGTATGTATGTATTTATGTATATATGTATGTATTTATGTATATAAGTATGTATGTTCGTGTAGGTATATATTTTTGTATATGTATGTAATGTATATATTTATGTATAATTTGAAATAATATACTAGATAATCTTATTTATTGTCTTATAGGTATCATGTCTTTGTTTATGTATACTTGGAATAGTTCATAGTTCTTTCTTACCTACCTCTTTTAGTGTAAAATATTTCTTTTCGCCCTAAAGGTTATCTGGAAGAGATGGCTACTAAGCCATAAGATCGCCTTTTGTGTATTTTTCTCATTTGTGAGCTCTCATATTTAAATAAAGAAAGAATAATAATAATAATAATAATAATCTGAAATTAACTATCTACAATTAATTTGCTGTCGGTCCATGTGTCATACTGTAATTAATACCAAATATTCAAATGTTTCAGCTTCGCTTCTAAACAATCTTACGATGAGTCGCACTATAAAAATAAATCAGATTACATATAATACTGATAAGTTTTTAACTAAATACGCTCTAGTTACGTCCAGCGTAACTATATACGCTCGAGCTACGTCCTCTATAGCTACGAATTTATACTTTTATAAATTTTACGCTTTTAGTCAAAGTATGATATTAAATTAATAAGTATGAGTTTATTTGTAAAAGAATGACAGAGCTGGAGTTTTAAACTATTTTGAAAATTAGCAATTAGTTGGAGCCAACAAATCTTCCGCCCATAAGCATTTTGCTGTGCTCGGTGAAAGTGATCTGCAACCAACTCGGAATATACAAATTTTAATCACATTCTAATCGATAAAAGTTTCCGTAATAAAATTATTCGCGTTATATTATTATATAATCTATGCAGTTATTATTCACATCTCTACTACCGTTTTTTATACCTTACCCATTCAAATAGAATATAAATACCGCAAAACACAATTTACAATAGCCTTCCTGGTAGGTAAAGCTTTTTCAAGTATGTTTCTCATGAAAAATCTTAACCTGCTGCTCAATTATTAGATCCACCTGAGAGAGCTGAAATAAAAATAAATAAATAGAATATAGGGTTACCTATGTTAAAATTCAGCAAGCGGGCTTCTTTAAATTTACAAAAATAGCTTGTGTAGTCTGTGTAGCTGAAAAAAACTTCCACTACGAGGATTTAGGTAAGTATTCTAAAATTCGGGACTGTCAAGAAATCTTCTGTATTTTTTATATTTTTATAATCACCATATTGACTTGCAGAACTTTTCCTCTTTAAGGGGTGAAAAGCGGTTTTACAATGAAAAGTTATATATGTTTGCATATCAAATTTAAATTTCTAGGACTTCCGGGGATATTTTATGTACTTTATGTTCATCAGTCTCAGGAATTTTTTACTTAGACGACAAACATTTTTTACATCTACAGTATAAAAATATTTAATATGTGAAACGAAAAAATAAAATTTTAAGAAAATTGTATATAAAATAACACACACAAAATAAGTATAATTAAACAAAATCATACTAACGATTAAGTATAACAATTCAATTCAGAAGACATAGGAGCCCATTTAGATGGCATTTACTTTGATGTTACAATTAATAGAAAGGTATCCAAATACACCTTTCTAAGCATTGAATTAAAATTTTCTACTCAAATTTCGCTTGACACTTTTCCATGCAAATGTCATCGTTAATCTACTGGGACCCAGGTCCCGCTGCGAAAAGCCTCTAGTTACGTCTACGGCCTGTCTATAAATATTATCGGAAATTAAACTGTCGTGTTATATAGATCTCCTCTTGGAGAGGTGATTACACTTTACAATTATTATCATTACACCTCTCTGGTCAGAAGTTAAAAGAATTTATGGGCTAGCACTCCCAACACTGAGCCAGAACCTTGTACCTAATGTCAGATATAAAATGATATTATATTTTACGAATGAATTGCTAATATTTGTTTATTGTATTATAATATATATAAACAATGGAACGGAAAAGTTTCTATTAACGTGCTATTTTCAAGAGCGGAAGTTTTTTTTGTATTGAATAATTTATTTACTGTGAAAGGTATATTTCTTAAGTTAATTCTTTGATATTGCCCCGGAATTTAGCCCAAAGCGCAGGTAAAAGTCACTAATATATCTGTAAATTGTCTTAAAAAAAATTCTGAAAAATCAGTTTAATTTTACCATTATTATCATTATTTTAAGAAGTTTATAAGAGCGTAATATTGTTATTTAATTAACTTTGAAATATAATATATTTAAATAAAAATATTTTCAACAAAAACCACTTTATTGATGTTAACTTTCACTCAAGCTATAACAATCCAAGATTATGACAAGCGCGTAACCTAACAACCTCATCTATACTGCTGTAGTAGTTCCCATCAATAGATCAACAAAGAGTAGCTAATAACCTGTTAGCTATTGTGTCATAATAATTCGATCTTACATAATAACACCATTTAAAAGTGGAAAACAGTACGCTTTCAATTACTAACAATTATATAAGTAAAACAAAACAATACCATTATGGTAAATTAATGTTATATTTGTAATAGAATTTTCTGGTAGAATTTTATATTGAGTTTTTGTGTGGTTTGTGAACGTCACAATGCATTTGTTATAAATTGCAATAAGGAGCGAAATTCATATATGTAGACCATTTAGAAAAAATCTGAAAAAATGATTATTATTTTATTTCATGATAATAAAATCTTTAATTACTTTCAAACATATTTTTTTTGCCACGTTCTCTATCTAAGCAATTCCTACTAATGTACCCTTTGAGACATACTTTTTATATCAGTACCAAGTAGATGTGTCCGCGACTTAGAAGTATTCTACAATAATTGTTTTTCTGTTCCTACTACCGCCATGGAGATATATATGTAAACGTTATAAAATTTATTTCAACCAATTAGAATTGAAGAAGAACAATTTACCCACATTACAATGTGATGGAAATGTTTTGTTGACTAATAAAATATGAGTTAAAAATATTTTATGTCCTTGAGAATAGAAAACCTAAGAAACAGTAACAGTTAATATATACTATATACTCACTAACTCATATATTTTATTTACTTATTTATAGAACTGTATACTTACAACAGACGAGCAGTATAATATTCTAGATACCTGTACAACTACCCCACTCTCTGGTTCGTGTTGCATAAATAACTGTGAGTGACTTGTGTCAGATTAAGTAGGTTTCAAAGATCTACATTAATTTCTTTAGTTAGAAATATTTAGTAACACGTCCTATAATTGTGAATAAAATGGAACACAGAATTAAATGCAACCTACAGTTATTGTTATTTGAAGTACAGTTTTGTAGTGACTTGCTCCGGCTTTGGTCAGGTGCAAAAGCTTAAACCTGTATTATTGTAGTCCGTCTTATATTGATAAGACGGACTAGAGATATCAATATAGCTACTAAAGTTTACTTTCAAATAAGATTTATCCATATGACATTATATTAATATATGATGAACAGCGTGAAGATAAGCGAAAAAAATATAAATGATAAAATGTACACATCTAATTGATTTTTTCAGTAAATAATGCGTAATCTGTTTGTTAAGTTACAGATACACTATAGAAAAATATAAATAACTTACGAAAAACATTATTACGTACTAAGAAATAACATAAAAATTCTAGAAGAACGTCGGTTTATGGTCGAGTATCCTCGACCTCACGATGTCCTCAAATACTACAAAAATATTTAAAATTATTTTATTACTTTACTATTGGGCACTAAGTTCTCATATGGCAAAGGGCACCGATATACTTTATTACTAACAGCACTAATTATTTAGCAAGAATCAATTTTCGGTATGCCAAATTTGGATATGTGTATAATATTACACACAGGACCAATTTAATACTGTAATTAATTACGTGATCAATTGTTAATGCTCGACGTACATTGACAATCACGTTATGTAAAATCACGTTCGTATCCGGCTGCGACCTCCAGAAGGTCTTTAGCTATGGTGAGTAACTCTATGCATCGATGGGGTGAGGTGGAGCGGGCTCTTCTCCGGTATTGGAAGTGAAAGTGAATGAATGTCGGCGGCTTAATTAGAGAGGACGCTTGTGCTTGCGCCAGTTCCTCTGAATCCGTCGCGTTCGACACACACCTTGCGTACCCTCAGTCGTGTACACCGTACGCGCATCGTACTCGCACTCTAGCGCAGCAACCACTCCTAACAGCCTAAAGAGGTACGCACGTGTATTTATTGTTCTAGTGCTTAATTGAAATATACTACATTCACTTTTGTCTAAAGTGTGTTTTAGAAAAGGGACGATCATATTTTCTACATTTGGTAAAAAAAATACTTGAGGGAAACTGAAAATGTATTTAATAGTAAGTTTACATTTTATTGTATAAATGACGGTGATATCTTAGAAACTTATTTAATAATACAAAAGTTAAAGTGTTGTTAAAGCATGAAATACGCACAAATTTTAAATATTCAATAACAATTAAAAAAAACAAGATAATTGATGTAAAACAGAACCCGGAGGCGTCGATGCGCAACGAAGCTTTCCGTACCATAAAATGCGTCCCAAATCGACGATTTCTCGCGCGGAGCACCTTTTCACGCAAACGTTTAAATGCAGCAAGGAGGTCAGCGAATCGGGTTTTGCTTTCACAAACACAACAAAATAAATTCATCTCACGTATCGATTGTCCTCGAGTGCCACGGACTGCATAAATAAAAGAAAGCGAACTCATTAAAACAGATGTATGGTGATAACTTCTTTCATTCGGAAAGCTCCTCCGAGTTACTTATGAGAATTACTATTTTATCAAGTGTCTGTAACTAAACTGATCACTTATATTTTCCAAAAAAATCTTTTCTAAGAAAATATTAGGAATTGATAGAGGATTAAGTAATTGTCAAAATAACTATTATAATTGTTTTGTTTTGGACACCAACAATCCTACAAACATTAGTAACTAACTGTACTGTGCCTAAAAACAAAATCATAAATACCTACATCATAAATTGATCGTCATGATTTTTTATTTTTAAAAAATGTATGATTTTTTATAAACTGTATAAAAATTATTTATAACTTATGTTTTTTTAATAAAAATTATTTGTAAAAATGTTAATTTCGGCTTTATTTATTGGAATATCACAATCTATTATAAATAATAGGATATAAATTTGTTTTAAAAACAGATATTTAAGGTTTTATGGAATGTGTAATTGAAATTAAAAAAAAAGCTTTCATAATATAAAGTAACAATATTTAAGTAATTTCAACAATTTTTTTTCATACGAATACCGATTAGGTATTTTTGTAAATTTGATATTTTTATATAAAGGTTGATTTTACTAATGTGTATGTACAATTTCCTTAGATGAGCCGGCACGTATGCCTGGCGGCCGCGGCGCTTCTAGCGTTGCTTTGCGTCGCCGATGCCCAACGGCGTTTGGCCCTACCTGACCCCAGAAGTTGCGCTAACAGTACGTATATTACAATAATTACACGATACAGCTTATAGCACTAAATCAAAGTAGGGAAACGTAAGAAGAGTTAAGTTCATTTCCTCATATATACAATCCGAGCACACTTTTGTCGAAATATAACATATACAGATATTTGAACAGTAGGTATATGTACATCTGAAATAAGCGCTAAAACAGAAATTCGTCTTTTTTCTATATATTAAGTAGGTCCTTACTTTATAAGTATGTACCAACGAAATCTATTGTATTTACTAAATGTCTCAATTAGATGCATGCTTAGCTTGCTATATAAAAGTAACGATGGCATACATTGTGAAGTGTGAACAAACGTCCTTTATTGCACAATTACACATGTGATGAGAGGTAAAGTGACTGGTGGATCACCTTGCACCATAATTGCTTTGATGATCATCACTTATCCTTTCTAATCAACTCACGACTTACTACGTTTGTTAATTGCTTCTACTATATGTTTTCGTAATACTATAGAGGTATTAGGATTATTCCATTTAGATAATGGGTAAAATAACCATGTAACCAATATTTAACCAAAAGTCCTGTTAGCAACGAGTTATCTCATAAATTATGTTTCAATACAATCGATGTCGATCGATGTTACGTAAGAGGTGAAGGTGTACCTAGAGTATGCTGTAAGCGAGGGCGGTTCCCGGCGCCGCAATATGGGAGCGTCCCAGTATAACAATTGGCGGACTGTGGGTACAAAGTAACAATAAGCTTTTGTTAACATAATACATGTCAGTATTATACATATAGGTTCTGTGACAGATTTCGAGGTAAAATACTTCAAATTTATTATCACAAACATCAAAGAAATTGATACGCATTTTATTTGTACTGGCTTCTAACTAACTTATTTTCTTTTCTGTTCTGTACTTTAATCTGACATATACATGTTTTATAAAATTATAATAATATGTTATGCTGTTTAATAGTGTATGGTGTGCGTATAATACATAACACTTATGACGGTTTTAATTAAAAAAAATGGTTAAATCTTTTTATCGTCTTTAAGAAACAAGCTAATAATATAACAAATTGATATAGTAACATATTTTAGATATATGTATTTTATATTATTGTTACACTCAGAGCTTCGCCTGCTTAGACTACACCATTAGGACTATTTGACTATTTTACATTTTGCGGGTAATCTAACTTGTTATTTTAACGATCAATTACAATTTTTTTCATTTGGTCGACGACTTGTATACTAATTCCCACTGCGTAATATGAGCGTATTTAACGTACATCTATGGAAATCGACTTAATTTTATACTATGTGAACATGAGAGACAATTTTAAGTTTTTAGGATTAAAGTAAAGCGATCTAGGCAACCAGTTCGTTTATTAAATTATGTTTATTTATTTGAACCTATTTAGATTTTGTTATAAAAATTACGTTCTTTATGAGAGATGTTTATTAGGTACTAGAAACGTGCTTCAAAATTCGAAGGTTTCTCTCGAACTTTCTCCTCATATTGAAATGTTATTACTACTGCTTGTCAAGTAACGGACATAACTTTTTGTTTTCTTATACGAAATATTGCGGTTTAACTAAGAGCACCCGACAGTCTATTACATAATTCATGTCATACCATGGCTACTTCACAACAATATGAAATATAGAAACTTATCGATATTATTCATATTCTCTACATTTACATTCGTCGTTACGTAAAACGAAATTCTTTAACGACGCGGGTCATGTTTCCGGTGTTATGAGTAATTATGTGTTTTCTTAAAATATGTGCAAAAAGCAAACTGAAGTAAGGTAGGGGTTACAATAGACGCTTTCTAGTTACGAAAGAGACGCTCCATTGCTCGACCTGACGATGGGCTTGTTTTGATTGCGCAGCTTTTCACCAACCACTGCTTCACATTGAAGCGAGAGTTATACGCTTTCGTCCAATTACTTAAGTGTGATAGAAACTCGTTAATTTTAATAAAAAAATCACTTTTAAAATAAGTTAATCGAATTCATACCATGATTTAAGCTATTGAATTAATAAATCAATTGTTAATTGTGGTATGTCGAAGGTAAAAATAATTTTTGCCTTTTGTATTTATCATGCAGATAAGCCTACTACTGGCTCTGTTAATGAGAGATTTGTATTTGTATTGTAACACAATCAAGAGATGTTGGACAATAGACGCAATATATTATTAGGTCAGGGTAAATATCATTATCATGTATAATACCAACTATTTTTAAATAGCTTCAAGCAAGCAACATGAAACATTTTTGAATACTTCAGCAGTAAACGGTTATTTTATATAAGGGAAGCAATAGCTGATATCATAAAAATATATTTAATATTTTCAAAAATAGTTGATATAATATTATATTAATTTTCTACTTTATTTTTGAACATTTATCCAACCCACCACCAATGTGTTTATAATCAGACACTACAACCGCAGTGAGGAATCATGTTAAACGAATTGTATTGGTAAACTAATACTACTTATTTACTGGGAGAATTTGCAATTTGGAGTAGTTGATAAAATCATTTTTAGCAACGGTGTATAAATAATGCAATAATTTATTACAGTCTGTTAAAAATTTCCTGCGATTGTAGTATTGTAAACGTGTGAACCATTGTGTAAATCTTAAAGCTATGTATGAGGATGTTCATAAGTAACACAGTTTCGCAACTTTTCAACAATTTACAAGAGAATTTATGTCGTCAGTGTCAGTTAGCGGTCACAAAATGAGCAGGTATATAATTATTTCAGTGACTTTTGGCCTTCACTACATCGTAGAGGCTCAAAGTACTCTTCAATACCACACATATTGTGAAATTGTACAGATATTCAAAGGCTTGCTCAATTTATAATAAATTTAATTTTATTGCAAAATCTAAATGGTAATTAATATGTTTTTAAGTAAGTTTATATATAGACGAGTTTTCTATTTTTAGATACTAATAACAAGAATTCCTAGACACTGAAATTTTAATTTTAAGTTTCCAAAAGTGAAAATATTTTACATTTAACTCTAACAGTATTTATTCTTTTTTTAAATGTATTTTATTTATTGTTTAGGAGTTCGGCACTCAACCTACCGCGATGCACGCGGCGTACTACATTCGTATTTCTTCAGTTGGGAACATGCTCCTACTCGCAGCCTCGAAGTAGATTGGCTCGACGCAAGAAACATTTGTAGACGACACTGCATGGACGCCGTTTCTCTAGAAACCCCACAGGTAAGGACTTGCAATATATTTATGATGTTTATATATTTACGATAAAATATATGAAAAGAAAATTGTTGTTTGTTCTAATATCATTTTTTTCAAGGCTGTCCTATAATATTTAGATGTGCCTACATCTTTATTGCGGTCTTCTCATTTCCTTTATGACACCAAAATTTTTAAAAATTCCATACTCAATAACCGAATGTACAAAGATTGTATACAATATAAATCTCTGTACTTAATAAGAACTAAAACGACGATAGCTTCATCGTCAGTAGTCAGGGTCTCTAAGCTGGGGCTTATCATTAACAGTTTATAAGTATTAATGACAGTTGCGTAATTTTATCCATCTACATAGTATGGATAAATGACCGTAATCCCTTCATAGATACCTAACATCACGTAAGAGGGTCAATCGTGATGATGCTCTCACTTTCTCATCGTTAAATAAATAGCAAGTAGGTATGTAATTTAGAATGTGGCAATTGCAATTTATATTTTGCCATGACGAAATAGATCGATTTAAAAAAATTGCTGTATCGTAATGACCACGAATAAATTATAAAGACCTCGGCGATGACTGCTAAGGTTGAAGTGTTGTTACTCGTCATCAATCGTTATTACGATTTTTTTATTTTGTAGATTCTTTTATACATAGATATTGTAAAAGTTATTTAATTAATTAATTAAATAAATTAAGTAAGTAATTGTTAAAGTAGTATTAAAAAAAGTGTTAGTCATGTTGCGGTAATTAAAATGATATTCTTACACACCTACCTACGGATGTTGGTAATATCATCTTTCCTATTAGATTGTCTAGGTTTAAGTATTATTCTCGTAGTTCAAGTTTTCTCCAAACACTTCCTACCGCATTGTGAGATGTCAACGTTCGCGAAATCGTCATTGTTGTATTACGCTATCTTACATTTCCTGTTATTGGAGATTAAATAACATATTACTATAAGCAAAATGTCACAATTTATAGCTTACTTATAATGAAACAAAACGTTTAATTGTAGCTAGCATCAATATTTATTAGGATGCCTCGGTTAGATTGATTAGGTTTGTAGAGCGTGGCTGATGCCCGAGAAAGGGGTGCAATGGCCGAGTGTGGACTCATAAGGCACTCGCAAGGTGCAAGTAGACCACGACATAAATTCTTCTGTAGCCGTGTTGCCCAGTTCATGTACCGGATACGTAAGACGGAGGTGCGTTTCCCGTCACAAATAACATACATACTTTAATTACCATCTAATATGACAAGTGGCATCCAGACAGTTCTTAAGAATTCTTTCTTTATTTTATTTCTTATATTGTAATAGACTTAAAAATTTACTAATAGGACTACAATACGTTATTATACAGTAAAATTATTTATAGGCATACTTGACATCATATTTTTTAATTGACATATCTATGTATCAGTTTAGATCAATAAATTACAATTCCTCGCTTTCTGCCTTCTTTTTGACGATTAATTTATGCTTTGTGTAATCACAAGCGTAATATTTTAAGTTATTTTAATCATTCGTCTTAGAAGCTTACCACAATACCGCTACTGTATTGAACAGTACTAAAAAATTGCTTCTTATTAGGCAAATTATAATTTTTACTCATTTGTCTTTCCTTTTTTTTGTTAATATATATATAAATACTAATTTATGTGTGAACTTTTAATAAAATAAATAAAAAATTGACGATATTAATTTAATTAATGTATGCATTTAGGAAAATGAATTTGTGAAGCAAAAGATTGCTCGTGGTAATATCCGATACATTTGGACTTCTGGCCGCAAATGTAATTTCGCTGGATGTGACCGACCTGATTTGCAACCTCCCAATGTCAATGGCTGGTTCTGGTCTGGGTCAGGCGCTAAGATTGGACCCACCACTCAACGTAATACTGGAGACTGGTCATATACTGGCGGATACGGCCAAGCCCAACCCGACAACAGGGAAGCTGCACAAGTAAGTGTATTTATTGTTTCACGCATCATTCTTATGCCATAGTGTACTCTAGATATATATAGAGTAATAATAATATAAATTATTTTAAATTTCAATTAATTTAATTCAATTTCAATTAATTTAAGTTAAATAAGGATCGAATCTACAACTATCACGTATACTAATTTTATCTTACTACATAACATGGTGATAAAATATCAATTTAAACTAACGAGTCCTCGTGGAATGATCGGACTATGTCCTCGTCCGGTTCTTAACGGTACCCACATAGCTGCACGCCCAGAATGATGACGTAAATGCGTTAATACCTACTTTCTTCGACTCTAAAATAACTGTGAATGGCTTTTTCTTTTAAAATATCAATATTTTTGTACTTACATGTTCCTCTCCTATAATTAATGCTGTGGTATATTATCCTACAGAAGTCCTAAGTACTATAAAATATTAACTCATAATTATTTAATGTCATATTTTCCAAGCGCATTACAATTATAAAGTGATATATAACGCTTATCAATTTCTAGGGTAACGACGAGTCCTGCTTGGCGATCTTGAATAACTTCTACAACGACGGCGTAAAATGGCACGACGTCGCTTGTCATCACGTCAAACCTTTCGTGTGCGAAGACAGCGATGAGCTCCTCAACTTCGTACGGTCTCGCAACCCCGGTCTCCGTCTCTAATTAACTGTCCCATTTACAAATAATAATGCGGATAATTTTGTATTGAAAATGATAAAATTACAATGAATACACTTGTATCCGCACTTATATCCGTCTCTATTATGCCTTCTAAGCTTTTAGATGGCTGACATTGTACAAAACGAGTGGCTTTCTATACTTAAGTTATTTATTGATTGAACAAAACTAATATTATTGTTTGAAAATCGCAACATATTTCTTTCAATGAAAGATCATGTCTTCAGTCAGTCATATCTTCTTGTATAAATCTTTTGCGCTATAGGTTTAATTTATAAATATTAGAATAAAAGATTAATATATTTATAAAACTGTTTTTTAATTAATAATTTTGTAGTTTTAACCATTCTCATGGATTTATATTATATTATCCGATATAAGTAAGGACGGAATCCAAGATTGTGTGAATGGAAACAAGTGAATGAAATAGTATACGTACAAGTGAAGTATGTTAAGTAGATAGACTCGTAAGATACGAAATGGATGTGGAATGTACTGCCAAGAACTGAATGACTGGTACCTAAGCGGCATTGTTAAGACGGCAGAATGTCATTATAGCTGCACGTTTGGCTTAACATAATGAAGTTCTGGTACCGACGCTGTTATATGGCAGTGTACTTATAGTATCAAAGAGACTCTTGCTGGACACATGATAAATATACTACTATTGTGAACTTCTCATTCACAATAGTAGTATATATGTCATTTGTCCTGTAGGAGCTACAGCAAAGTAGTATGAAAATGTATATGGAAATGACAAAAACAATTATTGTAAATAGTATAATGTAATTAAACTGTAGATGTTAGTTATATTGAAAAGAAAACATATTTAAATTTTAATACACTTTATTCATATAAAATAGTTAAAAAAAAACACAGCACATAAAAAAATCCTACAAACGACAGGAAAATTGTTATAAACTTAATTCTAAATTATACTTAACTCTATTCAGCCTTTAATCAAAACCATAAACAGCCGTCCATAATTAAAACAATATTAAAACCATTCATAAATGGAGTAAATACATGTATACGGGTGTAATCACACAACTAACGGCCCGCATTTGTTTGACAAATAAACGTAACAAATAAATTTGTATGAGTTGCCAATAAAATGTACCAATACTTTGGCAACAGCTGATATTAGTAATAATTAAAACAATATATTCAAAATACACACGTTAACTGGGTATAATAAAAGGAGACATCATATTATTTAATTTAAACAAACTTACAGTAATTACACTAGATATATTCTACAAATAACAATAAATAAGAAAAACAAATGTCAAAAAAAAACAAATGTTACAATACATACATTCAAACTTCAAACACAAGAAGAATCATAAAAACAAAAAATGGTAGTGAAGATAGTAAAATGATTTAATGACGATTTAGTGAAAGTTAATTACAAGACATCACATTATCATATTAACAACATTTACGTAAGGCACAGGACTTTTCAAATTAGCTATTATAAATAAACATGTAACAACTGTTTTAGTTATATTATATTATAATTTAATATATACATGCGTAGAAAAGTCGACATTTAAAAGTATGGTGAATATTAATTTAAGTAAGAATAATAATTTTGGTATGGTGACAATCATTTTTAAGTATAAAATTGGAAGAAACTTCACACATTTCATTCTTGTGCATAAATCAACATCGAAACTTTCAATCGACTCGAAGCTTCTAGTCTATACCATAGAACCGTTTACGTAACAAAATAATGTTAAGTATGTTCGTATGGAACATTCTCGGTACGATTTTTGCTTAAATTATTATAAATAGGCATATAAATTACATACTACATAAGAATTTATATATAGTTATATTTTCAAATTGAAATAGTATTTATTTGAATATAGTATTAAAATTAATGTGGTAGTAAAAAAACTGCGAATTAAACAATCATTTAAAAATTAGTAAAATAGGAACCAGGGCTAATTTTGTGATTCGAAAGCGTCGATTAAAATAATTATATTTTGTTATAATAGCTCCTTTATATTTAAAAACAGTCCCCAGTAAAATCAATAGTAAGTAAATAACGTAAAATAACTAACATCCTTTTAAGTATATATTGTGACCTAGATACATGCTTATCATATTTGCCATGTAACCTCCAATTCCAATAAGGCTTCTCCAATTGTAAATAAAACATATAAGTTTATTATATATCAACTTCCAATGCCATGATCGTAATATTAAAAATAAACTTGTTTCTTTCTAAAAAGTTACTGGACTACTTTCTAAATACTTTTCACTATGCGTCAATATTTATTAAATACGCTATTGGAAATGTACAAATATTATGTCAAAAATAGCTTAGCTTCATACAGCTAATCTCCATACGACCGGTGATTTTTATTACTTATAAAGTAAAGCGTCACATGCGCCATTCTAAATTATTCATTAAAATGTAAATATATGAAATCGTTTCCATGTAAAATTAATTTTAAGTACTTGAACACTACATAACGTGCCGAGACGTGAAGTAGCGGCACAGCGCTGCTGTAACTATGACGGTCGTAGGTTCATTAACACTTGTACAAAAAAATATTTTTCATCCAATTCGATGTAAAGCCACTTCATTCATGTAGAATAGATGCATGATCTGTTGTTACCATAAATGTTCACTTTAAATCACTTATACAAAGATTAGATTACTAACAAGAAACAAGCTACATCAAAAATTTTCAAACGACTATAACATTTGTCGAATATGTTAAAAACAATTTACCAAAAAATCATATTAATTCATATAATGGTGCAATTACATGCTCGGCAAACCCTTAAAAGTTCCAAACTGCGAGCTTCCTTTTATTTGACACATATACAAACACAAGATGCACTGGTAAATGCACCGTGCGTCAGGCCGCCGACAGGCAGGCGGTGTCTGCCAATATGGCGGACATGAGCGGCTTGTCTCTGAGCGCAGCGGTCAGCTCAGCCTCGTCCCACTGCAGACGCAGACGCCGCGCGCGCGCCGCCCCCGCCCCCGCCACCCGCAGCGCCCCGCGCGCCTCCAACAGCGAGCACGCGCCCATCATCTCCCCCGCGTCCAGTGGCACTATGTTGCGCGCCGCAGCTACCCTGTTGAATACTTCTTTATTCACGACTCGAAAGCTACATCAAAATATATTTATGCATAGAAATTATTTTCCATGTTAAAAATTATGTTCAGATGAACCACTCTTATATCAATTTACATAACACTACAAACGTCTTGCAGTTGTAATATTTTAAATAGATTAATTTTTTACTCATCATCTCGCTATCATAATGGAGATTCCATTATGATAGCGAGATGAGTAAAAACTTACCTTTTATAAACATCGTGAAGTTTCCCCATGGCAATATCTTTATTTTTCCCTTTAGTCAACATTAACATAAGACTACATAAAATTAGCTTCTGTTGCATCGGCAGCCCTTCCTCGACGTCGGTTTCTATTTTTCTAGATCCTCCATAAACGTCATTTAAAATTTCTAAAACTTGTTTTAATTCAACAGTCACCGACGAATCCTTCATCAGTTCGTCAACACATTGATTTTCAGAAAATTTACTTCGTCTTGCGAGTTCAATGACTCTACGTCCTATATCTAAAGCGCGTCTCATATCTCCCGAGACTGCAGAAATTTTGGCTGTAACAAAGGGAGGTTATAAATATTATTAAACATTAAGTGAAACTTCACTGAATCTAAATATTTTCAATGTTTTAATAAATAATACTTATACTGATCAAAATATAGTTAATACTGTTTTGTGATTTTATTTTTCTTGTAAATGTGATGTTGTTTTAAATGTTAGTCTCATAGGATTATAAGAGCGAAAGACAAAGCAGAATGTGTAAATAAGACACTTCTTTTTCTACTTTACGCTCATTAGAAACTTCGCTTTCGCAAATTTAATTCGGGCCTGCAATGATTGTTACAATACCTGCAAGCATCTGCAAGGCGACAGGTGAGAAAACATTAGTACTATCCTCTGCAGCCAGGACCCCGGTGAAGATATCAACAATCTGCTGCTTGGTGTACGGCGCGAAGTGCATGGTGGTGGGCGCGAGGCCGCGCGCCTGCAGACGCGGGAGCGCGCGCTGCGTGAGGTCGAGCGCGTTGGCCACGCCCACCAGCACGAGGCGCGACGGCCGACACGCCCACTCGAAGATGGTGTACAGCACCGCCTGCCGCTTGCTGTCCAGCTGGTCGATCTCGTCCAGCACTAGCAAACTGGAAGGATTTTATATTTTAGATTCAGTCTTTGTCATATAGTAGAGTAGGCAGAACGTAAAAATCGAGACGTAACTGCGAGTGGAACTAGGTGTGAATAGCAATAAACTCATACGCTGTGCTCGCTGGGCTGGTTGTATATTATGTGATATCTAGCATCTAACTCCTATTTCAAACGAAATTTGCTTTACAAGATGATTTCTATATCATATACATATTAAAGTATAACAATTAATATAATTTGATAAAAAATTAAAAAAAGTAGTGTTTATGTATGTGTAGACTTACATCATTTTATGTTTCTTTTCTAAGAATTTCTCAATGGCACTTAAAGAAGCTTTTTCACTAGTGCCCGAAGGTTTTAACTGTAACTCTTTACATATACGATTGTATATACTTGCAGCTGATTTCATCATCGTGCAATTTATAAACACATGTTGGAAACCTTGTTTAATCTGTGAACGATAATATCCAATCCAATTAATATCCATTGTAACTGAGCAAACAATTTGATTTATACTATACTAAGTATAAAAAATGGAAAAATATTTGTTGCCCATAGAATATAAGTATCCTAACCAAAAATGTGTACATTATTAGATATAACTAACATTTTTCTAATAATATTTCTTTATTGTTGTAATTATGAACATTACGTAAGCAAGCTATCGTGATTTGTTTTTAAATAAATGTTTTTATTTAAGTAAATATCATGTTATTCCTACCTTAGGTAATTGTAATATATAGGACAAGCATGCTGTTTTTCCTGTACCAGGTTGTCCAGAAATATAAAGAGATGCAGATTGCTCTTTGTCCAAGTTAGTGATTAAAAAGTTTTCCAACCATTCTATTTCTTTCTCACGACTTACTAATGGCTTTAACACTGTTGTTCTGTAAATATTAGAAAGTATAATAACAATTTCTTTCTAACGAGAATTTAAATTACTTTTTTTCATAGACAGAATGATTTGGAAAGGATCTTTATATGTAAAATATCATAAAAATTATAAGCTAGCGAACAGAGATTAAGAAAAATTACTTATAATAAACATTACTGTAAATTACTGTAAGTAAAAAATATTTATTTTCACGTATTCAATAAACATTACTTACTCATGTGAAGTTGACCTGTCTTCTATATCTGGACTACACAAAATTTGTTTCCTTGAAATTTTTTTTGCAGAACAAGCATCTGGTAAGCGAATAATTTATTTTTTTAATTAATGTCCTTTATAATAAAAATATAATATAATAAAAAATATAAGTATTTTAAAAGAATTGTGTTATATTTATATAAAAATAATATAGTTTATTTTTTCATTTCAATTTCATATTAAGCAGGCTATCCTGCTTAATATGAAGTTGAAATGAACACAAGTTAAGTGTAGGTATAGGTTGACACGAGTGGGGATGGGATACACAATCATCACATATAATATTACTGTATCGATTTTAATTAAATTTATAAATTATAGATGTAATAAACTAATTCACTACCAACCATCGTCAATTGTCACGTCAGCTTTTGCTACATTGATTTGTCTTTTCAGACTGCTTGATTTTTCAATATTTAAAATATCTTTATTCTCATTATTGATTTTCGATTTGCCTTCATTTAAATATGTCCTTTTTCGTGATTTAAAAGGGATAGTTGCTTGAAGTGCAGACATCTGCAACAAATATCTCATTAATACATTTTGTTATTTATGCAAGCAAATGTCAAGTTGTAAATTAGTGAAATTAAGTAAATTTTTAAAACATTTACCTTGAATGACTTGTACAATCTTAGATCATAAAATATGTTAAATGAAATGAAAATCGAATAGTGTAAAAACGTTTTATTGATCATTGCAGTTATTAGTTACAAGGTACCATTTTCAAATTATATAAATCAATACACATAACACTCATCTGTCCATACTAAGTTATGAAACAATAATATAATTGTAGTGGGAAAAAAACCAATCGTTTTATGTTACTAAAAATATATAAACAAAATTTGATTAAAAAATTGTTGGCTTTTATAAAAATATAATTTCATTAAATAACAATGTAACTATGTACATATAACTAAAACACTTAAAACAGAATACCAACTACCATGATGATTAATAAATGTTAGCACACAATTAATTAATTTTATTCAAACTCTTATAAGAAGCTATACTTAAAAAAATTAAATAAAACATTATTTCATTGATAATTTTGTCAATATTTTCTAAATTATTAAGTTTTATTGTACAATTTTCTTAAAAATGTATGTATACCTGGGAATCCAACATATTAGATTATTACATTTTCAATACTTACAATTCATATAATAAACACAATATTATTGATACATTTACATATATGTATATATAAAAATATTTTTTAACTAAATTATTGTTTATCCTTATTGTTGAAAGTTTGGGCTTGATGAGCTTGGGCTATATTAGACATGTTTTTAAAAATGTCATAGTTTCTCTGAGCCAACCATACATGTTGCATTTCCATTTGATGTCTAAGCATTGCATGTGAAATCAGCTGAGATTGTGGTTGTGGCAAAAAATCAGAAGTATTAATTTGAGGATTTGGGCTCATAGGTGTTATAGGTTGCCTTATTCCTGTTATTTTGCCTGTTGGCATCATTGACTTAATTGGCTTTAAAGCCGGTTTTGAGGGTCCTGGTGATGGCTTAGGAGATTCAGTTTTGGTAGTGTTTGTATTTGGCAAATGTGTACTTGTGATTTGATTAGACTGATTAACAGTGTTTTGTTCTGAGGAAGCATTAGCCTGCTTTTCTTCTGCTATTATTAATTTTGGTGAAGAGCTTGGAGAACGAGTTTGTGGTCTTGGTGAAGGTTGAGTGTTAGATGGTGAGTTACTTGAATAATTAGGAGATTGAATAGGTGCATTAGACACATGTTTTGTTGGATTATTTCTTTGAGCTAATTCTTGCCTGGAAGAACCCAATTGTGAGTTATTTTGATTTAACTTATCCAATTTTAGTTGGTTAATACTATTAGCATTTGGGACTCTTAAAGGCTGAGAGCCAGTTGTAAGAGGCCTGTTTGCCACACCTGAGAATACATTTGGTTGTGACATAGCCATAGGTAGAACTTTAGGTGGTATACTCTGTTTTTTAGCCAAGTTGGCAATTGATTGCATTGTTTCAAATGCTTTAGTTTGTTGTGGACCTAGTTGGCTTTGTATGTTATGTGGAGTTGACAAGTCAAGAGCTGTAGTTGCTTTGTTCTCTGCAGTGGGCATAGATGAGACTACCTTGTTATTAGCATTATTAAGTTTATTTGCAGCATTGAAAGCCTTTGGAGTAGCTGGAACAAGTTTTGGAACTTGCGTTTTATTTTTTGGTAGTTTAGGTTTCTTATCACTTTGCATTGACAACAATTGCTGTTCAAATGTTTGTTGAAATGTTGTTGGAGGTGAAAAATTACCACTTTGCTTTCCTAGTTTTGTGTCTGCAATAGGTTTTAAATTAGGTACAGGACCTTTGGCCGAAGTTTCTGAAGACTTTACAGGTTTTGAAGGATTTGCAGTATTTTCTATCTTACTAGAGGTAGATTTATCATTTGAATTTTCAGACTTATTTGGCTTTTTAGGATCAGAATCTGGAAGCTTAAGTATTTCAATAAAATTATGTACAGGAGGACTTGGACCTTTATGTGCATTTGTATTACTAACACCTGCAAGATTTTTATTTGCTATATTCTTTTTTGGATCTGATATAGCAGGATCAGGGGTGAGCCGAGGTTCTAATTTCTGATCAGTTAAAGTAATTGACAATGATGAAGGTATATTAATCTTACATGAATCAAACAGAGACTTTAAGGGATCCCCAGAAGTCTGTCCTGTATTTGGAGTAGGAAGAGATGTCTTAACTTGTGATAATATTTTGCTTCTATCTATTGTAGGATCACAGTTGTTTGCTAATAGATCCATTCTTAATTTACCAACTGGTGGCCCTTTATTATGTGTGGACTGAGTAATTGGTATACTGGGTTTTAAGTCAGGCATTTTCTTGGTTGTGGATTTTGGTGGGTCCAGAGTCTTATGCATAGTTACATTTTTCTCTGGAGGTTTTGGTATTTGTAACTTTAGAGGGGATACTGTTTTATGAACTAAGGGTGATGGCTGTGATACAGAAGAGACTTCAGATGGTTTTCTTTTAGGAGATGATAATGCTTGAGTTACTGGTACTGGTCTCTTTTGACCTTGATTCTCTTGTTGAACAGGTTTGGTTAATGAGACATTTTGCTGTTGCTTAACATCTTTGCTGGTAACAAATGTGCTTGTGTGAATAGTATTGTTAGCAGTAGTAACATTAATTTTTGTGGGATCCTCAGTAGGTTTGTTGACCATATTTATTTCAGGTTGCTTAGGGGAGTTTGAATTTATTGATTTTATTGTACTAGCATTGCTAGAACTAGTTGGATTTGAAGGTACCTTTGCCTTTTCTATTTCGATTTTAATTTTTTTCATTTCTGGCAATGCTTTAGGTATTTCATATTTTCTTTTTAAATTTTCTTCTATCTTTGTGGCAGTGCCTACTAAATTCTTTACAGATGAATTATCATTTGTTGATGGTACACTTTCATTTGTATTTAATTTTGTTGGTGACTGTTTTTAATGATAAATTATTTTTGGCTTGTAATTCAAAAGAATTTAAAAATTGTGATTTTTCAACTTCATCATCATTTTTTTTAGAAGGTGATACTGATCTTATATTATTACTCGAAGATGAACTTTTCATATCTTTGATTTTTTGTGCTAACATTTCATTTTTCTTGGTCATGTCTCCTGGTTTTTTAATGTGGTTGTCATCAGGCATGGGACTATCAGTACCTGATGATGCTTCAGAAATTTGATCATTAAGATTTGGTATTGGACTACTAACATTTGTGTCCTCTGTGCCAGTGGGACTTGACTTTCTATCAGAAAAATGTGTGTCCTTTCTATTTATATCAAAAAGTCTATTTCTAATTGCAACATAATCAATTATTTGATAAAAAAATCTCATAGGCTCATTTCTTTTCCAATTGTATATATATGCTATATCCATTAATGTGTAGTAGTCTGGTAAAGGGACTCTTTTATATAAAATATCAATAGCAAATTGTGTACTATCAATATCAAATTTCATACTTAAAAACTTTTTTAGGTGGTTGATATTAACAACAGCAGGGCATTGTAAATATCTTCTTGTAGTAGCAGTGAGTGGTTGGGGTTCATTGCTATCAGAAGACTTACTAGATATACTGTCAGTATCAGTAGCGTCAGCATATTCCAAAGAGAACGAAATGACATCCTCAGGACTAAATATAATTCTTTCTGTATCTTCACCTCTTTGTTCTGGAGTAGCCGATGCTGCAGGACCTGGTCTAGAGGCATAAAATTGTTGACGTCGTTCCATTTCTTTTTGAAAAAGTCCAGGCACAAGTTTGTAAACAATGTCTTGCAACGCTTTATCTAGCTTAATGTTAGGTTTCGCAGAGTTAATCATCATTTCACAAACTGGACAGTAACTCTTAATTTGTAAGTGCTTTATAATACAACTTCGACAAAAAGAATGTAAACACTCAACAATGGTGGTTGCGTCTATGTAGTAACCTCGACATAATGGACACGTTATGTGCTCATTAACTTCACCAAGCAATGTTCTTTGAGGCACTACAACAGTATTATTCTGCTCTGCCATTTTAACAACTTTTTTATCTGATTGTTTATTAGACGTAACCATTTTCGTAGAGCATGCCCAGCGTCACCAGTTTAATTGAAAGTGAGCACTATAACACAATGCGCGTAGCGAACTAATTAATTATTAGCAAACAATACATATGAACGCTTTAACGTTAACAATTTATTTTAAAAACATTTTAAATATATATATTGAATCAATAATTACAAGACAAACACAAGTAATAGCAAGTCGACATGACTGTAGCATATAATGTTGGCAGCCTTGGTCACTATCAATTTAAGTATTTAATTTTAAACGTCTTTGCTTAATATATTATTAAAATAAAACTATAAACATACTATAAAGTATAATTTATCACATACCTTACATTTATTATGTTGTATATTGTAATAAATATAATTGTATTCCACTTACTATCACAATTTATTTTTGGCGCGAATAATCGTGGTAATAATGACAAGTTATATTGACAATAATCCGATTCAGTGCTGCCATTGGATTTAATACATCAAACAATAGTGCCAACATAATATATAATACGTTTATTAATTATTGATGTTAAATATAGATATACGTTTTTATATATATGTACATATTTATATACATATATCTATTTTTTATATATATATGTAAATATTTTATACTATACATATGTATAGTAAAAATATGTTTATAATAATATCTGTCATATCCAACTCTTTTATATCTAGTAACTTATATAAATCAAATAATTTTGTTCTACGTGTGATCGCTATTGCCCTTGCTCTTTCCAACTATACAAACTATAGATAGTTCGAGATAGTACAATAAAGTGATGTTTCTCTTCTCTTCCTCTTTTATGTTTACGTAATTTTTAAAATAAAGAAACAGAAAAAAAATATGTTTACTTAAGCAACTAAATTACGATTTTACCTTGTGGTTGTTTACTTCTTGTATATTTTATTTAATAATAAAATATTCCAGAAGCATAAAATCATTTTATGTTGAAGTGCAACACCCCAGCGTAAAAATCACACCTTAAAATTCAGCATAATAATATGTATATTCAACTTACTGGAGAGCATGCCTACAAATTAGATTTATATTATACTCTATTATGAACGTCTAATTTTTTAACAAAAGCATAATTTTTGTTAAAAAATTAGACGTTGATAATTGAGTAATAGAGATTTAAATATTGTAATTTGTAAAGAACTATCATGATTTGAACTAATTTGTCTTATTTATTTTATTAGTGAAATAGCAACATTATTTATCTAATTTTTTGATACCTATATGGTAACATTTGCTTTAAGTTGTCGTTATTATTTTCCTTCTTTTCTCGTAGACTGAGCACGAGAGAGCTCATCTTACTGTATCGGAAAATATTAACTTAATCCGAAAAGCAATTTCATAATAAATAGTACAAGCCTTTAGGCTTGAAGTTATAAAGCATGAGAGCCAAGGTATTTTTCGTGTTAATTGTTTGCTTAGTGTTCTTAAATTTATTGTGATACCGCATTTCGACCTAACTTCTCTAATTTTTGTTACAGTGGCGTAAGAAGCGTATGCGAAGGCTAAAGCGTAAACGCAGGAAGATGCGTGCGAGGTCTAAATAAAAAGGTAAATACATTATTCTTTTATTTTTAACATGTATGCAGTTTGTTAAAATAACCAAAAAGGCATGGCATGTTTAATTGCTACATGTCTTCAAAATATAACCTCTAATATTGATGTATTAAAAATTTACCAAATTAAATGTTTGATATAAAATAGTTTTCAATTTTGAGCCCACGTGTTTTTAAATAATGCTTAAACTTATGAGACTTAATTTACTATGCAATCTGCTAATCTTATTGTTCATTTTTTGCAATCTTTTTAATTCTTTAGTCGTTTACCACTACTATTGGAAAAATATATATTTTTTTTATATATTTAATGATTCTGTTAGCATGTTATGCTTAGCAGATTTTAGACAAGCTATAAACTTAAAAATACTGCTTTAATACAAACTATTTGTAGAGACAATTAATATATTTGTAGTTATATGAATATATTTTAAATTTTATTATTTGTTCACTTAAGTTTTTACGATAAAACTTATGTAAATAATCATGCAATTCTAGTTTAAGTTATATCAAAAGGAAGTTACGGGATAGTTCTATATATGTGTAGTTTATTTTAACATGTACAATTATATAAGTGCATTATAACGAAATACACCATGATATACAAATATTGTATTACATAGTATCTAGGACTGCCCCAGCTTTGCATGATTGCAATGCTTTCTTAATATACTAAAAGAGGATTTTTTTTACACTGTATGCACATTTGTTCTTCACAATACAAAAATATTTTCCTTTAGGAATAATCTTGATAATGTGACATTTTATTGGCATCATGCTAGAAAATGAGTACTGTTTTTGTACTACATCATGCTCAATCATCTATTAAAGAAACCACACTAAAATTTTGTTTTTTAAATCTAAGCAAACAGGGATAGACTGCTTTATACTGTGAGCATGAGCATGCTTTTACTAAGGACTTTATACACTAAAGACACATGGTCTGAAGCTTTTAACTTCATTTTAACTATTTGACTGTTTTTATCCCTTTAATAATACTTAAACTAGAAGAGCATAAATATGTACATACTTTTTATCATTATATCAGTTAGTCACGTCAGGTTGTCATTTCTCCAAACACACAAAGGAAACTCTGAACAGTTAAAACCTAAATAAGTAATTTATGGTCATTAATATGTATGCAATTTGTATTAATTGCTATGATACCTGATTCTTGGATTTATTCTATACATTTAAACAGAAGTGTTATAAAAATTCCTTACATTACTATTTTGTTAATAATATCGGAGTAGATGTTTTTTACATATAATTTCAATATCCCTCTGAGGCAGTCGTTAATTCGTTATGAGTTGATGTAAAGAATTGGAGGGTATAATAAATGCTTACTCCACCCTTGTTTATTTTTATGTATTCTAAGGACTAATTAAAGCAAACATAATTATTCTGTTAGTTGTTGTCATCTTAAACATTGTAAAAAATGATTAAAATTTTTTTTTATAATTTTTTCAGGTACATGTGTGAGTGAAGAATTTTTTTTCCTGAACTTCATGTGTATTTAATAAAAGTCATAAAATCCAAATGTATTTTATTTTCACAAATATTTATTAAATACTTCCTATTTACTTTTAAAACTTTCAATTTTAGAAGTCAGTTTTGTCTATAATTCTGGGAAACATTTTTAAAAATGTAAATAGATCATCTGAATGCCACTGTATGTGAGGTGTAATTTTCGATATATTGATTGACTAATATTTACCGTTATAAATCGTCCATATTTAATTATTGTAATTTAAATTCAACAATGTACTATTTATCGAAAATGGTACAAAATGTTACAGTAAATAAGATAATTGCTTTCATTACATCTTAATCACTATGTAGGTTTTAATATCGTTTTTTTTTTTCACATATCGTTTTGTTTTTAAACTTTGATTTGAAATGTCAGTTGAACATTATATATTTTTGGCTGAACACTTAAATTAAAATGGGTCGGATGACTGGGATTAAGTGGGAGAAAGCTGTGCAGTGTAGACCAATACATAACATTATTTCATCCGATTTCCCTAAGTATAATCCCCAACCGTGGAAATTCATGGTATGTAAAGATAAATAAAATTATAAACTGACTAAAGCTTTGTCCTACAGTTAATAAAATCACTTGTTAGGATATGAAAATATCATGTATGTGTGAATTAACCCGTGTGAATAATAGTTTTCACTTCCACCTTTGTCTTCGTTTAGGGATCGTAGTAACATATCATCTTAAAAATGGATCGACATCATTCTCCGCTGTTAAACTATCGTAAGCGCGTTAGCATTTAACAAGGGCGCAGCAGCACCCAGTAGACTCAGCTACGGCCACTAGGAATATATCTATTATATTCCTACGCTAGATGACACCGCGTTTATACCTCGCTGACCGCTGGTTGATGACTAGGCGGCACTAGTTAGCTAGTCTCCAAACTAAACAACAATTACTAAGAGCAATAATTTACCACTTTTATTCATTTATAACTTAATTATATAATATAATAAAATACAAGACTGTGTATGGTGTAAAAAAAGAAACTTAACTATGGTACGGTCACCAGGTAGTTGAAAGATAAGCGCGGAAGCTAAACGGCGACCCCACACCGTTCATTCACACAAAATATAATGAACGGCTCGAATTGATTCGGTTACGAATCTTTTACTGGTCGATGTGTGTTACGACCCTAACATGTAATATCTCAAATTTAACACGTCCTAAATTCATTATAAAATTAATAACGGAAAAACGAAAACTGTATGTGTATGATGTCAACTCAAATCTTGAATTAAAATGTATTATAATAAAATACTGTTTGTCTTAGGAGGGTCCGTCGCGCATACAATGGCTTCTGTCATATGAAT